>JAMWET010002417.1:70000-75000 GCA_024036415.1 Prochilodus magdalenae
CAATCTGCAGGACTAGATTTGAATTCCATGCTGTGAGTCGGATGTTCCGGCGAGGAACAGCCATTACCACTCGATCACACGACATGAACGGAGCTGTGGACGGGTCTCTCCTACAGAGAACCAACACACGGCCACCCAACACGCACCACACCCGCACCTCCCGCACTCTTCCTGGGTCTGACATCTGCCCCGAGGTCTGGTTCTGATTGGTTCCTCTGTTCTGATTGGTTCCTCTGTTCTGACTGGTTCTGATTGGTTCCTCTGTTCTGACTGGTTCTGATTGGTTCCTCTGTTCTGATTGGTTCCTCTGTTCTGACTGGATCTGATTGTTTCCTCTGTTCTGATTGGTTCCTCTGTTCTGACTGGATCTGATTGGTTCCTCTGTGCTGACTGGTTCCTCTGTTCTGATTGGTTCCTCTGTTCTGACTAGATCTGATTGGTTCCTCTGTTCTGATTGGTTCCTCTGTTCTGACTGGTTCTGATTGGTTCCTCTGTTCTGACTGGATCTGATTGGTTCATCTGTGCTGACTGGTTCCTCTGTTCTGACTGGATCTGATTGGTTCCTCTGTTCTGACTGGTTCTGATTGGTTCCTCTGTTCTGACTGGTTCTGATTGGTTCCTCTGTTCTGACTGGTTCTGACTGGTTCCTCTGTTCTGATTGGTTCCTCTGTTCTGACTGGCTCTGATTGGTTCCTCTGTTCTGACTGGTTCCTCTGTTCTGACTGGTTCTGATTGGTTCCTCTGTTCTGACTGGATCTGACTGGTTCCTCTGTTCTGACTGGATCTGACTGGTTCCTCTGTTCTGACTGGTTCTGATTGGTTCCTCTGTTCTGACTGGATCTGATTGGTTCCTCTGTTCTGACTGGATCTGATTGGTTCCTCTGTTCTGACTGGTTCTGATTGGTTCTTCTGTTCTGACTGATTCCTGGGAGTTTCTATGTGAGCTCCTCATGAATGGGTGGAGCCTAACTGCTGTAGGTTGATCCGGCTAGGTGGACAGGATGGTGCTGTGTAGCTCCCACTGTACGGATCCGACAGCTCCATGTCCTGAACGAACTTCTATAGCTCTGCCACACACGTGACATAGGCATGGTACCTGACTGACCCAGTAGCCATGTTTGGGACATTCAGCGAGCAGTGTTGCTGCACCACGCCGGACTACACGCCCGTTACCACTGTTGTGAGGATTTGATTGAGAATTAGTGAGATCAGGTACTGATGTTGAACATTGTTGTGAGGATTTGACTGAGTATTAGTGAGGTCAGGTACTGATGTTGAACATTGTTGTGAGGATTTGATTGAGTATTAGTGAGGTCATTGTATGGAGCTCCATCACTCCGTCACTCATGGGCATGGTGACCTTGGCTCACGGTGGGTGCTCCAGGGCTGCTCCGGAGTGTTCTATGTTCTGTGGTGGTTATAGAAGCTGCGTGTGCACACTCGAGCGCCCGCGTCAGCAGCACGGCGTCGCTGGATTCACTGACTACAGGTGGTACGACAGTGACGGCTCAGTAAAGCCTGAGTGTCCTTCAGGACTTCCGCCAGTCTGAAGAACCAGGGTACTGTAGACGAGGACACACTGATGTGCAGTGCTACAGGCCAGATACGATCTGTCATGATCTAGAACACTGGTTCAAAGTCATTCTGCTTTCTGTACCTGCTGCAGATACATCAGCAATTCAAACAGCGAGACACGAGCGAGGTGCCATTTTTCATTGCAGGTAACCTGCGAGTCATTTTTCAGCCAGTACAATAACACTGAGATATGAAAAATGAGTGCTGCTGTGGGTGCCAGCGCGGCCCGGTAACCCAACTGCAGTGCTGCTCCGGTGGCTTTGGAAGCCAACAGGTGGCACTAGAGCACCATATGGGTTCCTGTAGCAAGCGGCTTCTACTGACCAGCACAGGCATGTGTGTGTGTGTGTGTGTGTCTGTGTGTGTCTGTATGTGTGTATATATGTGAGTGTGTGTCTGTGTGTGTGTGTATATATGTGAGTGTGTGTGTATATGTGAGTGTGTGTGTCTGTGTGTGTGTGTATATATGTGTGTGTGTGTGTGTATATGTGTATGTGTGTGTATATATATGTGAGTGTGTGTGTGTGTATGTATGTGTGTGTGTCTGTGTGAGTGTGTGTGTGTGTGTATGTGTGTGTATGTATGTGTGTGTGTGTGTGTGAGTTGGGGGTACTTACACATCTACGATGATGACCATGTCTTTAGGAGAGGAGGCTCCCTGGATGTACCTGTTAAGGACAGAAAGGAAAGTCAGGTGAAGGTTCTATTACCCACGGTAAGCCCATCTGTCTGACTTTCAGATTACCCAACAGGGCCGCTGATGCTGGACTAAACCCTGGGCTGGGCTGATGCTGGACTAAACCCTGGGCTGGGCTGATGCTGGACTAAACCCCTTTGCTTTGAATCCTAACCAGCACTCTGGCCAAAACCGGCCCAACCCAGCTGTGCCAAGGTAGCTTCTTCATAGACTGTAACGCTGTCTGTACACTGGGGTGGTGTAATGAGGAGAGGTCCGTACATAGAACCCACACACTGTAAACCTCAAACACTGCTGTTTCTCCTTCAAATGCAAATCCCGCATTTCCACAAGAGGACGGGAAACAGACTGATTCCCAAATCCCAAACTGAAGGTGAAGCTCTTCCTGTTCACCAGCTTCCTAATCCAACGTTCCACCTTAAATACTGCAGCCTGTACAGGAACCAGACTGTCCTGTAGCACCGTTTAAGGGAGAACAGGAACTCCAGCTCCACATCTCTAACAGGATCCCGGAACACCTTTAATCCTGCAGTCTGCACATTCCACTCCGGACAGATTCCCAAACCTCTCTGGACAATATGGAGCAGCTCCGCCCAGCGTCTGACCCTGAAGAGACTGAAGAGAGGAGCAGCTCCACCTTTATTGGCACCACCACCCCAACAGCAGCCTGTAAGTAGCAGCCATGCTGTGTGATTTTACCTGTGTTTCTGAATGGTCATTGTGGGCGGGGTCTCACTGTAAACCAGCCAATCAGAGCAGAGCTCAGTGTAGAGGTGGAAACGGGAGGAGTGTAGAACCAGGTCTGGGACCTGTTCATGTTATAAACACCTTATTAACATTAATAACAGGCGCAGTCCTGAGATCAGGGACGAGGAGGGGCTGGAGTCTAAAAATACAGGGAAAAGCTTCATTCACCTGTTTCAACCTCAGACCACCGCAGACCATCACGGCTGCGCTGGGGGGTTAACGCCGCATCACCTGGCATCACGGCTGGCATCACGGCTGGCATGCTGACCGCCCACTTCCTCTTTTCCTGTTGGGCCGTTTTGGGCTTTGTTCCATTTTGAACTTTTGTTTTTGGCTGTGAACCGTGGAAGCAATCTGGCCGGCCCGTTGGACTCTCCGGGTCTGAGCAAACTCAGAACTGCGTCTTCCCTGTCAGAACAGTTAGTGGTGAGCTAACCGAGGGTGCGGAGCGAGCAGCGCAGCGTCAGGAGAAAAGCCAGACCGGACAGGCTTTGTTCTTCAGCTGACTCATCAGGCCGCTGACAAACACATTAGTCAGTCCGTCCATCTCCCGCCGTCTTTGTGCTAGCGCTAGCAAATTGTGCTCTGGAGAAGGGCCCTGTCTCTTAACGACACGGCGGCCATTTTTAGCTCTGCCGAGCCCAGGCAGTGAGAGATGTGTGGCACCGGGAAGGGGGGCGGGAGCAGCTTCTGTCCACGGCTGATAGAGCGTGACATATAGACTCAAATCAAAAGAAAAGGAAATAAATAAAAGGGAAAAAGCGCGCAATTAAAAACACATTACGGCTGACACAATAGGCCCGCACGCCTGATGGATGTGCTCAATCTACTTTCATCGTCGGAGGCTCGGGGGAAGAAGCGTGTGCTGTGAGCTAGCTGGCTGCTGAACAGACGGGTAGTTAGCGCTAGGCGCTAGCAGGAGCGGACCAGTCGACTGGGGTCTCTTGTTCCACGCTAACGAGGCTGCTGAGCCGGAGTGAGGAGTGGGCACCAGGTGTCTGCGGGCCCGGCGAGAGGGCTTTCTGAAGCCTGGCCAAGCGGCTAGCACACAGCACTCCAAACTCGGAGAACTCGGACCTCCTGCTCCGAGACAGCTCCCAGAACCCACTCGACAAACCAAAGCTCTGAGGGAAGGGGGGCGGTTCTAACAGGACCCCCATACTGAGCACGCCCGGAGGGGTGAAGGCGGGAACTTCACAGAATTCTATCACTCCTGCTAATCAGTGCTGTATCAAAGGTGGACCGTGATCCTCACTGAGGCTGGGAGATCCGTCCTCAGTAGCCAGGACTCGTCCCAGCCTGACCTCTATCAGTTTAATTACTGAAATCTTTCATCGGAACCGGCGCCAGGCGGGCCGGGCTGGTGGGACCCTGCCTTCCAGGCTGAGCTCTACAGAGCTGCACGTGGTCGTATCTGCTGCAGGCTAACATGCTAAAGTTGTAGCGCAGTGAAAAACCTGCACAGTGTAACGGCTCGAGTTCTCCTTCCAGGCTCGTGAATATTCATGATGGTCCGACCAATAGAATCGCTCCAAACCTGCTCAGTAATAAACCTGGTTCTATCAGCTCCACTGCAGGGTAAGGAAGCTGCTCCATCCTCCTGTACAGCTCCACACTGGAGGGGCTGGATAATTCCATGAGAGGGTTTAAGGTGGACTGGATAATTCCATTAGAAGGTTTAAGGTGGACTGGATAATTCTATTAGAGGGTTTAAGGTGGACTGGATAATTCTATGAGAAGGTTTAAGGTGGACTGGATAATTCCATTAGAAGGTTTAAGGTGGACTGGATAATTCCATTAGAAGGTTTAAGGTGGACTGGATAATTCTATGAGAAGGTTTAAGGTGGACTGGATAATTCCATTAGAAGGTTTAAGGTGGACTGGATAATTCTATTAGAGGGTTTAAGGTGGACTGGATAATTCTATGAGAAGGTTTAAGGTGGACTGGATAATTCCATTAGAAGGTTTAAGGTGGACTGGA
>JAMWET010002417.1:80000-95000 GCA_024036415.1 Prochilodus magdalenae
TGTCCACACGAGCCCTGGTGGGACCGACAGAGAGCTGTTAGCAGCACGCCCAGGACAGCCGGAACACGACTCCGTCCACTGCAAGATCCGGATCTCCAGGTCAGCTGCTCTCCTCGTAAAGCACTGCGGTGATACCAGGACCGCTAGCCCCTCTTAGCGGTGGGCTAGTGGGTAACAGGGTAAACCAGCACTCCACAGTAACGGTCCGGTACGGCGGACACTGTTCGCACCCACCCACCACATCAACGTTCAGACACTCCTATAAAGAACTGGTCAGCTGGTCCAGATGTGGTGGAGGCCTTCCCTGGCACAGTTCCGAGGAGAATTCCCTGTAGGCTGGGATTGTATCCACTGCTGGTAGACCCGTATGACCGTACGCTTCCACACACCTGCAGATTCAGCTACTTCCTCACACTATGGTCTTTGGCCACGCCCACATGCAGTCCCTCCTTTCAGCCAATCATTAACATCTGCTCTGGAGCCATTTTCCACACATGGAACGAGACATTCCCTGCACTGTAGCACCTCTTCCCAATCTATGGATCCCGTCACTCACACCCCGCAGGTAGATAGCGGAGGAGAGAGGTCTCCTGAGTCTGTTTTATGAACTGTGATGTCGTCGCTGTCCAAAGAAAAACAAGTATCTCCAAAACGGCAACTTTACAGGACAGGCCAAAAACCCTATTAGCTCCTCCCATACCTGCAGCGTGGCTGACCTCTCAGGACCACCTAACCGGCCGCCTCTGTTCTCACTTCCTGGCGCCTACCAGGGGGCAGCTGGAGGCAGGCCGGGGCCGCTGGAGCCTGGTCGGTCCAGCATTAGCAGCGCGTACTTCAGCAGCGCTCCACATACAGAGCAGCTGCAGTCTGACGGGCGCACCGACACGCCCACATCACCTGCCGCTCTGTATGCAGCGAGCTTCCGCTGGACGTCTGCAGAGAGTCAGCCTTAATCACAGACCGCAAACACATCGCCATCACAACGCCTCCCGCACACCCACCACACACAACACAGACACACACACACACACAGCCTCCCCCCCCCACCCACCACACACAGCCCCCCACACCCACCACACACAGCCCCCCACACCCACCACACACAACACAGACACAGCCCCCCCACACACACACAGCCTCCCCCCCACCCACACACACAGCCTCCCCCCCACCCACCACACACAGCCCCCCCCCCCCCCACACACACAGCCTCCCTCACCCCCCCACCACACACAGCCCCCCCACACACACACAGCCTCCCTCACCCCAACCCACACACAGCCCCCCCCACACACACAGCCTCCCTCACCCCCCCACCCCACACAGCCCCCCCACACACACAGCCTCCCTCACCCCAACCCACACACAGCCCCCCCCAAACACACAGCCTCCCTCACCCCCCCACCACACACACACAGCCTCCCCACACACACAGCCTCCCTCACCCCACCCCCCACCCCACCACACACAGCCTCCCTCACCCCACCCCACACACAGCCCCCCCACACACACACAGCCTCCCCCCACCACACACACACAGCCCCCCCCCCACACACACAGCCTCCCCCCCCACCCACACACACAGCCCCCCCACACACACACAGCCTCCCTCACCCCCCCACCACACACAGCCTCCCCCCCCACCCACACACACAGCCTCCCCCCCCACCCACCACACACACACACAGCCCCCCCCAAACACACAGCCGCCCTCACCCCCCCACCACACACACACAGCACCCCCCCACACACACACAGCCCCCCCACACACACAGCCCCCCCACACACACACAGCCTCCCTCACTCTGTAACGTTTCGTGCTGATTGTATTCCATTCCCAGAACCAAGGTGCTACAATTGCGCCTCTCCTATCAGGCAGCAGCACGGAAAGGAGAATCAGAGTTCCTCAGCACGGAGAACATCCACAGCAGATTGTGTTCCTGCCCTCTGACCCCTCCATCCCTCTCTCTCCCCCTCCTCTTTAACACTCTTTCTCTCTGTCTCTCTCTCCCTCTTCCACTCTCCCTCTCTCTCTCCCCCTCCTCTTTAACACTCTCTCTCTCTGTCTCTCTATCTCTCTCTCCCTCTTCCACTCTCCCTCTCTCTCTCCCTCTCCTCTTTAACACTCTCTCTCTCTGTCTCTCTATCTCTCTCTCCCTCTCTCTCTCCCCCTCCTCTTTAACACTCTCTCTCTCTCTGTCTCTCTATCTCTCTCTCTCTCCCCCTCCTCTTTAACACTCTCTCTCTCTCTGTCTCTCTATCTCTCTCTCCCTCTTCCACTCTCCCTCTCTCTCTCCCCCTCCTCTTTAACACTCTCTCTCTCCATCTCTCTATCTCTCTCTCCCTCCTTCTTCCACTCTCCCTCTCCCTCTCTCCCTACCTTTCCCTCTCCCCCTCCTCTTTAACACTCTCTCGCTCCATCTCTTTCTCCCTCCCTCTTCCACTCTCCCTCTCTCTCTCCCTCTCCTCTTTAACACTCTCTCTCTCCATCTCTCTATCTCTCTCTCCCTCCCTCTTCCACTCTCCCTCTCCCTCTACCTTTCCCTCTCTCCCTCTCTCCCCCTCCTCTTTCACGCTCGCTCTCTCCCTCCCTCTTCCACTCTCTCTCTACCTTTCCCTCTCTCCCTCTCTCCATCCCTCTCTCTCCTCCTCCTCTTTCATGCTCTCTCGCTCCATCTCTCTTTCCCTCCGTCTTCCACTCGCCCTCTCCCTCTCTCTCTACCTTTCTTTCCCCCTACTCTTCCACTCTCCCTCTCTCTCTACCTTTCCCTCTCTCCCTGTCTTTCCCCCTACTCTTCCATTCTCCCTCTCTCTCTACCTTTTCCTCTCTTCCTCTCTTTCCCCCTTCTCTTTCATGCTCTCTCTCTCTCTCCCTCTTCCACTCTCTCTCTACCTTTCCCTCTCTCCCTTTCTCTTTCCCCCACCTCTTTCACGCTCGCTCTCTCTCTCTCCCTTTTCCTCTTTCAGTCTCTCTCTCCCCCCTCCCTTTCTCTCTCTGGGTGATTGTCCTCGTCCTTGTGTGATCAGGTGATCAGGTGATCAGGTGATCGTGTGAGGAGACGTCTCTAAATTTAGTAAGTTAGAAATGAGCTGATTATGGATGCTCATCTGTTGAGATGATACGGTCGGATGACATACACGTCACGCAGCTGTGGGAATGAGCGGGGATGTGCAGGTGTGCTGGGTCGGGGGTGGGGTGGGGATGGGTGGTGGGGGGGTAGCTGTGTTTATATAGCCTGTGCGTGTGAGGTCCTGCATGCGTGTGCGAGTGTGTGTGTATGAGAGATATTCCACAAGTGCGTTTGTGCAATATCCCGCATGTGCATGAGTGTCCGTGTGTGCGTGAGAAATACCCCGTGTGTGAGTGTGCGTGAGAGAAATTCCGCGTGTGAGTGAGAGAAATCCCACGTGAGAGAAATCCCGCATGAGAGATATCCCGCGCAAGTGTGCGTGAGAGAAATCCTGCGTGAGAGATATCCCGCGTGAGAGAAATCCTGCGTGAGAGATATCCCGCGCGAGAGATATCCCGCGTGAGAGGTATCCCGCGCGAGTATGTTTGAGAGATATCCTGCGTGAGAGAAATCCTGCGTGAGAGATATCCAGCGTGAGAGAAATCCAGCGTGAGAGATATCCTGCGTGAGAGATATCCCGCGCGTGCGCTGCTGATGGGGTTATTATTGTATGGCCGGCTGCTCCCCGCTCCCCGCTCCCCGCTCCTCGCTCCCCGCTCCCCGCTCCCCGCTCCCCGCTCCCCGCTCCCCGCTCCCCGCTCCTCGCTCCCTGCTCCCCGCTCCCCGCTCCTCGCTCCCCGCTCCCCGCTCCCCGCTCCCCGCTCCCCGCTCCCCGCTCCCCGCTCCCCGCTCCTCGCTCCTCGCTCCCCGCTCCCCGCTCCCCGCTCCCCGCTCCCTGCTCCCCGCTCCTCGCGCCGTGCTCCTGCTGAATGAAGATTGAATTAAGATTATGAGTGCGGGGGACGGGGAGCACAGCGGCTACGGTGAAGATGTTGTCTCTGTATTTATCCCACAGGAATGTTGGGAGGGAGCGATGGAGAGATCGGTGTCTACGCTAGCAGATGACCACAGAGGTCTCCGTTTACCTTTCATAAGTATGGACCGGGAGAAAGCCGGCTGCCTCTGTGGGAGAACATGCAACAGTATCGGAACTCCACACAAGGCCTCCACCAAGCTCCGCCCGAATGCTTCACATGCCCTAACCAACACCTTCCCGTTACACTGTTTACATGCCCAACATCGCTCCTCCTCCTTTAACCCTAACAACCACCCGGAAGACCTGGTAGACCCACCAACACTGTCCCTATCAGATAAACAGCTCCTTCAGCTCTGAGAGAGAGGGGAACCTCCAGCTCCACTCCTGCTTCAGACCTGAGAACCTCCACAGGTGTTCCGGTCCATCCTTCCACTGGGAGAAGACTCCTCAACACTATGGAGGTCTTCAGAGGGGACAGAGGTAGAGGACAGGTGAGGCACGGCCCTCGGCTCCGTCCTGCTTCAGCCCGAGACAGTTCTGCAGCCGCAGCTCGTCTGGGTGGTCCTGAGCAGCTCGTCTGGGTGGTCCTGAGCAGCTCGTCTGGGTGGTCCTGAGCAGCTGCCATAATATTTACTGAGGAACCTGATTGACTTTCCTCAGAAATCAATATCTGCTTTAGAGCTGCTACGCTGGGCTGGACCGTGACTCTAATAGCATCTCTCTCTCTCTCTCTCTCTCTCCCTTCCTCCCTCTCTCTCTCTCTCTCTCTCTCTCTCTCTCCTCACTCCCTCCCTCCCTCTCTCTCTCTCTCTCTCTCTCCCTCCCTCTCTCTCTCTCTCTCTCTCTCTCTCCTCTCCTCACCTCCTCCTGCTATCTCTCTCTCTCACTGAACTACCTCTCTCCCCCCCCCCTCTCTCTCGTCCTCTCTGCATATCTCTCTCTCCTCGACTCTATCTCTCTCGCTCTCTCCCTCCATCCCATCTCTCTGATCTCTCTCTCTCATCTCTCTCTCTCTCTCTCTCCCTCCCTCTCTCTGTCCCTCTCTCCCCCCCTCTCTCCCTCTCTCCCTCCCCCCCCCTCTCTCTCTCTCCCTCTCTCTCCCTCCCTCCCTCCCTCCCTCTCTCTCGCTCTACCTCTCTCTCTCTCTCCCTCCCTCTCTCTCTCTCTCCTGCCCTCCCCCCCCCCTCCTCTTTTCTCTTTCTCTCTGACTTCTCAGACTGACTCTCTAATACTAACACACTGACTCTCTCTGACTCTCTACAGACTGACTCTCTACAGACTGACTCTAACACTAACAGACTGACTCTCTAAAACAAACAGACAGACTCTCTACAGACTGACTCTAACACTAACAGACTGACTCTCTAACACTAACAGACTGACTCTCTAACACTAACAGGACTCTACTGACTCTCTAACCTAACAGACTGACTGACTCTAACTGAACTAAACACTAAACAGACTGACTCTCTCTAAACACGAACAGACTGACTCTCTACAGACTGACTCTCTAACACTAACAGACTGACTCTCTAACACTAACAGACTGACTCTCTACAGAATGACTCTCTAACACTAACAGACTGACTCTCTAACACTAACAGACTGACTCTCTACAGACTGACTCTCTAACACTAACAGACTGACTCTCTAACACTAACAGACTGACTCTCTACAGACTGACTCTCTAACACTAACAGACTGACTCTCTACAGACTGACTCTCTAACACTAACAGACTGACTCTCTAACACTAACAGACTGACTCTCTACAGACTGACTCTCTAACACTAACAGACTGACTCTCTAACACTAACAGACTGACTCTCTACAGACTGACTCTCTAACACTAACAGACTGACTCTCTACAGACTGACTCTCTACAGACTGACTCTGTGTATACAGCAGTGACGGATGTAATGCTATGTATGAATGTAATCTGTTATTGTTTATCCGGCACTAATAGTGGGATTATTAGGTTATTGGTGTTGCCATGACGGCCGCTCCGTCGCTCCTGTAAGCTGTTAGTCTATGTAAGCTGTGTTTGACTATGAGCTAATCCTCAGGTCGGCCGCTCCTGACGCGCGCTAGGACGTCTGAATATGAACACGGCTGGGCCGACAGGCTGCTCCCTCACCCTCCACAGTCCGTCTGTCACTGTCCTCTCGGCCCCGTGGTTGGCTTATCAGAGCGGCGGTCTTGTCATCCGGGATGCGGGATTGGTGGAGCCGTGCGGAGAGAGTAACTCATACAGACAGCGTGCTGGCCCTTAATCACACAAACTTGACCCGACACATCCTGCCTCCCCCCCGCCACGGCCCTGCCAATCAGCACAGCTGGGCACAGGTTGCTAGGCAACAGTTATAAAGGGGCACTTAAAGGGGAGATGGGGTCTAACAACAGCGGGCACAGAGAAGACCAGAGCATTAGCACCGGGTCAGATGGAAAGTACCACACACACACACTATACACACACACACACACACACACACCACACACCTAAACACACACACACACACACACACCACACATACACACACACACACACACACACTATACACACACACACACACACACACACACACACACTATACACACACACACACACACACACATACCACTCACACACACACTCTCTCTCACACACACACACACTCACAGACACACTCTCTCACACACACACACACACACACTCTCACACACACACACACACACACACACACCCTCTCTCACACACACCTACACACACACATACACACTATACACACACACTATACACACACACACACACACACACATACACACTATACACACACACATACACACACACACCTACACACACACATCTGAGCAGTGTGAGTAATCTGAGCTGCTTTACTTTACAGGTCATGGTTATGAAGTTATGTGGGGAACCAGACTGGGTTCTCCTGTACCTGCTTCAGAAGAACCCCGTTTGAGAGTCTACTGAGGTTCTTACAGAAGCATGGCCAATGAGCGGGTCAGAGGTGTCTCAGCGCGGGAGCACAGGGGACACCATGTTACTCTGGGGAAACTGTCTGCTCCTTCATCTCCGTCTCGGCCCATTCCCAGAACCCAACTCCCTGCCTGAAACCGGAGGCTCTAACGTAGAACACAAAGCCAGGCCGACCCACACCGTTCAGGACTCGTCAGTCACACTCGCACTGACAGGCTAGCAGGCTACCTCCCGATGTTTGGCCCCGGGTTAACAGGCTTTTAGACGTATCCGGGGATCCTCTCCTCCAGCGTGAGCCTCATTGAGTGCGAACTTAATTACCCTGTCACGGCGGAGCCTCGTTAGCACTTCGCTAGCACTCTCCCCGCTCTGGGAGCCGCTCGCTCAGCAGGCCGTGGACTCCTCTTACAACACTAACACGGGCTGTTCTTCAGCATCAGCGTTTCCTTCTCCCGCTCGTCTGCTCGCTCTGTGCCACAGCCACCGCGTAGGACGGCGCTACACCCTGCCTACGCCGTGTGCTCGTTTTGGGGAACAAAGCTGGACATCTCCCTCTCTTTCCAAGCAAAGCGTTCACATGAAAGAGCCCCCACAGGGGGCAATCCGCTTTGGAGCCCACAGGGCAACGGGGCACGGAAAGGGGAACTCAGGGACATGCCCGGCCCCTGTGAACGCCGCACTGACCCGAGCCTGGGACCAACCGTGAGCTGCAGCTGTCTGACTTCATTTGAACCTCAGAGCTCGCTTGCCCTTAGCCGAACAGGCCATCTCGGGAAACAGTGAGATCAAAGTCGGGCTGAACAGACTCTCTGCTCAGCCGGCTGGACTCACCAAGGTCGTCTCCTCACATCGTACAGGTCGATCTTGTTGGGCGCTCTCCATGGAGTAGCTGAAGGGAGAGAGAGAGAGAGAGATGGAGGACATCCGTACCACACTGCAGACTGTACCACACAGATGAGGGGTAATTAGGATAACACAGGGATCAGGGATGCGGGAAAAGGGGGGGAGGCGGATTCAGGAGCTGCAGCTGCTAAAAATAAAACGATCTGAATTTAAACGCTGGTAGAACCGCGTAGATGTAACCCTGCTCGAGCTGGATCGGTACCGGTCACATGATTCCCTGATTTCCAGAGTGAATTATCTTCAGATGAAACTCGGAGCCTGATTCACCATCTCAGGAATGTTTTAGCCAATCCGGATCAGACAAACGTCCAGTTACTACCGCGGTCGAAGGCAGGAAGCGGTCATAACAATGTGACTCGACTGTGTATATTAATGTGCTTGTCTGTGGATCAGAGGAGGATGGGTTCTCGAGGGTTCTTCCTCCTGCTGGGCTTGCCCACTCGGATTGGACCCGGATTCTCTATATATATAAATAAAGCTAGACTCGACCCAAAAGACCCCAGAGCAGCTTAACACTCGTCTAATCGTTCAGAGAACCGGCGCTGTTCAGGAGCACGACGCGTTTGGTTGTCCCACCACGTATCAGTACTGTGATGGAGTACCACACCTGCAGTAGGACCACGCAGAGCGAGAGACCCGGGTGAAGGTGTGTTTGGGTCAGTGTATTTAGAAGGACATCACCCCAACTTAACACCTCCTCCGTGTCCCTGTCCCTAAACTTCCGCCGTCACAGCGGAGGCTCGTACCTCTGAGGCGGCGCCTTTACAGAGGCACAGGAAGCGCTGGCGTACTCTAACCGCGCAGGACTATTTACATAACGCTCCGTCGGCCCATTAGTCATTAAACGTCCTGATGATGTAAAGACCTCCAGGGTGAATAAATCAGACCACACACCGAGACGCCGACCGCGGGAGTAATGCTTCATATCGGACTGAAGCAGAGATTTATTGAAAGGCTCGTTTCAGATTGAACACATTCCAGATCTGCTTATTACAGGGAGGCGTCGGCAGCAGGCCGCGGTCCGACTGTTCCATACGGGTTACTGATGTAAACAGAACGTATTGAGACATTACAGTGACTGATTAATCCTGTCAGGGCGCGATATGAGCAGACTCGTTCTGCCGCGGGCGCGAATCCAGCAGCACCCAGTGGATACGGAGTGCCGGGATACAGGCTGGAATATCCGCATTGTTTCCGACAGGAGCCCGTTAGCACCTACCTGGGTAATATCTAGTGACACCAGTGGCGCTCCCGAACACCTGCCAGCGAAGCGACGGGTCCTCTCGACTGTTATCTATGAACACCCGCTCCAGGGCCTGGGTCCAGTTCAGCTCATTCAGGATGGTCGGAGCTGAGAGAGAGAGAGAGAGAGAGAGAGAGAGAGAGAGAGAGAGAGAGAGAGAGAGAGAGAGAGAGACAGAGAGAGAGATCAACACCTGCTGACTGTCTGTAAAGGAAATCTCATAGGTGTTTCCAAATTTCCAGCTTTACAGGAGAGGACGATAATCCACTTTAACTGTAATGTAAGTCAATGGAACCAGACGTCTTTCCAAACAGTTTTGGGCTATTTCAGTTGGTCCATTAATCACAAGATCCTCACTCGGTGTAAACAGCAGCTGACCTGTTCAAATGATGGATAAAAGTAAAAATGGACAAAAGTGGAGAAACATGTTTCTCATTGGACAGTGACGCTATAGTTCACCAGAGCCAACTGTACGTAACTGTGCTGAGTAGAGACACTGCTAAGACTCACTTACACTCACTAAGACTCCCTTAGACACACTCAGACTCAGACTCCCTTAGACACACTCAGACTCAGAGTCCCTTAGACACACTCAGACTCAGACTCCCTTAGACACACTCAGACTCAGACTCCCTTAGACACACTCAGACTCAGACTCCCTTAGACACACTCAGACTCCCTTAGACACACTCAGACTCAGACTCCCTTAGACACACTCAGACTCAGACTCCCTTAGACACACTCAGACTCAGACTGCCTTAGACACACTCAGACTCAGACTCCCTTAGACACACTCAGACTCAGACTCCATTAGACACACTCAGACTCAGACTCCCTTAGACACACTCAGACTCCCTTAGACACACTCAGACTCAGACTGCCTTAGACACACTCAGACTAAGACTCCATTAGACACACTCAGACTCAGACTCCCTTAGACACACTCAGACTCCCTTAGACACACTCAGACTCAGACTGCCTTAGACACACTCAGACTCAGACTCTCTTAGACACACTCAGACTCAGACTCCCTTAGACACACTCAGACTCAGACTCCATTAGACACACTCAGACTCAGACTCCCTTAGACACACTCAGACTCAGACTCCCTTAGACACACTCAGACTCAGACTGCCTTAGACACACTCAGACTCAGACTCCCTTAGACACACTCAGACTCAGACTCTATTAGACACACTCAGACTCAGACTCCCTTAGACACACTCAGACTCAGACTGCCTTAGACACACTCAGACTAAGACTCCATTAGACACACTCAGACTCAGACTCCCTTAGACACACTCAGACTCCCTTAGACACACTCAGACTCAGACTGCCTTAGACACACTCAGACTAAGACTCCATTAGACACACTAAGACTCAGACTCCATTAGACACACTCAGACTCACTTCACTACATAGTAAAGCACATTTCCAGAACGTTACGATATGAGTACGTTACTTGTGTTAAGTTGTTACGGGAGAAGGTGTGTCTCCGTTTTGTTCTGGTTTGTTTATTCTCCTCCTTTCTGCAGGTAGTTAGGAGTAGCAGGAGGAGGAGGAGGAGGAGGAGCATGCAAGAGGAGGAGTCATCTAACTGATGGCTGGTGGCTTTGGAATGCGGCGCAGCACCTGCCCTGTTTCATTCTCATCAGTGCGCTCAGGCTAAAGCCGAGGGTCACAGGGTCACAGGGTCACAGGGTCACGTGGTCAGAGGCTGTTTGATCCTGATCCTGCTGGTGTGTGGTTGTAATGTCACGTGTCTTTCTATAAGTACCCGTCACTACAGTTACAAGCCGAGGCAGATGCGTACCTGGGCAGACGTGTACCTGGGCAGATGTGTACCTGGGCAGACGTGTACCTGGGCAGACGTGTACCTGGGCAGACGTGTACCTGGGCAGACGTGTACCTGGGCAGACGCGTACCTGGGCAGACGTGTACCTGGGCAGTGTACCTGGGCAGATGTGTACCTGGGCAGACGTGTACCTGGGCAGGCGTGTACCTGGGCCGCGTGGCTGCTGTTGAAAGTGGTGACGAGGTCTTAATGATGTAGTAGGAGTAGCTGCTGCACAAACTAAGAGGTGGTGTGTGGTGTCAGTGGAGGGAGCGGTTGGGCTCCTGAGGCCCCTGCACTCAGGACGCTCGTCACGCTGCCGCCGTGTTTGTTGACAGACTGTGAATGTTCTCCAACAGCTCTGCCTCCGCTCGTTACGCCTGTCAGCTGATTCATCCTCCACTACGGAGCATCGCTGACCACGTGAGGTCTGTGGGCTGATTGGAGGGGAAACTGGAGAGAAGCCGTTCACGTAGCTAGTGTCTGTGGCGCCGCACGCCGAGGCTTAATCCATGAAATGACTGACGACCTTCAGAGAGGTACCGGCGCGATCGGGATCGATCATCAGCGCTGGCTGTTTGTGCAGAGAGAAATGACCAGGAACTCCCAGCTCACCTCTATCTGCCTCAGCAGCAGCATTAAAGGCAGACGTTCCCGATAAGGTCCGGAATCAGACACCAGGGCCATAAATATGGAAATCTGGAGTCACACGCTCACAGCTGTTCCAAACACCTAGGAGGAGCGCGTCAGCCCCGCAGCGTCCGCCGCGATATCAGATGTGACCTTGAGGAAGGTGGTGTGTGGGACTGTGTGCGGTAGAGAGATGAGACGGGACGGTCTGATCTTCCGGCTCCGGATCTACATAACAGCAGGGTCTCACACACACCTCGGCCTCCCTGTCCGAGTGAAGGTGCAGCTGCGTGCGGCTGAGAGTACTCTCACTCTGCGTCTCATACACAGCCACCCTGACTGAGGGCCAGCGAGGGTTAGGGTGAGGGTGAGGGTTAGGGCTACACACCCAGTCCCATTCCTGTCGCTGGGTTTGCTCTGGGTGCAGCTGTTCCTGTGATGAGCGTATGTGGAGAGTTTGGTGGAGCTCCTCTGTGAATGGATCAGTACCAGCGGCAGGGTGAGTGAAATACACCGGGGATATCAGCCCGGAGTAAATCCATATCGGACGCGGGTAAAGACGACAGGCTCGATTACACTATGCCACATAAGCTCCTACATCATCCTCATTCGATAGCCGGCTCTCTGTGCTGTCGATTTCCAGAAACCTCTTCTGTTCTCCAGCTCTCCACTGTGTTCCCCTGCACCATTCTCCCTTCCCTCCTGCTGTCCCCTCTACCCTCACCTCCCCGTCCCTAACTGACCTATAACTGTCCCTGTGCATACGTACCTGTCCTTGTCTTCTCCCTACACTCCTCTCCTTCCTGTATCCCATCCGCTACCACCCTGGCCAGCTACTCGCACTCACTGTTCTGATGCAGCAACTGCGATCAGCCTACCTACACCAGCTCCCTACATCACACATCTATACAGACCCAACACTGGAGAAGTCCTGCCAGCGCAGGTTTGGCTCTGTGTGGACCATCCCCCTCTGTCTATTGTCGTAAAGTCACCATGTACTACTGTAATTCACCTGTATTGCTCGGTACATCTTCCCGTCTATCTCTCTCTCTCTATCCCTCTCCGTACATTCACGATTACTCGACCACCCGTCATCCTACTCTTTTTGACTCTGCCCTCTCATCTCACATATCTCATCTGTCTCCCGTCTCATCCCCTACTCATTGTCGCCGCCTGTCGATCCAACTGGCCCTGCCTACCACACCGGATTCCCTTCTCCCCTCCACCAGCCTTGTTCTAGATTCCACAGTCCGGCTAATGTCGCAATTCACCCGCCTTCATTTAACTCCTCCTTGCACTCCCCCGCCGCCATCGGTTCGGCTGATACAGTTCTACTTCTATGACTAGCCCTCACTCGCAACACACTTTCAGCAACCCACCCATGAGTCGTTTCCCTTACACTCCGGCCCACATCCCCTCCACCACAGTCCAATCAACCTGTGCTACCTGCCCACCCTTACGGACCTTTCCGTCGCTACATCTGTCCGAGAAAATCTCACTATCTGGTTGTAAGCTAGGATGTGTCTTCCCCTCAGCCATTCTAAGTTGACTATTCACCTGCCTATGGTTCGGATTTCCTGTAATATTATGCTATTCACCTCACTAGACTGTTTCAAATAACCTGCAGCGGACATCTCCACCATTGATACTCTCTTTATCTAGCTCCTCTGTCTCTGCTCCTCTTATCCTGCCCTCCAGTCGTCTCTCCCCTTCTCCATCTCTCTCCTCTCCGCACTCCCCTCTAAGTTAATCTCCCTACGTACTACCTCCCTACTCACACTTCCTTGTTTCCCGCTTCCACAGCCTATTTCCCCCTCCTGCTCTCCCTCCCTCTTTTCACCTCAACTGCCCACCCTCATTCGACAAAACACCCCCACTCATCTCTCATCACATCACTCTATCTTATATCTGTTTATCGACCTAATTCTTCTTCTCTAGTTAACTAACTAAAGCCGAAATAATAATTGTATATCTACCCCAAATCTATATATTCGGCACTCTATATCCTCTCCAAAGTACCACACCTCTTCACTCAGGTTGGCAGCAATGTTCACCAACGACCATGGGCTATTTGCCTTATTAATATGTTAATTCTTCGTTTCCCGCTCAGCAATGCCCTCCCCTCTCTGAGCCTCTCGGCAGTTTCTCAAGTGCTCCGGTTCAGCCCTGTGCCAACTAGTGTGCTTCCTCTCTCTCCCTCTGCCTCTATCCCTTCGAGTAATCCCTCTCCCTCTGTGGCTACTACTATCCCTGCTGGGCCTCCCCTATCTACTGGCCTCACGTTATCCCTCTCTCCCTCTCTTCCTCCCCTCTGCACATGTCTCCCCGTCACGCTGACCTCTATCCCTCGAAGAGCTCGACCTCCGTGACCAATTCCCCCCTTCTCCGTTCTGGTCCAATATATCACCTCCCCTCACCTCCCACTAGCCCCCCGCATTATTGCCGCATATCCCTACCATAACTACCATCTTCCTACAATATTGTCAGCCTCTTCTATCCTTAAGCCTCTGACTAGTAATATGCTTACTGTCTATCTATCTCTCCTCAGTGGGTCCCCCGACCGCCCATACCCTCTCTTGCTATATATCCACACTCTGATCTACTTTCTCTGTCTCTTGACCATACTATCCACTCTCTCTCTCTCTTCTCTGCCTCCCATATCCCTCACTCTCTCCTCTCTCTCTTCTCTCTAACTGTCTCTGCCTGTCAATCCTCTCTCTCTCTCTCTCTCTCTCTGCCTCTATCCCTCTCTCTCTCTCTCTCTCTCTCTGCCTCTATCCCTCTCTCTCTCTCTCCCACTGCCTCTCTCTCTCTCTCCCTCTGCCTCTATCCCTCTCTGCCTCTATCCCTCTGCCTCTCTCTCCCTCACTCTCTCCCTCCCTCCCCCTCTGCATACATCACTTAGTTACTCAACCTACGCTGTCAGGCCCATTTTAAGACCCCCCATTATCCCAGCACAGGGGAGGAGATCCGGTCACATCACAGAGACTGTAAACTTGGCAGGTCTTGGTACTGTGGTGCAGCTTTATCAAGTGAACTCGTCGATAGAACATCACACCCACCATACCATCTGCCACCTCCCCTGCGTCGCACGTTGAGGGATGCGTGTAGCTTTAGCCAGGTATTAGGGACACAGGTCTGCACACCTGCAGCAGGTACCACTGTTATATCCAGAGCTGTCTCAGAACTGGAGGGCGGGGGTGTGACTGTCAGGTGCTGAATAATGGGATTAGCGTTCCTGGGAAGTAATGAAAGTAATCCCGTTACAGTGGTAGTCATGTGTAATGGATTACTTCTCCCCAGGGTGCCTCCCCAGCAGCGGGCACACGCTTACACGCGTCTTCACAGAGGCACCAACCAGCCCCAGCTGCAGCCGTGGACACGCTGTTTGGGTATTTAGGTGGAGTTGGCCTTTGGGTGGATGTGCCCG
>JAMWET010002417.1:100000-115000 GCA_024036415.1 Prochilodus magdalenae
TATATGGGCGATTTATGGGCTGTGGAGCGGGCCGGGAATCGCTCACGGTGCCCCCTCTAGCCCTATCACTCATCGCGGGACGGCCCGCCGCTCTCCAGGGTCCTGATGAGGAGCGCTTTGAACGGATGGATGCTTCATGAGCACATTAATCTACAGGCGTGCGAGGACTTTCAGCACACGTATACACAAGCACAGCACTGCGCAAACATCAGAGAGCGCTGCACATCAAGACAGGAGACGCGTCCACACACACACAGTTATACACACACACACACACACATACATACACATACACACAGTTATACACACACACAAACACAGACACACATACACACACCTACACACACACACATACACACACACACACACGCACACACACACACACATACATACACATACACACACACACACACACACAGTTATACACACACACACATACACACACACACACACACAGTTATACACACACACACATACACACACACACACACACAACACAACTGCAACACACGACAGCATCACACACACACACACCACATACATACACATACACACAGTTTACACACAACATACACACACACACCACTGACACACACACATACACGAACACACACACAGTTATACACACACACAGTTATACACACACACACACACAGTTATACACACACACACACACACACACACACATACACATACACACACACACACACACACATACACATACACACACATACACACACACACACACACACACACACAGTTATACACACACACACACACACACATACACACACACACAGTTATACACACACACACACACACACACACACACACACACACACATACATACACATACACACACACACACACATACATACACACATACACACAGTTATACACACATACACACACACAGTTATACACACACACACATACACACACACACACTATCAACGTGCACACAGATCACACTTCCACACTTATCATACACGCAGACACATGATGATGAGAAGTGATGAGGATCTGTCATAACAGCCCATTCGGCGGAGATGATGGAGCGTGTGCTATTATCTAGACGTGCAGCGGGCGTTCAGGAGAGCAATGGTCTCCTCCTAATGCACAGCGCTCATTCTTCCCCGCCGAGAGCGGCCAAGAATTCCAACCAGCAGTGCCAGTCCTCAGCCAGCACTCGCATACGCCAGCGGCACAACCGGCACAGACGCTTCTTCATCTGCCAGCAGACGCGTCACACACTGAGAAGCTCTGGCAAGGAGCGAGCTGCACACACCAACACCACTGATACCACAAAGCTTCCGTCCGCAACGAGCCGGGATTAGGGAAAACTGGATCCTCCTATTTATTAAAGATGGATAGAGAATCACAATGGACCTCCGTTCTGGGTACCGAGTCGTCTGCTCGGCTTCTCCATGCTTCCTGTTTCTAGTGCTTTGTGACTTTTAGTGCATGTACAGGTTCTGCAGGGTTCCAAAGCCCAGTGCCAGAGGGAGAACCTCTGTCCCACAGAGACCACTGTTCCCAGCTCTCCGAACCACCATGTTGGAATTCCAGCCCTTTTTTAAACTGTTACAAGGTGATGTCATTGCGTACCAGCCAGCGCTTCACGCCCCCTACACCACACAGAGAGTCCAGTCCGCTCCAGTCCAGCTGGTGACGGTGGATCTACCAGCTTGCTCTACCAGACTTTCAGGATCGGACTCTGGATCAAACTGATCCAGCAGAACCAACACCACTGTAAGAACAGACACACCGGTGTGGGGGGTGGGATTTAAAGCAGGATGTCACCAGTCGGAATTGAGTGAGTCAGATGACCAATCAGAGCACACTGGGCTCTTGGGGAGGCGGGGCTTAAAGACACAGGAGCTCTAACAGAGCGTTTCAGGCAGAGAGCCTGTAGGTTCAACCTAGTAGAACCCAAACACACAGCTACACCCTGGGAATGAGGAGAACAGGAATCTTAGGATTCCAGAAACTCCCTGTTCTTTAAAGACCAGATCTGGAAAGATCTTACTTAAGCGACCGCTATCAGTCTCTAAATATATACGGTCCATCGTCCACTCACACAGAGGTACAGTGTGGGGTTCCACAGGGATCTGTCCTAGGACCCATATTATTTACCTTATATATGCACCACTCGGTACCATAATCAGAACCAGAACATAAACCTCCGCTGCCATGGCGACGACACACACCACCTGTACCATCATCAGCCTAGACCAGACGATCCCACACTCCACCTTAATAAGATAGAGGACTGTGTTAAAAGACATAAGAGGCTGGATGTCCAGTAACGTCTCCTCACCTACTGAACTCGGACTGAACAGAAGTTCTTCTTACTCGGTTCAGTAGGCCTTTTTAGGAACCGAGCCGTCTGCATCACCACCACTCAGTCTAAACAGCTCCTCAGTAGTCCCACCAGGGTCCCTCTGTAAACAGTCTCATGGGTAACTGTGTGAGGATGGATCCTGATCTGACCGTTCGATGAGCATATTTGAATAATATCACTAGAGGAGCTCTTCTACATCTACACCGTCCTGCTGAACGATCAGGAGATGACCGCCCTGTCCCTACAGGACGCAGAGGAGCTAGCCTCCACCTTTATCACCTTCAGGGCTTGGGTTTACTGTAACGCTCCTGCTTACCTGGCTGTTCCCAGCGAAAAGCCTTAAACTCCAGTTAGTTCCGGAACGCGTGCAGCCGTTCAGAGTCCTTTACAGGAGCTAGAGAGTCTGATCACAATCAGACCCACAGTCTGTCAGATCCACCCAGTACGATCATATCAGCCCAGTCTGATCGATATCACACCCAGTCTGATCAGCCAGCCTAGTACTGAGGCATCACATCATGCCCAGTTCTGATATCATATCCACCCAGTCTTAACACAGCCCAGTCTGATCACATCTAAGCCCAGTCCCGATCATATCCACCCAGTCTGATCACATCAGTGATTGTCAGTATAGAGCTGATCATAACGAGCCCCTGATCATACTCAAGCCAGTGCTGATACACCAGTATGAGACCTCCGATCTATCTATCTGCACACTGGTACCATTACAGTTTAAAACTGCCACATCTGGGTATTAAAACCTTCCTCTGACGTATATATAGCTGTATACGGGCACTCGCTCCCTCTGTAACGGCTGCTCCTCTTGACCTCTATCTCGTACTATGAGCCGTCACATGACCTCATAGGTCTCAAAGTGCAGCAGTTCTCTATTAGTGCCTAGAATTAAACAAAAGTTTACATCAGGGGGCGGCAGGAGCTTTCTCATACAAGACCCCCACAGCTTTGGACAATAAACCCACCACCAGTCAGGATGTTCGGGGACTCAGCCTCTCAAGCCTCAGTCTTTAGAAATCCAGGGTTTATAAACCCCACCACCTGGTTCAGTTGGAGTGGTGGTTAGTGAGTGTTTCTGTTAGGTAAAGGGTGCATTGCAGGTTCTAGGGGGTACACTGACAGAAAGTGTTAGGTAACCCTACCTGTTCCGTTTTGACAGCGCTTAATTATGCATTATATATAATAGGTGAGGGTGAAGGTTCTTCTGTCAAAGCTAACAGTCGGTCTGATCTCTCTGTCTGAGCTGAACTGCTGCCCATCCTGTGCGGCCTGATGCTGGTACTACATCTGCTCTGACTGGGAGCCACTGGGAGCCTTTAACCCCCACTGAGCTCCTGGCTGTCCTGCACTTTGGAGGCGTGGCCTGCGTCCTGCTGACCAATCTGATCACTCAACAACATAACTACAGACTAATCAGACACTATACTCTCCTTTCCTGTGCTGTCTTGTATCTGGTGTTGACCCGAGGAGGACGGGTTCCCCCTCTGAGTCTTGGTTCCTCTTGAGGATTCTTCCTTCCTCACTGAGGGAGGTTCTCCTTGCCTGTGGGCCTCGGCTTGCTCACTGGGGGCTCGGACACCAGGTTCTGTGTAAAGCTGCTCTGTGACACACCTGCTGCATACAGCGCTGTATGAATAAATGTAGAAACTGTAGCCCTGTTGGAACTACACTCACTATCACTCAGCTTTGTTGCATCTTGTTCTTGATGGAGCTAAACAGGTTCTAACGCTGCTCTGGGGGATCTCCTCACTAACGGGAAGCAGGAAGTGGGAGCAGGAAGCCCCATTATAAACAGCCTGAATCCCACGGCTTTAGGAACGCCAGCATTCCAGCAGGCCTCTGACTGACTGGTCATATCACTCACTGATGATCCTGTGTGGCTGCCTGGCATATTTATTTCACCGGCCCGAGTTCCAGAAGGTCTGGTTTGGGTTGGTCCACTGTTCAGTAAACAGAACCGGAGTTCTGATCTGATAGAGTCAGACTGAATTAGACGTTCTTATTCTCATGGGCTGATTAGACACAGCGCGGTGAACGCAGTGAGCCCAAACTCTTACAAAGCTCCACAAACTGATCTCTCTCGGCCTCTACAGATATAATATCAAAGTGCACATCAGAGAGAATTCCCAAGAGCTCCCACAACCTCCCGCTCCTCTCTCCAGCTAATTCAACCCCCTTTACAACAGAGGAGAAGAGAAGTGAGCAGAAAGAGGGGGCTGGGTGTGGAGGACGATCGTGAAACAGGCCGGCTCTGAAAACAGAGTAGAGGAGACGAGTAGAGGAGACGAGGAGAGGAGGCAAGGGGAGGAGAGGAGACGGAGACGGAGACGGAGTTTTAATTAAAGCGATACAGTAACCGGTAAACAATTGAAATATAATTTGCTAGCTTGGCGGTGAGTGAAGGGGGGCGTCGCTGGCGTTTTTAATTAGCGTGGGTGAGGGCGATAGTGCTACTTCACTGGCTTCGCCGAGAAATGAGAGAAAGAGAAAAGGGGGAGGGAGGAGGGATGGAAATCATCTCTCCACCCTCCGTCACTGGAAACAGATTGGAAACCCCGCTGTTCCTCTTTCTAAAGCAGATTACAGCTCTGCCGAGGCAGGCTCGGGAAACAAAGCCTGTTCTCACGCCCGCTCCTTTGGAGGGTCTGGAGTTCTGCGAGGGGTTCTGTGCAGAGTGGTTCTTCGCACGTTACCACTAAAGCGAGGCCCCGCGCCATAAAACCGCACACACGGGTGTCATCACCCGACGGGGAGACTGCCGGGGCAGTGCCTCGCCTCAGCCAACCATTCCAAACCTATCCCCCCGAACAGTATCCCTGGATCACAAACGCACACGAGAGGAGACGCGCTCAGCGTTAGCTGCAGCCCAGGCTGCCAGAACTATCCACTCTGTGGGAGTCGAATATAAACAGCCGGTGCGGTTCTGCTGTGCCTGCTCCGGTTCTATCACCACCAGCACCAGGAACACTGAACCGGGGTTCACTAGGAAGCTGAGAGCTGCAACTACAGGTGGTCCACAGCTCGGCTGTGTAGGGGCGGAGCACTCCCACCTGGCACACAGCTCTCCGCACATCTGAAGCGCTAAGGAACTGGAAGTGTGTGTTCGGTGTGTCGGGCTACTGTACTACCCGCTTCCCCCAGGTGCAGCCTGAAAAGCAGAACTATCAGCGGTGGTCTTTCAGTAAGACCCCTGTAAATGACTGGCGAGAGAGAAGTGCTCATTTAGGCTCCTCCCCCAGAAAAAGGCTCCTCTGATCTCGTAGGGAAGAATGGGGGACCTGTTCTGTGATGGGGTGAAGGTGTGATTGGCTTGTCCTCCACAGTGTCCTCCAGTGTCCCGCCTGGCGTCGTCTCGTTACTGGTCTGTGTGCTGTAAGCCGTTACGGGTGAGCGTGCCCGACGCCCGATTAACTGGTGAGTCGCCAAACTTCTCACTCTGTCTGGTTTAGAGCGGAGCATGGGAGCTTGTGCGCACGGCAGCATATGTGTTTCTACCTCACTGTCCTGGTTATCACTCCGGCCAGTCTGGGAAGGCTTGTGGTTGTCACCTGGATTTCAGTAGAAAAGTGCCACAAAGGGTTACCTCTCTATGCTCAGCTCTCCTGGTTCTCTCTCTCTCTCTCTCTCTCTCTCTAAACTCTCTCTCTCTCTCTCTCTCTCTCTCTCTAAACTCTCGCACTCTCTCTCGGGCTCTCTCCCAGGCTCTCTCTCTCTCTAAACTCTCTCTCTCTCTCTCTCTAAACTCTCGCACTCTCTCTCTGGCTCTCTCCCTCTCTCTCTCTCTAAACTCTCGCACTCTCTCTTTTAGGCTCTCTCTCGGGCTCTCTCTCTCTCTCTCTCTCTCTAAACTCTCGCACTCTCTCTCTCTCTCTCTCTCTCTAAACTCTCTCTCTCTCTCTCTAAACTCTCGCACTCTCTCTTTTAGGCTCTCTCTCGGGCTGTCTCTCTCTCTCTCTCTCTGTCGCGCTCTCTTCCACTCTTGCGCTCTCTCTCCCGCTCTCTCTCGCTCTCTCGCTAGTCATCCTGTTTTGTTTTGGTCTCACTGCCTAGTAAACAAATCGGCATGCACATGGTAGGGTTGTCTCCCGTCGCTCTTCTGTGGTTGGACACTAAAATCAGCAGTAACAAAGCTGGGGGCGTGTCCAGGACCGAAACCCGGAACCTCGCAACAATCATAGCTTGGTCCAAAGAGCACACCATCCCCCCCTACCCGCACCTCTGCCCACACAAGCTGTCGGACTGGTTCCGCAATCTCACCCTCACACTAACCCTAACCCTTCCCAACCACACTCAGTCCAAACCACCTCACAGCTGGTCACACCCATCACGCAAGGCCACTGACCAAGCCAGCATGTAAACGAGCCCTCCCTCTGCAGGTCAGTGACTGTCTCTGGGAGCAAAGCAAGAACAGCCGCTGCCCTGAACCCCGCCCCCATCCGACAGATCACACGGACTGCTCCTCTGAAGCGTCCCTTCCTCTCCTCCGCTCTCACTCTTGCCTTGTTTTCTCTTTTCTTTCCAGTTCTCCCGTTCTGCCAAAGCGGGAAAAAAAGAAAGCGGAAAAAGAGGACAGCAGCATCCACGCGAAGGTGGCTAATCCCTCCATTCAAACAAGCAAAGGCGGCTCTCACTCCTCTTTCATCCGCACACAATTAGCCCAGTCTTTCCATTTTGCTCTAATAACCACCATTTCCGCCACTATCTCCAGCCACAATAGAGAGCCCACACCACAGACGAGTGCAGAGGGGACAGCCGCCTGCGGAGCGGATTTACCCGGGAAAACTTCAGGCTGAATGAGGAACGCTCGCCGCGCCGGGCCTCGTTTTGTATTAGCATATTTGTCAGCGTACAGACTGAGGCCTTTGTGTCAAACGCTAAGCTTCTTGGAGCTGACAGCACGATGGCTATCAATGTCAGAGCAGTCAGGAGCGCTCCAGTCACAGCGGCTTCAGCAGGAGTGAAACACTAGAATTCCTCCCAAATCCGTGTCCCGGATAAATAAGGCCATAATCACACGCTAATTAGCGCCGCGTAGCCCGCGTAGCCTCCGACAGACTGCTGCATCTCTCCGAGTTCCTCTGGAGGGTTCACATGACAGAACATTCCCCCACTTCCAAGTCCGGATTCCGGCTCCGGATTCCGAGTCCTTATTCCGGCTCCTGGAGCAGCTTTGGGCTAGAGCTGGTGTGTTGTGCTCTTGAGCTCCCCCTACAGTTACACAGTGTAATTCACGTGTACACCACTAGGGTAAATACAGGTTGTGAGTTGAGCCTCGTGTTCGGCTCTACAGGTGCATGTGTTGATGAGCTGAAGGTACAGAACCCCATCATGTGCATACCTGTCTCACAGGTATGTGTAAATAGTGATAGAGTAGAGTGGACCTTTCCAGGAGGATGGAGCAGCTTTCCTAACCTGCAGTGGAGCGGATGGAACGCGGTGTATCTCCACGCAGGTTTGGAGCGATGCCAGCAGGGCACGGACTGACTGAGCTTCAGTAGGTGCTGATGCTACGTGTGCACGTGTCCTGTTCAGGTTCTGACGTCAGGGACAGGAGAACCACGTAGGTACGAACACTATTCACCTTAGACGATGTCAGCCTCCAGCAGGCCCCTCCCCCTCCATCGCGTTATCACCAGGCCGCCCACCTCGCGGGCGATCCTCCGTGGCTTTTCCTCTGGTGCCCGTTCAGTAATAAGCGGCGATAATTAGACGAAAACTGTTTGGCTGTTTGACCCGCGTTAATTAGAAAGTTTGCAGGCTTGGCAGCGGGATTCAGCGCCGGCATAATGAATCATAAAACGCCTCATTATGGCGAGTCGGGAAACGTCCTCCATCTCAATAAACGGCCGCGGAGAGCAATCACGCCGCACACCAGCCGCGCAGCTTAGCCCCGAATCAGAGGCAGCCCTTCCCGCGCCGGCCTGCTCGTCATCTCTCACCCTCGTTCTCTCCCTGTCTGCTCTCACCACTTCCATCACCCTCCACACCACATCACACAACCCTAACCCTGTAACCGGTTCAGGAAAGCTGAATTCCAAAGACTTCCTCAAATTCCCCCACGACTGACAGACATTCAGAGCAGGTTTGGGGTGAGCTGGTTCAGATGTTCTCCACAGTGGTGGATGTCTAGAACACACATATAGACACTGTATTGACTATCTAGACCACCAGTGAACCTACACGTGTCTCCTGAGTGTGTATGGAATGTTGATGATGAAAACCTGGAAATACTAAGTTCCTGTGGGGGACTATTTGACCTCACAGCGCCCTGCAGCATGTATCCCTCCACCATGAATGGAGTTTAAGGCTGAGATCTTCTCCACACTATCATAAACAGCGTCTCAGACATCAGGCAGCGTATTCAGAACCTCCTCCTGTAGGAACTTCCTGTGAGGGAGCTTTTAGAGGGGACGTCTGGTTACCTTCACCACCACTGAGTCGTATTTGTTCAACATTTGTACTATTTTTTATACGCCCAGAGACTGCAGATGGAAATGGGCTGAGCACCCTGTAAGCGGTCAGCCAATCACGAACAGCCTAGTCATGCCCAGAACGGTGACCACCCCCACCCCACCCCGTTACTGATCTACCTGTCTGCATATACGCTCGTCTGTTTGATCTGTGTCCTGTTGGACTCCTGCTGACCCTCTCTGCGTACCTGCGGTTCTACTTCTGCCTGGGGCCTGTGTATTACCCCTGCCACTGTCTCTTGGTTCTCCGTCTTGTATGCTGGTTGCTGGCTGGTTTGTTTGGCTCCTGCTTCTCTACCTGCTGTTTGGCTTGGTCTAACGGCTACCTGTCAACCAGCTCACACAGTCCTAGTCATTAACACCAGTTTACCTCTCAGACCCACAAGTGTGTGGCTTGGTTCTCCAATGATGGGTCGACCTACACTGTTAATGGCGCTGGTAAACTCTGGGAGAACCAGCATACAGGTCGTAGCGTTTGGCTGGAACCCTGTTTGGCTAAATGAGGTCATTAAAGTGGACTGTTTCTGGCCACTGCACATATCTGGACCTTCCCCATGAACAGACACCATGTTGAGCTTTCCTCATCATTTATCAGCCACTGAGCCGTCTCCCCTCGTTCGTAGAGCAAGGGCTACTGGCTCTAGAACCCCCTTTCGGAACGTGCACCGACACCAGGTTTACTGGAGCACGCTATTACAGCCATGACATGCTAATCGTAGTGCTGAGTCTCATCAGCCAGTTGGAGAATTGTGTCATTAGCCAGTCTGCTAACACGCTTCCAACCTATCATTTTTGTCCCGACACTTTTGCCGGTGTGGCTCCGCCCCTGTGATACACTTCCATAATAATTTTCCCATAGTTCATTCGGTGTAACAGCTATTAACCAGTAACTACTGCTGAGAAGTCACGGCGCTGTGTATCATGAATATGCATGTAGTCAGACAGTCCTACCCCGCGTCTGTGACATAACGACCTCATTACCGCTAACGCTAGCCTGATAGAGGACTCTAATGGTCTCCGTCTGTATCTCCAGTGCACCATTTGTGTAGCACACATGAATGCGCTGGGAATCGCAAATCGCTAACCAGGAAGCTCTGTTCACCTTTCGCTTGGGAAGCAGCCCTTCAAGCGGACACTGACCCTCGTATCCAGACAGCGCTCCGTCTCCCTGAGCATTATTAATCCTGCTCCCGGCGGAGCTGTAAAGCCTCCTGGTTCAGAGTGGAGCAGAGGGGTGATCGCCTCCTTCCTGATGCCGAACTACAACTCCCATGAGCCCGTCCTTTACCTGAGGCCTGCAGCGGAAACCTCACACGTGCCGATCGATCGGACCGGTCACTGCACTTACAGTCTAAATGACTCTGGCACTGGAGGAGCCGGGAGAGGGCTCCGATTATATCGATCCACCACCGAGGCTGAGAGAAAGCTTCCTCCTGGAAGGCCCCTGGGAAACATAAGCTGTAAGATGCTGCTTTGCCTAATGCCTACCGGCTCACTGCAGCCCATCTCCATCCATCTCTCGACCTTCCCATCCCTGACCGGATCATTTTACCGCCGGCTTCAGGAGCAAACACGCCACAGCACTGCTTCAGATTTACATGATTCAAATTAGGGATGAACGATGGCGTCGGCAGACGGCCGGATAAGACGGTGAACCTAATGAAATCACTGACCAGAGGAATAAAGCAGCATCGCTTCATTACCTTCAGCAGAACTGCCTGTGTTAGACCGGACTTCCCATCACTATGTAAAAGACACACGAGGATTCGTTCCCGGTTAGATGCACATTCAGAGCTCATTCAGAGCATAACTCCCACCTACACCCCCAGTGAACCTACACGTGTCCTCTGAGATCAGTAAAACATCAAACACCCATCTACAATTCAGCCATATGATCAGACGAGACACCACAGACCAATCAGCCATCACCCATCAGAACAATCCGAACGTGCTCCGGGATGTGAGTACACACAGACGTGAACACTGTAATGCATCTGTACTCCGACTCCCGAGCACACACGCCGGAGCGCTGTTGTGCTGGCACATATTTTCCCTGAGTGAAGCTCGTTGTGTTTTTCAGAGAAGCGCTCGTATCATTCCAGGAAATCTTATCAAAGGATGAAGAGAAAAAGCTGCAATTCAACCGGGACTGTCAGCTGGAAAATCCACCACAAAATCCCGAGCCCACATCGGATCAGATCAGACCAATCTCAGGATATTTTTGGCCTACTCGGCTTGGCGGCTTATACAGAAGCCAAAATAGTTCGATAATGTTCCTGTTATGGGATAACAACAAGGACGGGATCTGTTAGCTAAACAAAAGAGGCTCTCTATGAATAGTACAGAGACAGAGAGAGAGAGAGAGAGAGAGAGAGATACAGGGAGAGAGAGAGAGAGAGAGAGAGAGAGAGATACAGAGATACAGGGAGAGAGAGAGAGAGAGAGAGAGAGAGAGAGAGATACAGAGATACAGGGAGAGAGAGAGAGAGAGAGAGAGAGAGAGAGAGAGATACAGAGATACAGGGAGAGAGAGAGAGAGAGAGAGAGAGAGAGAGAGATACAGAGATACAGAGATACAGGGAGAGAGAGAGAGAGAGAGAGAGAGAGAGAGAGAGATACAGAGATACAGGGAGAGAGAGAGAGAGAGAGAGAGAGAGAGATAGATACAGAGATACAGGGAGAGAGAGAGAGGGGGGGGGACTGTGGGTCTGTACGAGTCAGTGGTAGAGGACTGTGGGTCTGTACGAGTCAGTGATAGAGGACTGTGGGTCTGTACGAGTCAGTGGTAGAGGACTGTGGGTCTGTACGAGTCAGTGGTAGAGGACTGTGGGTCTGTACGAGTCAGTGATAGAGGACTGTGGGTCTGTACGAGTCAGTGGTAGAGGACTGTGGGTCTGTAAGAGTCAGTTTTTTTCATGGTAGAGGATGTGGGTCTGTACGAACAGTCAGTACGTAGAGGGACTGTGGGTCTGTACGCGTCAGTGTTAGAGGACTGTGGGTCTGTACGGGTCAGTGGTAGAGGACTGTGGGTCTGTAAGAGTCAGTGGTAGAGGACTGTGGGTCTGTACGGGTCAGTGGTAGAGGACTGTGGGTCTGTACGGGTCAGTGGTAGAGGACTGTGGGTCTGTACGGGTCAGTGGTAGAGGACTGTGGGTCTGTAAGGGTCAGTGGTAGAGGGACGACTGTGGGTCTGTTACGGGTCAGTGATAGAGGACTGTGGGTCTGTACGAGTCAGTGGTAGAGGACTGTGGGTCTGTACGAGTCAGTGATAGAGGACTGTGGGTCTGTACGAGTCAGTGGTAGAGGACTGTGGGTCTGTACGGGTCAGTGGTAGAGGACTGTGGGTCTGTACGGGTCAGTGGTAGAGGACTGTGGGTCTGTACGGGTCAGTGGTAGAGGACTGTGGGTCTGTACGAGTCAGTGATAGAGGACTGTGGGTCTGTACGGGTCAGTGGTAGAGGACTGTGGGTCTGTACGAGTCAGTGATAGAGGACTGTGGGTCTGTACGGGTCAGTGGTAGAGGACTGTGGGTCTGTACGGGTCAGTGGTAGAGGACTGTGGGTCTGTACGGGTCAGTGATAGAGGACTGTGGGTCTGTACGGGTCAGTGGTAGAGGACTGTGGGTCTGTACGAGTCAGTGATAGAGGACTGTGGGTCTGTACAAACGACGTTCAGTGATAGAGGACTGTGGGTCTGTACGGGTCAGTGGTAGAGGACTGTGGGTCTGTACGGGTCAGTGGTAGAGGACTGTGGGTCTGTACGGGTCAGTGGTAGAGGACTGTGGGTCTGTACGGGTCAGTGATAGAGGACTGTGGGTCTGTACGGGTCAGTGGTAGAGGACTGTGGGTCTGTACGGGTCAGTGGTAGAGGACTGTGACAGTCGGGTCTGACGGGGTCAGTGTGATAGAGGACTGTGGGTCTGTACGAGTCAGTGATAGAGGACTGTGGGTCTGTACGGGTCAGTGGTAGAGGACTGTGGGTCTGTACGGGTCATTAAGACCACCCCCAGACCGTCCTTAGAGACTGCTGAGTGTATTATATGAGTGTCTATGAGAACATCTCCAGCGGTGGTAAAGAGATCAGCACTCACAGCCCTTGTAGATGTCCGTTGGGATCTGGACAGCGGTGTAGGAGTAGTTGACTTTGTTTTTGAAGTTGGGGTCGTCCACAAACTCCAGTGGGAGAGAGTACGGGTTCTCCATCAGGTTCTCATCATCGCCATCCTCAGACTGCAGAACAACAAAAAGACCAAAATGTCAAATTTCTCTCTCACACACACCCACAGAGACGCACAACTATCACACACACACACACTCGAACCACACTCAACACACACTACACAACACACAAAACACACACACACACACAAAACACACACACACACACACACACACACACACACACTCACACACACACACACACACCCACACAAACACACACCCACACACACACACCCACACTCACACACACACACACACCCACCCACACACACACACCCACACACATACACACACACACACAAACACACACACACACTCACACACACTCACACCCACACACACCCACACGCACCCACAACCAACAACACAACACACACACACATCACCACACCACACACACACAACACACCACCACCCATCCCACACACCCACACACATACACCACACACACACACACAGCCAACACAAACGAAACACACTCACACACACAGCCACACCGAGCAACACCACCCACACACATACACACAACCACACACCACAAAAACATACACACATCACACACCACACAAACCACCACTACACAGTGCACACACCACACCCACACACACACCCACCCACACAGCACCACCACACACACCACACCACACATCCCAGCCACATCACACAAACACAGACACACTCCACACCCACACCCCCACGCACCACACACACCACCACACCACACACCCACCCACTAAACACATCACACCACACACACACACAAACACACACACACACACACACACCCACTCAAACAAACATCAAGTGCAGGCAGTAATCCGATTCCCTCTGCCTCAAAGGCTGCCTCTCTTCTGAGGACAGACTCATTATATTCCCGTCCATTCATCCCCATAATGCGATACAACAGCAGGTATCAAAGTGGGCAACAAGCGGCCAAAATCAATTAGCGGGTGAGATGGCTATCGGGTACGAACGGAGCTCCTGTAAGCCATTAACCCTGTCAATAACGAAGCACAAAGTCATCCGAACAACAGCGCCCTGCTCCGCTCCTCGGAGCCGCCACAGATACCAGTAATTAGCATTTTAATACTCCTCGAATCCGCACACCGAGTCCGCACACCGAGTCCGCACAGCGGAAAACGTCGAGGCAGCAGAAAGGTGCTATATAATTGGATTCTGTCGTGTGTCCGGTTGGAAGAATAACCCTCAGGAATGCATTACGAGAGACCCGCCCTGCCCTGCACACGGAGCAGCACCAAACAAAGTGAAGCTTCTGTAACTGGGCGCACCTACTGGACACTTTATTAGAAACACCTTCCTGTTCGCTTCCTGTTCGCTTCCTGTTCGCTTCCTGTTCGCTTCCTGTTCGCTTCCTGTTCCAGCTGGAACGGCCCTGCGGTCAGAAACGGGCGATGAGCGGTGCGTGGCTAACTGAGCATAACAGCCTGTAACTGAACACCATCAGGGTAGGTGTTTCTGATAAACTGGCCAGTACATGTACTTTGATTTCCAGGGCCTCAGCGCTGCGGCGGCTTCGGAGCAGGTCTAACGGTTCCGTTTGCTAATCCGCAGGTACTGTGGGAGCTCTGTGTAGGCTGGGTTAGAACCATCCAGTCAGGACTTCCTACTCCGGAGTTTCTGTGGAGATGCTGCTGACTCCCGTTATAACTCGGAGCTGGATGCCAATACGATACGTGCAGCCGGATTTTCCTCTTCCTGAGGTTCTAGATAGCTCTCTGAGTGAGAACACGCTGATCAGGTTTCAGCCCACTACTATGGAGAACAGCAGTGATGCGTTATGACACAGCTCTGCAGGAGTGACTGTAAACCTGATACAGCCGTACAGGACTCCTCAGAGCATGCTAGCGCTAAGCTAACGCACGCGAGCAGCGTTCAGCAGAGACCTACACCAAACCAAAGGAATTCTATTTTTAATATTTATAGCCCAATT
>JAMWET010002417.1:120000-170522 GCA_024036415.1 Prochilodus magdalenae
TTAACGCGACATGTTAATTACACGTGCTGTACATCTTACACGTGGAGTACGGGCTAAATGACGCCCCCTGGATTTGAAAACAGCCACATTAAAAGTAAGCCAGTTGCATGTAAGGGAAATCCAATTCTGATGTATGATATATATACGTCCTGTACTTACAAACAGAACCGCCTCTCCAGGACCTTCAGCCATGGTCCTGCTCCTCTCACTGTCTACCTGTCCTTCACTGATCTGACCGGGAGCAGCTCCTTCCCCATGACTGATGGAGGTTAGAATACGGCGTCAGGGCAGCAGAGCTACTTCTCCAGGCTAGCTAGTTAGCATGCTAACTCCAGCAGATATCTGCGATCCATCATATACATATATGTGTGTGTGTGCGTGTGTGTGGTGTGTGTGTGGGGTGTGTGCGGTGTTTGTGTGAGTGGTGTGTGTGTGTGGGGTGTGCAGTGTGTGCGATGTGTGAGTGTGTGTGTGTGAGGTGTGTGAGGTGTTTGCGGTGTGTGTGAGGTGTGCGGTGTGTGTGTGTGTGTGTGTGGTGCGTGTGTGCGTGTATAATTATGTGTGTGAGTGTGAGTGTGTGTGTGTGTGCGGTGTGTGTGAGCGTCGTGTCTGTTTATAACTGTGTGTGTGGGATGTGTGTGGTATGTGCAGTGTTTGTGGTGTGTGTTAGTGTCTGTGTGTGCGTCGTGTGTGTGTACAACTGTGTGTGTGTGCGTCGTGTGTGTGTGTATAACTGTGTGTGTGGTGTGTGTGTGTGTGGGGTGTGCAGTGTGTGGTGTGTGCGGTGTGTGGTATGTGTGCGGTGTGTGTGTGGTGTGTGTGTGTGTGTGGTGTTTGCAGTGTGTGTGGGATGTGCGTTGTGTGTGAGCATCGTGTGTGTGTATAACTGTGTGTGTGGGATGTGTGTGTGGGGTGTGTGTGTGGGGTTTGCAGTGTGTGGTATGTGTGCGGTGTGTGCAGTGTTTGTGGTGTGTGTTAGTGTCTGTGTGTGTGTGTGCGTCGTGTGTGTGTATAACTGTGTGTGTGTGTGTGGTGTGTGCGGTGTGTGGTATGTGTGCGGTGTGTGCGTAATGCCCGCTGCTTGAGTGATTATTGGCTATCTCTGTTTAATGGTCTCCTGATGGATAATCCGAGGCTCGAGCTCAGCAGTCTACTGGGGCGGTGTGCTAATGTTGTGAGAGCTACGCTGGCTGTATACATTATTGAACACGGGCCGCGTGTGAGCGTGGATGAGTGAGTTATGCTCCTACGATGGGATGTGCGTGTGCAGCTGGAGCTGAAACTCTCTCCGGAGGCCTCTGCACTCCGGAAGCACGCGCTCAAAATGAGTTACAGTGAGCGGAAAGACATTCCACTGGGCCACACCCACCAACCAAGAACCCGGCCCCCACACACGCTCAGTCCCACCACGATCAGTTCCTCAGTCCCAGACATTCCCGAGCTGTAATCCTGGATTCCACACAACGCATCCCAAAGAAACCGGCTTACACTCAGACAACACCGTGAGGGCCAAACCCCTCCCACCTGGGGAGCCGACGGAGGAGTCAGGTACGACTCCGCCAGCCCTCATTAGTCAGCCAATCTAACCAATTTAGGTCCATTTAGCCGCTGTCGGCTGTCGGCGCTCCGGATCTCCGCCCCAAGGTCGGCTGTGATGAGTATTGATGCCCCTCTGCGTGTGTTTGTGTTTGGAATGGAGATTATTGAGTGGAACGGACTCTATCGATTCCAGACGCTCCGAATCAGAATCGACCCCAAGCCTTTCGACCGGTTCACTTTCTCTGAGCCCCACTTAGCATCTACCATTACTGCCCCGCCCACATCACCTGCAGACCCAGGTGTGCAGAGAGGGAGGGAGAGAGAGAGAGAGAGGGAGAGAGAGAGAGAGAGAGACAGAGAGAGAGAGAGAGAGGGAGAGAGGGAGAGAGCAAGAGGGAGGGGGAGGGGGGGCGAGAGAGGGGGGGGGTGTGTATGCGTAAGTGTGTGTGTGTATGAGTGTGAGAGTGTGTGTGTGTGTGTGTGTGTGTGTGTGTGAGTGTGTGTGTGTGAGTATATGTGTGAGTGTGTGTGTGTGTGTGAGTGTGTGTGTGTGAGTGTGTGTGTGAGTGTGAGTGTGTGAGTGTGTGTGTGAGTGTGTGTGAGAGTGTGTGAGTGTGTGTGTGAGTGTGTTTGTGAGTGTGTTTGTGAGTGTGTGTGTATAAATGTTAATCATAATTAAGATAATTTGTATCATAGCTGAAGGTGCTGAACGCTGACTGGAGGTGCTGAACACTGACTGGAGGTGCTGAACACTGACTGGAGGTGCTGAACACTGACTGGAGGTGCTGAACGCTGACTGGAGGTGCTGAACGCTGACTGGAGGTGCTGAACACTGACTGGAGGTGCTGAACACTGACTGGAGGTGCTGAACGCTGACTGGAGGTGCTGAACACTGACTCGAGGTGCTGAACACTGACTCGAGGTGCTGAACACTGACTGGAGGTGCTGAACGCTGACTGGAGGGCCCCCTGTGAATTGTAATCTAGTCCCATGCTGGCGGCCCAGGGACCCTGCGGATGGAGCTGTGTGTTTAGGGTGGTGCTCCAGTTTGGTGGGCAGGATGTGGGGAGGCCTCCGAAGCCTCGGGGTACCAGGCTGTTTGATTAGGAGGGGGGTGGAGGGGTAATTGGCGAGGACCCGTAGAAGCGCTTCCTCACGACCTGTCCACAGCGGAACCTTCTGAAACCATCTACTGGTTATCCGCGTCTCCGGGTTGGCTTCACCGCGGATGAACGCAGCGCGGGCGCTCCGGCTGATGTCAGCTCCCAGCAGACCCGTCATTAGTTATTTCTCCGCGGCTCATTTTTGGGGAAAGCCATCCAGAAAGCAGATGTCGGCGCTTTAGCGTAAATAACACGGTGCTCCTGGGCCGCTGACAGCCTAATCAATTAGAGCTGAAGCCATCCCACCATCTGCCTTTACCCACACCTCCTCCGATTTCAAACTGGAGGAGCGTTTCTGGAGATCACACGGAGCGGAGATCTTCTCCCTTTACCCTGCTGGTGGCTGTAGGTTTGTGTTCATGAAAGGCATTCGGAGTCTACAGGTGGGTGTGCAGTCCCCCAGCACGCAGAGCCTCGGGCTGTAGGCTAAGGCTCCGGAGATCCGGGGTAAATCCCAGCTACAGGTCAGCCCCACACCGCTAACGGGGCTGGAGCTACAGCCGCTGATGCCCTTGAGCGAGACAGCTCTGCTCCAGGGACTCCACACTAACACCGTAGAAGCTGGGTGATGTTCATAGTGAGTGGACATAGCGGGGTGTAGCACGCCACCTGCAGGCCTGCTCCATCTCTCCTGACTGCAGTTAGAGTATGTAGTTCAGCATGAGTGATGCAGCTGGCTGGCAGACTGCCCATGCTCATTATCATAATAGGCCACGCCCACACAGCTCCGAGACAGATCTGAGCTTCTACACCATTCTACATAATCTCATGTGTCCATCATGTGTCCGGCTGTACTGCACGCAGCAGGTAGCAGTACTGAGCACGTGGGTGCGGTATGTCAGTGATGCTCAGGACTATACTGAACACGTTCTAGATCATAACCGTATATCAGAAGCGCTCTCAGTGTTAGCGTAGTGAATCTGGACTACACCGTCTTACACCCGACGCTCCGCACCGTAACTACACCGTCAGCTGGACCATGTGACCCATACGTACTAGTTCTAGACTGGTCCATGTTTCAGTGTGTGAAGGTACTATCGGAGGTATCGGACTTCCTCCTGAACCGGCAGAATAACACACAGGTCACTGAGACACAGAGCAGGGCAGGGGTGCACCTCCACCTGACCTCTACACCAACCAGGGTTCCTCTAGTACTATTGGAGGTATAGCACACGTACAGTCCACAGTGACGTCCGGATCAGAACCGCACGGGACGGCCGTGTGTCAGACTGGCCTCCAGTGGACACACTGTCCTCTACAGGTGTGTACACAAGCTCACACAGACGCTGCAAACACAGGAGCACCCGCTGTAAACACCACCATGTCCATTTCAGGCTACACCACCTGGGAAACTACACCCCAGCCTGAAAGGCTCCACCATCATCACATGATCGGGCTCTTCCCAGCCGTTTAGGGTTTATGTACATTATGCCTGACGCTTACTGGACCTCACCTGCACTGGATCCGGAACTGCTCCTCAGCAGGACACCAGAAAATAGTGCTGCACTGCAAGGTGCCCCAGTGGGCCCCGCAGGTCCCGCAGGAATGCAGACCTCACACCGTGTTACGACCCATCAAGTGCAACATCAGCACTGAGCACCGTTAATCTCCAAGACACAGGCTGTGCTGAGGCTCAGGTGTGTCTGTAAGGTGAGGTAGGTGAGGGAACCTAGAGGAACTCTGATTGGTGTAGAGCTGTATGGTTATTCTGACTGTCCTGCAAGTTTCACCTTGTAATAAAGAGGCAGCTCGTGATGGTAGCAGGGGGTATGTGGGAACAGCGCCCCCTTTAGGTTTGGGCATAGCATTACAGGTAAAGCTTTCTGACCGGTTCTGCTGTTTGGAGCTGGAGCTGGAGGCTAACGCGGTAACGAACACTGAAAGTCAAATCTCACCCAAACTGTTCCAACTGTGTTCAGGTTCTGTTTCAGCAGCTCCGGTTCTAAACCAAAGGAATGGTGCTTGTACATCAGCTACATCAGGGCAGCGGTGGAGCTTTACACCCACAGCCTGTCCCCTCACACTGTCTCACATCAGACATGAAGGTATCCCAGATGGAGCAGGGCGGTGCTTCTTCCACTTGGAATCTGAAAGCTGCTCGGAGGTTCCTCAGGAAGTCGGCACAATATGTCATCTCCACGCACCACAGGCGCACGGGCCTTACAGCGCCGCGTCAGCCATCAGTGCCAGACTTCCTTCAGATGCTGTCAGGATGCCTCAACATCTGGCCAGGCATGCTCATTAGACTAGCTAATGATGGAGAGAACGAGCTGCACTCTCACACTGAAGGGGAAAACGGAGCGGATAAGTGAAGCTGTGGGCGGAGGGAGGAGCGCGCCGGAGGCGAGAGGAGGAGAACACTGCAGAGGAGGAGGAGGGGAGGCGGGGAGGCCGTGAGTCAGGAAGGAGAGACGGTGACATCATTCTGTGAAGGACTACGGAGCCGCCAGCAGACCCGCACGGCCACTAGGAAGGGATTTACGCAGGCTCCGCCCACAAACCATGCTGAGGTGATCAAACACCCTCTTAGAGTTCTAGATCTCAGGTTAGAGGTGCGGTTCTAGCAAACCCTTCTGGATAGTGGTAAGGTTCTGTATAGCCTTTAACAGAACCAAACATGGTTCTGCTGGGTAATCACTTCAGAGCAGGCAAAAAGGAAAAACCACCACTATTAATAATACCACTACTAATAATACCACTACTAATAATGCTAATACCACTACTAATAATGCTAATACCACTACTAATAATGCTAATACCACTACTAATAATGCTACTACTACTACTAATAATGCTACTACTACTACTAATAATGCTAATACTACTACTAATAATACCACTACTAATAATGCTAATACCACTACTAATAATGCTAATACTACTACTAATAATGCTAATACCACTACTAATAATGCTACTACTACTACTAATAATGCTAATACCACTACTAATAATGCTAATACCACTACTAATAATGCTAATACTACTACTAATAATACCACTACTAATAATGCTAATACCACTACTAATAATGCTAATACTACTACTAATAATGCTACTACTACTACTAATAATGCTAATACTACTACTAATAATGCTAATACTACTACTAATAATGCTACTACTACTACTACTAATAATGCTAATACTACTACCGACTATACTATGCTAATACCACTACTAATACTACTACTACTACTACTAATAATGCTACTACTACTACTAATAATGCTAATACCACTACTAATAATACCACTACTAATAATGCTAATACCACTACTAATAATGCTAATACTACTACTAATAATGCTAATACCACTACTAATAATGCTAATACCACTACTAATAATGCTAATACTACTACTAATAATGCTACTACTACTACTAATAATGCTAATACCACTACTAATAATGCTAATACTACTACTAATAATGCTAATACCACTACTAATAATGCTAATACTACTACTAATAATGCTAATACTACTACTAATAATGCTAATACCACTACTAATAATGCTAATAATACTACTAATAATGCTACTACTACTAATAATAATGCTAATACCACTACTAATAATGCTAATAATACTACTAATAATGCTACTACTACTAATAATAATGCTAATACCACTACTAATAATGCTAATAATACTACTAATAATGCTGATAATACAATTAATACTACAAATTATGCTAATACTACTACTAATAATGCTAATACTACTACTAATAATGCTAATATTACTAGTAATAATGCTAATACTACTAATAATGCTACTACTACTAATAATAATGCTAATACTACTACTAATAATGCTAATATTACTACTAATAATGCTAATATTACTAGTAATAATGCTAATACTACTAATAATAATGCTAATACTACTACTAATAATGCTAATATTACTAGTAATAATGCTAATACTACTAATAATGCTAATACTACTACTAATAATGCTAAGTTAAAACTAATTCAGAATGCTCATATTACTAGAGAAAATGCTGAATACTTACTAAGAATAATGCTAATACTACTACTAATAAGCTAATATTACTAGTAATAACTACTTACTAAAGGGACTAGTGGGTAGAGTGTGGGCAGTGTGTGGATAGACTGTGGGCAGACAGTGGGTAACTCTGAGAGACGGTGGGCAGACAGTGGGTAACTCTGAGAGACGGTGGGCAGACAGTGGGTAACTCTGAGAGACGGTGGGCAGACAGTGGGTAACTCTGAGAGACGGTGGGCAGACAGTGGGTAACTCTGAGAGACGGTGGGCAGACAGTGGGTAACTCTGAGAGACGGTGGGCAGACAGTGGGTAACTCTGAGAGACGGTGGGCAGACGGTATGATGCTAATATTTTGCTGAGGTCGTATGGTATTTATGAAGCTGTAGAGGCCGGACACTGACAGAGCTGTAAATGATTCCATAATCATTCAGCAGACCGGAATACACGGGAATGAGCAGTGCAGGAACTGTAGCTCACAGGAACGTGGTATTAATAAACCACAGATACCCGTTATTAGTTATAGCCATCATTCTTAGTCACGGCACCACCTCCAAAATACTACTCCCTTTTTAAAGATGGATCAGAACAGAGCAGACACCGGGCTGTTCCGACCGTCAGGGAAAAGTACAGGCCGGAAAACGAAGGAGATCTGGTACAGCACAGACGTTACTAGGGGACCTCAAGACAGAACACAGCACAGTCTCAGACGGGCGCTCGCTACGGGGGGTAAACATCAGAGGCCAATTAAACAAGCTAATGTCATAAACAGACCCCCGGAGGAACAGGGACACAGAATTCCGGGAACGGGCTCTTTAAATTTCCACACTGTAACATAAACCACTGACTAGGGTTCCAAATCCGCGCATGGTATCGCACAGCAGCGCAGCAGCACCTCTCGACCTCTCCAGTCCCTCTCCGGTCCCTCTCCAGTCCCTCTCCGGTCCCTCTCCGGTCCCTCTCCGGTCCCCCTCCGGTCCCTCTCTGGTCCCTCTCTGGTCCCTCTCTGGTCCCTCTCCGGTCCCCCTCCGGTCCCTCTCCGGTCCCTCTCCGGTTCCCCTCCGCTCCCCCTCCGGTCCCTCTCCGGTCCCCCTCCGGTCCCTCTCTGGTCCCTCTCCGGTCCCCCTCCGGTCCCTCTCCGGTCCCTCTCTGTCCACTCGCTGCAGGGTCAGCTGTGAGCAGTGTCTCAGTGTCTGTTACAGACGCTCCCTCAGAGCGAGCCGGAGCCAGGTGTGGGTGTGTGTGTGTAATAAAGGAATCAGCTTGGTCGTGCCCTCCGATCCTGTGTTTCTCAGGCCAGTAGGGGGCGAGGTAGGGGTCAAGGGGGTGTGTCAGAGGGGGCGGTGTCCCTTTGGCCTCCTTAATGATGAGCGATGTCCTCCAATTAGAGACGCTGACAGCCGCTAAAGTGGCCGGCCATTAATCACAGGCCTGCTGCGGCTCCAGCAAACGAAAATCACCCTTTGATTTATGATTCCTCCATCGCGGCTATTCCTTCCTCGCCTTACCTCCCTCCCTCTCTGTCCTCACCTTCACTCAGGCCCCAGCGCCTGTGCTTGGCAGACTTCTGGAATCAGTGCCTGCCTTGGCAATGATAAATCAATCAGGCCTGGCTGTGCTGGGAGAGGAACGGGGCTGTGACCTTCTATGTGCAGAGAGATCCCGGCACAGACACTGAGCAGCTCAGACAGGACTCCAAGCTTATTCCATCACTCACATATACAGTGGTACGTAAAGTCTGATCACAGAGACACGACTGTCTGATCGGGTTAGCAGGTCCTCCGCTGGGTGCCGACTGAACGCGGGCTGTTCTCCATATTCCTGTGCACTGGTAAAGGCGTGGAAGCTGGGATATGCAATGTGACACATGCAGGAGGCGCAGGGCCCAGGTGTGCAGAGGCATGCAGATGTTCTACTGATCTACACTCGAGAACACGATAACAACAATAACGTCACCTGACCGGGACACCCTCGGAGAGGGAGCACTGACTGCTCACGGTCTGACACCACCAGGTTACAGAGCCGCTCTGTGCTCTACACACTGATATTCATAAACGGCTGTGGAGATAACGTACGACTAACATACTCCATATACTGAATATACTCCATATACTGAACATACTCCATATACTGAACATACTCCATATACTGAATATACTCCATATACTGAACATACTCCATATACTGAATATACTCCATATACTGAATATACTCCATATACTGAACATACTCCATATACTGAACATACTCCATATACTGAACATACTTCATATATTGAACATACTCCATATACTGAACATACTCCATATACTGAATATACTCCATATACTGAACATACTCCATATACTGAATATACTCCATATACTGAACATACTCCATATACTGAACATACTCCATATACTGAATATACTTCTTATACTGAATATACTGTACTCGAGTTAAACTCCTCCTCCAGCAACAGTGTCAGCTCCTCCCTTTAGTCCTCCACTGGAGTACCAGTACTAGAGTATGTACCTTCAGATGTACTTAAGTATGGAGAGTAACAATACTAAAGTACTACCGTTCATATACTGAAGTATGGAGAGTACCTACCATATGTACTTTCAGATGAACAGTACATTGGAGAGTCAGTACTAAAGTATACCTCAGGATGTACTTAAGTATGGAGAGTCCCATACTAAAGTATACCGTACCTCCAGATGTACTTAAGTAAGATACCGGTACTAAAGTATACTTCAGGATGTGAAGTATACTAACATACTACTTGAATATACTTCAGATGTATAACTATGGACAGTACTACTAAATATGTACTGATGTACTTAAGTATGGAGAGTAACAGTACTGATGTACTATAGATGTACTTAGTACTGGAGATAGTACTAAAGTATGTACTCAGATGTACTTAAGTATGGAGAACAGTACTACAGTATGTACCAGCTTGTCTCTCAGATGTATTAAGTATGGTTAGAGTAACAGTACTAAAGTATGTACCCAGATGTACTTAAGTATGGAGAGTACTAAAGTATGTACCCAGATGTACTTAAGTATGGAGAGTACCAGTTACTAAAGTATGTACCTTCAGATGTACTTAAGTATGGAGAGTACCACGTACTAAAGTATGTACCTTCAGATGTTACTGAAGTATGGAGAGTACCAGTACTAAAGTATGTACCTTCAGATGTACTTAAGTATGGAGAGTACCAGTACTAAAGTATTTACAGTACTTATGGAGAGTATAAAGTATGTACCTTCAGATGTCATGGAGAGTACCAGTACTAAAAGTATGTATGGTTAGAGTATGGGGACAGTACCTACTAAAGTATGTATCTTCAGATGTACTTAAGTATGGAGAGTACCAGTACTAAAGTATTTACTTCAGATGTACTTAAGTATGGAGAGTACCAGTACTAAAGTATGTACCTTCAGATGTACTTAAGTATGGAGAGTACCAGTACTAAAGTATGTACCTTCAGATGTACTTAAGTATGGAGAGTAACAGTACTAAAGTATGTACCTTCAGATGTACTTAAGTATGGAGAGTAACAGGAGCATGGTTTATTACGGCTCTAATGTTCTATTATCATTTCTGGAACAGGACTCTTCATCAGCTCAGTGTAGGTGAAGAGACTCTAGTGTCTCTCAGTCCACCAGTCTTTAATAGAAGCTCATTCATTAGTCTGACCCTGACGTCTATTCACATCACCATCAGCACAGAACACTGAAGGAGAACCGGTTCCATTAGCTAGAACCAAGCTTCTTCCAACAAGCTCCAAACAGAGTGAGCGCTGCACCCTGATTGACAGGCTCGCTTCACGCTTCTCTCGTTTGGACATGTGAGGTGTATATGCTCATATAAGCCAAAAGGAAGATCAGACCTGACCATACCGGAGCTACAGTCAGATATCAGACTCTGAACTGGAGTACGTAAACAGACCCCCGGGACGAAGAACCTTACCGAGGTCCACCACTGCGCAGAACAGTACACGGTCAGTATTAGAACTAGTGTCTCCAAACCATCAGAGCTCCCCTCTCCATACGGAACTTCTCCACACCCAGCCAAAACCACAACATGAAAACAGGACATCTACTTACGTAATCAGAATCAGACTTGGAGTCGTAGTACTGAATATCACTCTCCTGAAAAACAGAGCAGAGGACACATGTCAGCACTGCAGCACTGAGGAAACACATCCGCTCATCCCGGAGCTCCATCCCGGAGCTCCGTCCCGGTCCGGATCAGAGGGGTGACCTGTCTCAGCCCTCAGATCCACAGCAGAAACGCAGGAGTGCTGCGGATGCAGGGGAAGCCTTGGACCCCGGATGCTCTCCGCTGTCACTGCTCGCTAATGAAGCACTGTGATGAGGGAATAATGACCCTGCCCTGGAGCTCCGAGGAGACAGAGGCCTTAATCGCTCCTAATGCCGTTTGTCGCTCTGTGAGATGTGGTGTGCGGCGCGGTGCATTTTTTGATTCGCGGAGCGAGAGATTTATTTTTGTTAAACAGATTAGCGTCTGGAGTTCGGGACGTTTCGGTACGGGAGCACCAATCGCTCCGGGGGAAACGAGAGACGTGCTCGGAGAGCGGAAAGCTCCCAAAACAACCGAAAACCATTTTGTGAAATGAGGGGGGGGCTTCGACACGACGTCCTGATTTAAGACCACGCTGAGTAACGTGTCTGTGCACTCCAGCAGACTGCATCAGACACACAGCAGTCATCCTGCGGAGTCATTCCGGGTTATTCCGGAAAGTGGAGCACCTACAGGTCAGTATGTGTTCTGTCAGATTAGCAGCTCACACTCAGGACGTCTTTCAGGACACCAGCTGCTCAGTGCAGTAAGGCTGACTGCAGCTGCTCAACTGTCCTTCCTAACTGGAACTCCAACTTTGGGGAGTGTGCCATAATACACTTCCCCTCTGGAAAACCAACCACAAGCCCAGCCATGTCACTCACACACGCTGAATCAGGTACAGCCTTCATTTCAATGACATACTGTGGGCGGAGCCACTCTCTGTTGACAACCAATCAGCTATACAAACCTGGTCACTCAATGTTCGGATACTTAAAGCCAGAAGTCCCTGAAACACTCGGGTAGAGTTGTGGTTTGGAGGGACAGCGGGAGATCTGGCTGCGCTGATATACACTCACCACAGGAGTATCTGTTCCCAGAGGGAAGTGTTACTGTGTTTGCTAACCCAGCATGGAGCTGTAGAGGAGCTGCAGATGGTGCGGTAGGGGTGGAGGTGGAGGGACACCAGGTCTTCTGGACGTGTGATACTAAACCGCTCATCTTGGTGCTGACCACGGTGCCTCCACACACGGGTTCGTTGGGCGTCTCCACCAAGACTAAAGCGGGACTCGTCACTGAAGATGACCCGCTGCCATTCTGAGTCACTCCATGACAGTCTGGTACGACACCACTGCAGTGTTTGGTGACGGTGACGTGGTGTTAAGGACAGTCGTGGTAACGGTCTGTGTGCATGTAGTCCTGCGTGGTGCAGCCGTCTGCCGATGGTGCTGCACTAACAGGAGGACTGATGGAGGACACCACCGCTCGCTGGAGGTCTGTAATGGTGGTGTTGGGTCAGTCAGGTACAGAGATAAGACCCGCCCTTGGTTACACCACACCATGTCAAACCTACACACCCAGTTTTATTCCTCTGAGGTGACTCCTTCTGGGTGGAGCTATTTCTGTGATGATGAGTGTATGTTGACGTGCTGCATATTTAACAGAGCTACAAACACAACGCTAACGGCTAAGCACTCATCACTGTCGGCCGACTAACGGCAAACCTGGCAACGCTGCTCCGTGCCGTCTGGGCGGTTAGGGAGAGCAACGGCTCGTTTTACACTCACTGTCCATTTACTGGTTCCTCCACCTTTCCCTACCCTCTCCTCCTTTAGGACTCAGTAAACCGTTCTTAGGGCCAGTAACGATATCCAGCCCTGCTCAGACCTGCTCGCTGTTTGTCCCTCAGCTGTCTGTAGTTTTGGTTTATTTAATGCACTAAAGCCCTGGTCTGTAACCTGGGTGGTCCGAGAGTGGACCAGGAGTGGCAGGGTCTTGACCTGATCAAGCCAGCAGACTGGGGGACGATTCCAGCTTCATGGAGCATTCCAGCGGATCTGCTCTGAAATGTCCTTGACATGATCTGTCTTCTACCTCTGCTGCAGTTAGCAGGAGGCGTACAGCAGTACCAGCAGCATGCAGAGGAGGAGCTGTCTCCAGCCCCGGCACAGGCCGAGTGGTCCCCTCCGAGTTCTGCGTTAGACCCCCGTGCTGGGAGTGCGCGTTAAACGGAGAGCAAGGCTGGCGTATCCATCTAATGCCTGCACAGTGGCAGACAGCGACTCCCCGCCGGCTCAACTCCACAGGAGGCCTGGAGCTCTTCTCCTCCCTCTCTCCTCCTCTGCTCCACTCATCCCTCCTTCATATCCCCTGCAGAGGACAGGCTCCCAGGGGCAGGAGGGTGAAGAGTGAGTCCTGAGACTCGGTTCTTCTACATCCTGTCTAACACTATCACAACCCCGTCTGGACGTCTGGTTCCATTCACCACCACTGTGGACGGTTCTGACTCGCACAGAGACCTGCTCTGTGGACCTACCGGACCTTTAGAGCCACTGGTGGAGCTCACGTTCAAACCATCAGAGGTGCTGTCCATTCCACAGGCTGCATCCCGACACACCGGAGGAGGAGGATACAGGTTCAGGGAACTGCAGGTCATAAACACCCGGAAAACCGGAATCCAGCGCATTCCATTCCTCAACCGGCTCTCTCTCTCTCTCTCTGTCATTCTCTCTCTCTCTTACTCTCTCTCTCTCTCTTACTCTCTCTCTCTCTCTCCACCATTCTCTACCTCTCTCTGTCTGTCTCCCCCTCTCTCTCTGTGTCTGCCTCTCTCTCTCTCTCTCTCTCTCTCTCTCTCTCTTACTCTCTCTCTCTCTCTCTGTCATTCTCTCTCTCTCTCTTACTCTCTCTCTCTCTCTTACTCTCTCTCTCTCTCTCTCTCTCTCCACCATTCTCTACCTCTCTCTGTCTGTCTCCCCCTCTCTCTGTGTGTCTGCCTCTCTCTCTCTCTCTCTCTCTCTCTCTCTCTCCACCTTTCTCTACCTCTCTCTGTCTGTGTCTCTCCCCCCCCTCCCCTCTCTCTCTCCCTTTCAATTTTTTTGTGTTCTACTGTATAACAGCTCTATTTCTCTCAATCTCACGGACCTTCAGTCTCGGGGGGCACAGACTGAATCCCCCCACTCTTTCTATCCCATTAGCCCCAACCCCGCCCAACATAGCAGAATCACAGTGAGCTTGGGGAGAGAGAGAGAGAAAGAGAGAGAGAGAGAGAGAGAGAGAGAGAGAGAGAGAGAGAGAGAGAAAGAGAGACAGAGAGAGAGACAGAGAGACAGAGAGAGAGAGAGACAGAGAGAGATAGAGAAGGAGAGTTTGCTATTAATAGACGTGTGTCTGCAGAGACGTCCTCCTGGCTGGACGTTGCTGTGAGGAGCGTGTCTGCAGTGTGGATGGAGAGCCCTGACTGTGCTCCCCTGCGGGTGGCTGGCTGAGCTGACGGTCGCTTTAACGTTCCTCCTGTTCCATCAATGACTCCCTCTACGGCTCTCCACAGACAACAGACCACACATCATCACGGCTTACCCTCACATACTGAGGACCAACCCATCACCAAGCCTACAGCACAAACCCGGACATCTAAACCCACCACTGAACAGATCCCAGGCCTTAAAGGAGCCGTGTGTAAGATTCCCGGTTACTGAAGCCTTTTAATGAGCTCCAGTGATCAGCAGAGTGTGCAGCTGTGCCGGAGCGGTAAAGGCGTGTATGTACGGTGTGTCAGATATGTGCTGGAGTTAGCATGCTAACCAGCTAGCCCCGGCCCGTCCTGTCTGTAATACCACTGTGTACCTGAGGAGGCGATAGTGAGTCACTGTAGGAGGGGAATGGAGAAGTAGCTCTGCTGCCCCGACGCCGTATCCTAACCTCCATCAGCCATGGTGAAGGAGCTGCTCCCGGTCAGATCAGTTAAGGACAGGTAGACAATGAGAGGAGCAGGACACTCACCCATGGCTGAAGCTCTTGGCGGGTGACTGCCATGTTCAGGTGATATGCTGCCCCCTAGTGTTTGGAGTGAGAATTAAACAGGCTGCATCGTCTTACACATCACCCTCAGCACGCTCAGCACGCTTGCTCTCTAAGAGAATGTTCCTCCACCCAACTACATCAGGCCAGGAGTATCACTGCGGTCAGAAACTGACCACTGATGGGTGTTAGGAGGACGGTGGACACAGACTGTGCCATAACACACATGCTCTGCACACTTGTTGATCAGGAGCTTCTGAGAAAGTGGCCGGTGAAATGACCAGAGCTCGTCTTTAGGCTCCAGGCTCATGCAGGGCGCTGCAGATGGGTCGTTCTAATAACGTGGCACATGTGTGTGTGGACAGAACGCTCCGCCTGCAGAACCTGCACCCATGCACATGGTACTTTTACTGATAACCAGAAAGCTCTGTCCAGTTTGTAGAATTCAGCAAATAAACGATCAGGTGCTGGAGGTGTCTCCCTGTGGACGAGAGCATCAACACACACGTTCCCAAACTTTCGAAGCTCTGCCTCGGAGTCCTGTGTATTGGTCCGGTCGGATTGGAATCTGCTTGGTGTGGATCCTGGAACAGTGTGGGACAGGAATGACTCAGCAGACTCTGTCCCACTCCACTCCCCGGGGCTATCGGGACCATCTGCTGTATCTGGTCTCTGTCTCTCTCTGCTGGTCTCGTACAGGGCTGTAGGTTAAGCACACATTTACTAACGCTAGCAATTAACCAGCCTGAACACGCAGACGCCTGGCCCACCGGTTAACTCCTCGGCCTGAACATGTGTGCACGCGCCGTTATCAGCGAATGACATCGACCGCGCCGTACGCCCCCTGGCTCGCTTCCAGGCGATAAGCAGACGAGGTCATGTGATTGCCGTCCAGGCTCCTCCATTCTCTTCGTAGCCGGGACACTGCGGGTTGGCTTGCTGCGCCGTTGCTATAGAAACAGTCACCTCTGCTCCAGATCCGAGTGCGGATTTGTCCTCGCGGTGTCCACTCGCTCACGGCTGCCCTGTAAGCCTCTACGCCAGACGCTGAAGGGCGTGAGCCGCCCTGCCTGAAATCCTAAACACGGTCCAGACCCAACCTGAACCTCAACACCATCATCTGAACCTGACGGAACTCCAACACCTGCTGAGTTACCTGTCGCCAAACCGTCAATAAACACCACCTAATTAACAGCTTCATCATAAACCATCCGGAGCGGGGTGTAATGAATCTGTCCATCAATCAAAGTCACAAAACATCTCCGATTTAACATGCATAATCTGCTCAGATCCGATCTGCTCCATCCCACTAATCCACTCCTTACACGGAGGACCAGATTAGAACTGTTCAGAGGGGCAATCTGTTCTACACAGCCAAACATGACACATCTAATCCACATATCTCACCCGCATCCGTGTTCCTACACCCTGCCCGCTGAACAAGACACATTCCCGATACAGACACATTCCCGATACATTCCCAATACAGACACATTCCCAATACAGACACATTCCCGATACAGACACATTCCCGATACAGAACTATTCCAGAAATATAACCTACCCTCATACACTCCTCACCAGACACAGCTGCAGCCAGGAGTCAACCAACCGGGGTAACACTCGCTGTGCGGGTCTGACATGCTGAGACATGCTAATGATTCAAGCTCCACACTCGACCGCATGTGTGACATAACCAGGGGCGGGTCTTATCTCTGTACCTGACTGACCCAACACCACCACTACAGACCTCCAGTGAGCAGTGGTGTCCTCCATGAGTCCTCCTGTTAGTGCAGCACCATCGGCAGACGGCTGCACCACACAGGACTACATGCACACAGACCGTTACCACGACTGTCCTTAACACCACGTCACCGTCACCAAACACTGCAGTGGTGTCGTACCAGACTGTCATGGAGTGACTCAGAATGGCAGCGGGTCATCTTCAGTGACGAGTCCCGCTTTAGTCTTGGTGGAGACGCCCAACGAACCCGTGTGTGGAGGCACCGTGGTCAGCACCAAGATGGACAGTTTGTCGTCACACGTCCAGAAGACCCTCCACCTCCACCCTACCGCACCATCTGCAGGAACTGTGTGAGGATGTTGAAGCTGCATGGGAGGGGTTATCACAGGACACCGTTAGGAACCTCTACAGCTCCTGGTTGCTTAGACGATAATGAATGAATATCAGAGCCCTGCCGCTCTAAAAGTTCCATGTTCCGTGAATTTGCCGAATAATGAGCATTGGGAAATAATGAGCTGGAGAATTCCAGGAGAGTCTCCCCCCGTCTGCACGTTCGACTCCGACACACCATCTTCATCCACATGCGTTCAGACGGTCTGTCTTGATAAGTCGAGACACTCTGACATTTAAATGGCGAGCGATCTGTGTGTTATCCAGCGAGACAGCTTTGACTCGTATCCATATCTCCCCCAGACACACACTAATTCATTTCTAATTACAGGACACACACGCACACCACGTGCCCTGATCCGATCTCTCTGTAGAAAACAGGGAGCTAAAGCCTCGTCTCAGCACCGGGGCGGAGCCTACAGAGCTGTCAAAGCTGGTCTCAGTTCTAGCTTAGATTAGGCCCGGGTGACGTCTAGAGGCACAGCTAGAAATCCGGTCAAGCAAACACACGACCTGCTCCTCCATCTTCAGCTTAGTTCTAGCCACGCCTTTAACGAGGGCCTATATCATATCAATCAATCAAATCAATCAATCAATCAATCAATAATATAATATAATATAAGACTGCGTAACACAACTCTCCGAACTACTACTGAATAAGGTCTTCAGGGCAGACACTAGAGGGCGCTCCACCAGATATGAATAAATGGGCTGCTAGTGCCAATTTCTGATCACCCCAGTGCCGATATCTGATCACCCCAGTACCGATATCCGATCACCCCAGTACCGATATCTGATCACCCCAGTGCCGATATCTGATCACCCCAGTGCCGATTTCCGATCACCCCAGTACCCAGCTCAGACACTCCCCAGCCTGGCTTTGGGTGAAGCCGCTGGATGCTGTTGGATGTACCACAGAGGACGTCTGAGCAGTGCAGTGTGTAGCCTTCTGCAGCAGCACGCTCCTACATGTCACTCTCCTCCATCCTCTATCCTCCATCCTCCATCCTCTCCCCCTGAAATCTACACATCAGGCCTGGTTTGGGGACAGAGCGGACTGCAGCTGGAAGCTGGAGCACCCTGTTCAGCCATTTCCTCAGGACGACTAAAGAGCCGGCAGGTTGTTGGGATTCCGGAGGATGTTAATAATTCACCCACCGCGTATCGGAACTCAGCCGCTATGATCTTTACCGGCTTTGTTGATCCTGCTCGTCTGTTCGGAGGCGCTCCCTGGTGCTCTCCATCAGAGGATGTACAATGGTCCTCTAATAGAAACTGACTTTCTATCAAACGCAATCACCCATTTCATTTACTGCTCTTCATTAGGCCCTGTGCCGGCCAGAGAGAGAGAGCCAGCGAGCGAGAGACACGCGGATAATAGAGAAACAAAACTGCCACCCAGCCGCATCGCTCTGCTGTCCTTGAGCTTGTCCTCTATCAGGATAGGAAGAAGAGACGGGGGGAAATGGAGCAAAGTGGAATCGCCCCCTGATCATTTCGGTATACGGTGTCCAGTACTTCCCACATGACTCGGATGTTACGATGTAAACCCGCCATGACGAGCGGTTTGATATGAAACGCTCCATTACATGTCCGACCTACTGACAGTGGTGGTGAAGGTAACCAGACGTCCCCTCTAAAAGCTCCCTCACAGGAAGTTCCTACCTGAGGTGGTTCTGAATACGCTGCCTGATGTCTGAGACGCTGTTTATGACGACTCCATTCATGGTGGAGGGATACATGCTGCAGGGCGCTGCGAGGTCAAACAGCCCTGATGACGTCCTGTTAGTACAGGCTTCTGAGAGTCAGTGTTCCTCAGTCTCAGGCAGACTCAAAGTTTGTGCTGTGTCGAGGGCAGAAAGGAAAGTGGCACCCACAGCTGCTGAAACTGGGGCTGTAGCCGCTCGCGGGGCCACAGACGAGGGTCAGTCCTGGAATGGGAAAAAAGAGAGGAATCCAGGACAAAGGAGGGGGCTCACCAAAAGCTGGAAGCCCCCACAAAGGGAGCAGGCCTGAGCGAGGAAGAGTCAGGTGAGGAACATACGGGGGAACGGAGTTACGGAGGAAATCACGACCATCACTGGAGGCCAGCCTGTCCGGCCTGAGGTGATGGAAGCACAGGGCAGCAGAGGGGAGGTCCCTGGAAGACTCAGTGAATCAACAACGATGCCGAAAGGTGGCTCGAGGATCGGGGGTGGAGGAAACGAGGCTGAGGATGCAGCAAAGGGGGAATGAGGCCAGATATGGCCGAAGGACCAGGAGGTAGGCCACAGGTGGGCAGGACAGACGCTGGGCAGGACAGGGGGCCAACAGAGTCATATACAGTAAGGAGAACCTTGTCCTGATTTCCTGAAAGCAAGGCGACCAGCTGCACCGGGAATTTTGGGTTTCTGCTGTATCTAGTCACTTCAAACATCCCAACACAGCCCACCCCAAAGAGGATACAGGACTACCTCCCACCTTAACACCATCACCATGATCAGCACCTGACGATGTTCCGGCCAGGCCTTCTGATGTGTCGTCATAAACTATGAAGAGCATCTTATACCACTGATGATCACACCTGACTAAAACAGCTGTGTGTAAGGGGGTAGTACCTTCAGGCTCCTGCAGATGGCGCTGTAGGAGGATGACTGGGCTATAAATCCCTGCGGGGTGTGAGTGACGGGATCCATAGATTGGGAAGAGGTGCTACAGTGCAGGGAGTGTCTCGTTCCATGTGTGGAAAATGGCTCCAGAGCAGATGTTAATGATTGGCTAAAAGGAGTGACTGCATGTGGGCGTGGCCAAAGACCATAGTGTGAGGAAGTAGCTGAATCTGCAGGTGTGTGGAAGCGTACGGTCATACGGGTCTACCAGCAGTGGATACAATCCCAGCCTACAGGGAATTCTCCTCGGAACTGTGCCAGGGAAGGCCTCCACCACATCTGGACCACCTGACCAGTTCTCTGATGTAAGAGAGTGTGAACAGAGCCCCCAAGAAAGTTTGGTTCATTCAGGCCCTCCGGGACCCCTTGTATCTAGCACCCTGATTGTACCACTAACACCTAACATCCTGCACCACCCTGTGACACAGATCAACTGTAGAACCGTGTTCTAGGCCTTGTATGCGGTTACTACAGGAGGGTCTGTTCGCTCCCGGGCGAATGGGGAAGGGTTTGATCCCTGTGGAGCTGAAGATCTTACACGGGCCCCAGTTAGCCTTCCCACTCTTACAGTCTAGACAGGCTTCTGTACTAATCCACACAAAAACATGCCTGTAAAGTACCGCAAATCAATTTCTCCATCACAGCTGTGAGTACGGCTGGAGCAGCGCCGCTGATGGAGGAGCACGGGGATAAAAGCCTATTTTCTTCCCGAGATGGAATTCCAATCTCCCCCAAATGAGTTATAGTAACTTGGCCTGCCTGCATGATCACTGCATTAGCTTCAGACAGAGGCCAGCTTTCTGCAGCACCGTCCCGCTGAGGAGAGACTCGGCTAAAATGAGGGTTACACTCCCCTCACCGTGGGAGAGGAGCAGGAGCAGAAGAGCTAGAGCGAGAGGAGGGGGGAGGGAGGAGGAGGGGATCTGAAAGGTACGAGAGCCATCACATCAAACCTGGTATCTCAGCGTCAAGGGAACGGACCTTCAACGTGACCACCACCATACTTCCCTCCTGGAGAGCGTTCCTCTACTGAACCTCCTACAGCTCCACAATCACACCAGCACACCAACACCTGCACCTGAGTCTGCTCACGGCTCCTTCACAACGTCTCACTGCAGGAACCACCAGCACAACACATCCCACCGGCTCACAGGAGGAGCGCTGGAGGAGCACGAAGAATCCAGCTACAGCTGGAAAACACAGACCCGGGAAAGGGGAAAACTCAACACGACGGAACACAGAGAGACCAGGAACCTCCAGAGAACCTCCACCGAGAGCATGAGGAGGAACCACTGAGAGGAACCGGGAGTCCAAAGACATGTACTCCCTAAGAGCATGAGGAGGAACCACTGAGAGGAACCAGGAGTCCAAAGACATGTACTCCCTAAGAGCATGAGGAGTACCCAATGAGAGGAACTAGAGGCTGAACCCAGAACCTTGGTGCTCCTCAGGGAACCAGTCTGCACCAGAAAGGTCTGTTTGTGTTGAGGTGGTTAGGATGTTGGACGTGAGGAGATGGTGGGCTGAACCAGGTCACCGGGCAGGTTACCAACCTCACGTCACAGGTTAGGGGTCCACGCAGGAGAGAGCAGGAGAGAGCAGGAGGCGAGCAGGAGGCGAGCAGGAGGCGAGCAGGAGGCGAGCGGATTTAGCCTCACAGAATGAGGACGAGCAGAACCGGAGCTGAGCGGGAGGAAGGCAGGTCAGGCAAGGACAGGCAGGAGCGGAAGATCAAAGCGTGAATGAGGAAGAGAGGGGGGACGTGCTAATGGGGAAACAGTTCCTCCATACTTCCATTTAGTTTCCAAATCCGTTTCTCAGAGATCACAAACGGAAACGGAGCGTCGGAGCGCCGGAGCCTCGCATGCGCCGCAGCTCCTTTAAAAGCTTGTTAGCGGGAACCTGCGGTAGAACACTTCTGTTTATCGTGGAGCAGACCTGCTGGAACAGAGTGCACGCCGGGGGCCCGAGGGTGCGGCTCACTCATCAGCCAACGACCTCGATCCCACGGCTTTTAAACGATTACAGAGCACTTGAGCTGCGTGCAGATGTTCATTTGTATGCCAATAAACAGCTACATGGCTAGATTAAAGAGCTAAAACAGGCAGCGGCGGCGCCGCACACGGCACAGTCCCCCAGCACACGCGGCGCACGCACACGGCATTCTCCACGCGGCACAGTCCCCCAGCACACGCACACGGCATTCTCCACGTGGCACAGTCCCCCAGCACACGCACGCGGCATTCTCCACACGGCACAGTCCCCCAGCACACGCGGCGCACGCACACGGCATTCTCCACGCGGCACAGTCCCCCAGCACACGCGGCGCACGCACACGGCATTCTCCACGCGGCACAGTCCCCCAGCACACGCGGCACACGGCATTCTCCACGCGGCACAGTCCCCCAGCACACGCGGCGCACGCACACGGCATTCTCCACGCGGCGCACGCACACGGCATTCTCCACGCGGCACAGTCCCACGCACACGGCATTCTCCACGCGGCACAGTCCACGCGGCACAGTCCCCCAGCACACGCGGCGCACGCACACGGCATTCTCCACGCGGCACAGTCCCCCAGCACACGCGGCGCACGCACACGGCATTCTCCACGCGGCACAGTCCCCCAGCACACGCGGCGCACGCACACGGCATTCTCCACGCGGCACAGTCCCCCAGCACACGCACACGGCATTCTCCACGCGGCACAGTCCCCCAGCACACGCGGCGCACGCACACGGCATTCTCCACGCGGCACAGTCCCCCAGCACACGCGGCGCACGCACACGGCATTCTCCACGCGGCACAGTCCCCCAGCACACGCGGCGCACGCACACGGCATTCTCCACGCGGCACAGTCCCCCAGCGCACGCGGCGCACGCACACGGCATTCTCCACGCGGCACCGCCCCCCAGCACGATGTACGTTTCTACATTGCACGCAGAGAGTGGACGGCCTTAAGTTCTAGGGGCCCTGCTCCTGAAGCCGAGGAGGCCCAGAGGAGGAACTCCTGCTACAGTGTGTGATTCTAAACCCCCACCTGTAGAGAAGAAGTCCAGATGTGTTCTACATGCTGATGATATGTATATGATTCTAAACTGTGCTATGCTCAGGGGTCTGGAGTTTCACCGGTTTCCTTATATGGGCATGGTAGGAAATGTCTCTCTCTGAGAAGTAAGCAGAGGGGACCGTTTCCATATAAGGGATAAGTATTTCTGTATGGTGCACGACACCCAGCCTGTATAGAGTGGAGGAGGACTGTGCTTGGGGAGGATAGTCAGAATTGGACGAGGCGTCCCCCTCAGCTACGCTGCTCATAAAACACTGTCTGTAATAAAGTACTACCTGTTCAACCAAGACAGTGTTAGACCGGGTCTTCTCTTCCACACCCGCACACCATCGCACCCCTCCAAGGTTCCACCGAGGGCGGAGACGGGCTGGCGATAATGTGGTGCTGGGAGGGACAGCCCCCCTCACTGTGGTGATATGGACAACCACACGCCTGCCTGTCTGTCTCCCTGCCTGTCTCCCTGTCTGTCTCCCTGCCTGTCTCCCTGTCCCCCTGTCTGTCTCCCTGTCTGTCACCCTGCCTGTCTCCCTCCCTGCCTGTCTCCCTGCCTGTCTCCCTGCCTGTCTGTCTCCCTGTCTGTCTCCCTGCCTGTCTCCCTGCCTGTCTCCCTGCCTGTCTGTCTCCCTGCCTGTCTCCCTGTCTGTCTCCCTGCCTGTCTCCCTGCCTGTCTCCCTGCCTGTCTCCCTGTCCCCCTGCCTGTCTGTCTCCCTGCCTGTCTGTCTCCCTGCCTGTCTGTCTCCCTGCCTGTCTCCCTGCCTGCCTGTCTCCCTGCCTGTCTCCCTGCCTGTCTCCCTGTCTGTCTCCCTGCCTGTCTCCCTGCCTGTCTGTCTCCCTGCCTGTCTCCCTGCCTGTCTCCCTGCCTGCCTGTCTCCCTGCCTGTCTCCCTGCCTGCCTGTCTCCCTGTCTGTCTCCCTGCCTGTCTCCCTGCCTGTCTCCCTGCCTGTCTGTCTCCCTGCCTGTCTCCCTGCCTGTCTCCCTGCCTGCCTGTCTCCCTGCCTGTCTCCCTGCCTGTCTCCCTGCCTGAGGCATGATTCCAGATCTTGTGTAGATTGGTGTTTAGGCATGTGAGCATCATGCTTCTCGTTTCTTCTCTCTGTCTCTCCTTTCTCTCTCTCCTCTCGTCTCCCTGAAGGAGCGCTTGTCCGTGAGAAAGTGGCCACCCCCACTTCAGAGCTGGCACCATAGTGGCCAATCAACAATCAGCGCCAGGCTGAGGGTAACGTGTTATTTACACGCTGCAATCATTCCCATCAACAGCACCGACGTCCCGCAGCAGCAGAGGCTAAAGAGACAGAGTCAGTCAAGGACACGAGAGAGAGAGAGAGAGAGAGAGAGAGAGAGAGAGAGAGAGAGAGAGAGAGAGAGAGAGAGAGAGAGAGAGACAGAGAGAGGGAGAGAGACAGAGACAGAGAGAGAGAGAGAGAGAGAGGGAGAGAGAGAGAGAGAGAGAGACAGAGAGAGAGAGAGAGAGAGAGACAGAGAGAGAGAGAGAGAGACAGAGAGAGAGACAGAGACAGAGAGAGAGAGACCTCCACAACCTCCATAACCACAGCACCTCCACCGGGAACCACCTGCGCTCCAACACCTCCCTGTCTGTCACTAACCGGCACACTGGAAATACAACATCTGACATCGGACAGATCCGATCTGTACAGAATGGAATGTAACTCTTACCAGAATTCCCACTTATCTACACCATCCCAGATTAAACCGACATGTTCCAGGAGCGGGAGCAGGAGCAGGAGGTGAGGTGTGTGGGGAGGTGAAAGCGGACAGGAGGCTCAGAGCTCGAGTGGGTAAAAGACGCTAACAGGCAACGCTAACTCATTTAAATCCGGCTCTGGATCGGCGGGATTGTGAGCATCCCTAAGCCCCTGCGCAGCGGGTCAGCGGCGTGCTGAAAGAAGCGGCAGCCGTGTGGAGTGGAGGTGCTCCCCCGTGTCTAAACCCCACCATCGATCCCTGCATGCGGCTGAGGCCAGATCAATACAGCACCAAATCCAGCCGGCCACGCTCCAGAGGACAGCAGCCCATCTCATCACACACCAAACCCCCCGTGAAGGACTCGGGGTCTGCCCCAGTGTGGGCGTGTGTGCGGAGGCAGGCTGGAGAGCTAGCAGAGTGAGGAGACAGTGATATTAGGTGGAGGCTCTTATACGGTGGGGTGGTGGGGTGGTGGGGTGCACGTTCCCACACACTCCACTCACAGTGTTCTGGTGACCTGCAGGCTGTAATGGCTCATAGAGCTTTAAAGTTCAACCAGACCACACCACACCACCTCCGCCCGAGGGCCGCACCTACACTGCTGATAATACAGCTGTAAAAAGCTCAGCTCAGACGTGCGGCTCTCTGGCGTCTGTAGGATTCAGCCTTTCCAATCAGAGTGGCTTTTAAGACCGCACGTGTCCGCCCTCTACCTTCATTCCAGGTTCCCTTCTCCCCAGGAGGTCCATCCAGTGAGCTCCATCCGGTGCGGTCCATCCGGTGCGGTCCATCCGGTGCGGTCCATCCGGTGCGGTCCATCCGGTGCGGTCCATCCGGTGCGGTCCTGGTTCGAGTGGTTCGAGGTGTCAGGAGCGCCAGGCCGTAGGTGTGTAGGAGTCGTGCACCGTGAATTCCTCCACCAGGGTCGGCGTGTCAGTGCTGAGCTCTGCTGCACCACTCTGAGGCACCAGATGGACATTTGGCACAAACGACCTGAGCTGTGGCACAGTGAAACGGGTGACAACGCGCCCACTCGCCCACTCGCCTGGCCGGACCCTCACAGTCTTAGCGTAGGGGGAAAGGGGTGGTGATCCTGCTGGTGGGAGTGATCCAGCTGGTGATCCACAGAGCATTAGGAGTGTAGCCGGAATGCCGGGAGCACTTGAGGGGGATGTCAGACTCCAGTGTAAAGTCTGTGCTGGTTTTAGGTGCGGTCTCAGGACTGATGGTACCCTGTATGAGGCGGTCCCTGGCTTCAGATACTTTATACATGAACATTGTGAAGGTTCTCTACTGGGGTTCTTCAAAGGTTCCTCACATGCACAGCCTCTATAGGAAAGCACGAGGAGTCCAATTTCTAGAACTCTTTCCTTCAGGTGCTCAGCTTGTGTTCGTCTTGTGCACACGCCTCTGGTAGGAGGAGCTTTCTGAACATACTGTTAAGGCCATAAGCGAAGGAAATGTGTGGGGGAGAGAGGGAGAGAGAGAGAGAGAGGGAGAGAGAGAGAGAGAGAGAGAGAGAGAGAGAGAGAGAGAGAGTTAGAGAGAGAGAGAGAGAGAGAGAGAGAGAGAGAGAGAGAGAGAGAGGGAGAGAGGGAGAGAGGGAGAGAGGGAGAAAGAGAGAGAGAGAGAGAGAGAGAGAGAGAGAGGGAGAGAGTGAGAGAGGGAGAAAGAGAGAGAGAGAGAGAGAGTGAGAGAGAGAGAGAGAGAGCGAGAGAGTAAGAGAGAGAGAGAGAGTGAGAGAGAGAGAGAGAGAGTAATAGAGAGAGAGAGGGAGAGTAAGAGAGAGAGAGAGAGAGAGAGAGAGAGAGAGAGAGAGAGAGAGAGAGAGAGTAATAGAGAGAGAGTAGAGAGAGAGAGAGAGAGAGAGAGAGTAAGAGAGAGAGAGAGCGAGAGAGTAAGAGAGAGAGAGAGAGAGTGAGAGAGAGAGAGAGAGAGTAATAGAGAGAGAGAGGGAGAGTAAGAGAGAGAGAGAGAGAGAGAGAGAGAGAGAGAGAGAGAGTAAGAGAGAGAGAGAGAGAGAGAGTAAGAGAGAGTAATAGAGAGAGAGAGGGAGAGAGAGAGAGAGCGAGAGAGAGAGAGAGAGAGAGTAAGAGAGAGAGAGAGAGAGAGGGGTGAACCCTTGAGGAGAGACACTTTAGTAAATTACAGCTAGTGCTGCAATCAGGAAGCTGAAATTACCAAACCTGACGGGTCACCAAGGCAACTGCTGGAGACAGCCAGGAACAGGTGTGTGCTCCAGTCTGAGTGCATGTGAATGACAGGTGTTCCGTTCCAGCTACAGACCACGCTTACGCCCGTAGGTCTCTCTGGGAGGACCAACACCTTCCAACACTGGGGAACCGTTTACTGAAGACTGCCTACACTGATGATACAGGGTTCCAGGCTGTAGAACCTTTACCTTGTATAGAACCCTTCACACGGGCACTCCTTGAAAACGGTTCTTCATCAGGGCTGTGTACGGAGGCAGGACTGGTTCCTCCATGGACAGGGGTCACCAACCCTCTTTTTGGAGAACTTGAGTTCCAGCCTACCATGTTCCCCCTTTCCGCTTACCGCTTACACCTGAGAACGTTAAAGCGCTGGAGCAGGTGTGGCAGAACCAGCGGCAGTAGATCTCCAGGACCAGTGTTGGACACAGCTAAACAACCCTAGTGCCAGCCGCCTGAACACGGGCACCAACAAGAGCTGTGAGAGGTGGCAAAAAGGTACCGCCAGAGATGATGGCCGGAACCTGTTAGCCACCAGTCACCACCTCTACGCTGACTGTTCCAGCTGGCTTGGCTAGTAACGTTAGCTGAGCTAACAGAGCATTAGCATTAGCATTAGCATTAGCGTGTGTATGTAAAAGACTGGCTGCCTTTGAGAGCCGTGAGTGGCAGCAAAAAGGCAGGCTCGAATCTTACGCTGCCAGAGACGGTGGGAGGAACCCATGGGCCACGAGAGACGTCGGGAAGACGAGACAAGTGGGGTGAGGCTGGTGCCTGGCCCACAAACCCCCGCCGCGTGGCCTGGCTCACGGAGGCGCAGCACTGTGTGCCGCACGCATGGAATCTCATTTGTCCCATCATCATTGCCCTGTGTCACCGTGTGCTCACCGCGGAAACTCCCGTCATGATACAATTAACCACGGAGCTCTCCACCGAGGACTACCAACACGGGTCGGAACTAGATAACGGTTCTCTGTGCTGCTCCCGCAGGCCTTCACAGCGTAAAGCACACGGATCAGATCTCCACACACATCAGCCTTATAACCACAACCCTCGCCCTTCCTGCAGGTGGAACCGCCGGAACCATCAAAGCCAGCGGCCAGGCCAGCAGGCCAACATGGCGTTCCTAGATCCGCTTCCGTACCGGTCATGTGTCACTATCGGGAATAACCTGTCCATGGCTTTGCCACACTGTCCCTGGACCCTGGAGGACCATCATTAGAATCTATTATGATCTCCGTTAGGGAATGCCATTTCACACGAAAACAATAAGACCACCTATAAGCGCTGGCTAAGGCCGCGTCCGCAGTCAGGCCCGTGTGTGCGGCAGCGTGGGGCTAATTTTAATCTTATCATACTGTTTGTGAAGCCAAACACTGAGAGCACTATACAGCATCACCAGTCAGCCCCGCTGGAACAAACGACCTCCATGCTGAAGTGTGGTCCACTCCACACCCCTCTAAACAAAAGCCCAGAGTAAACACGGCTGTGACCGTGCGCCCCTCTCCCACTCAAATCTGCCATCAGAGTGTCACACACCATGTAATTCAAGGAACAAGGAGAGGACGAAGCCGCCCAGGCTCTCCACGTCCAGAGGTCGCCCCAAAAAGAGACCTCGCCTGTTCTCCGTTTGATTGGTGGCCCTTCAAGATGGCTTTTTCAGCCTGCTAATGTATTCGGTGGCCAGCGGAGGCCGGCTGCTTGAAAAAGGGGACAGCTAGAGAGGCCGGCGCGCTCATTTTCATCTGAAGAGCCAATTATCTCAAACAAAGGCTCTATTACTCACAGGCCTGTTCGCTTGCTGTGGGCGACCGCGCCGGCGCTGCTGCTCACCATCCCCCCCCACCACCGGGGGTCAGTGTGCCAGAGTGAGGAGCGGGAGAAGAGGACAGCAGGAATCAGATCTTTAGAAGTCTCACAACCCGGAGCTGCTTCCCAACAGCTGACACTTTCCTGCTCACCCAACACGCCAGACGTCTCGGTATGGAGCTGTAGAGGTTCCTGATGGAGTCCTGTGATAATCCATCCCATGCAGCTTGAACATCCTCACACAGTTCCTGCAGATGGTGCGGTAGGGGTGGAGGTGGAGGGACTCCAGGTCTTCTGGACGTGTGACAACAGACCGGTCATCTTGGTGCTGACCACGGTGCCTCCACACACGGATTCGTTGGGCGTCTCCACCAAGACTAAAGCGGGACTCGTCGCTGAAGATGACCCGCTGCCATGATCAGACCCCCTCTGCATGTGCAGCCTGAGATTCGAGCCTTTGTGGCTGTGGTTTAATGTAGTACTGCGAACATCCTGTGTGGGGCGCTGTGATGCAGACCTCTCGATAAACACAGGTTTCAAACGCAGCTAGACAGTTTTGCATGCCCAAGATGGAGACTGGCACATGTAAAATATCAGCTCTCGGCATGCGCTCGGAATTCCCAAATTTCCCAAATGTTTTTCGTTTTCCGTCGCCACCTCCGGTTGTCCGTTCTGCGATTCTGATACAATTCCAGGGTAATCATGTGACCCTTACCGCTGAAGCAGAGGAAGGACAGAGGGAGGGCTGCGTGAGTGGAGGAGAACACTGGCCTGTGTGTAAGCAGACGGGAGGAAAGATGGAGAAGTGCATCTGGAGGCAGAGGCAGGAGAATTGTTTGGAAATAATGCGGAGCGCCGCACCAACACATACACATAAGCACACGCGCTTGTCTTATGATGAAAGGCTTGATTGATTACAGAATGATGATTACACTAAATGGCCTGGAAGATGGTTCCTTCTCTCTTCGCCCTCCTCTCTCTCCCTCTCTCTCTCCCTCTCTCTCTCTCCCTGTCTCTCAACCCATCTGTAGAGTGCCTCTCTTCTCTCCCTTAATGGCACAGCTATTAGCGCTAATGCATTTCAAACATACAGCAGCTGCCACATTCGGATGGAAAGTGCACGTCTTTCTCTCTCTCTCTCTCTCTCCCCTCTCTCTCTCTTTCTCTGTCTCTCTCTCCTTTCCCTCTCTCTTTCTCTCCCCCTGTCTCTCTCTCTCTCTCCCCCACTCTCTCACTCTCTCCCTTTCTCTCTCTCTCTCTCCCCCTCTCTCTCTCTCTCTCTCTCTCTCTCTCCCCCCCTCTCTCTCCCCCCCCCTCTCTCCACCCCCCCCCCTCTCTCTCTCTCTCCCCCTCCCCCCCCCCTCTCCTTGCCTCCACATCCCTCCCATCTTCTAACACATCTAATCAAACAGGTTGACGTGTGCAGGTAAAGCACTTGGCCCTCCTGCTGACAGCTACAAGTATATGAGCGTGCTCTCGTAAGTGGAGCTAACGTGGAGGGGGTAACGGGGGGTTTCATGTCTACACTGCGTGAACAATGCTGGGATCACAGCTCTCCCTGTACACGGCTCTCCTTCGGCCTCAGGGAGCCATAAGTAATAGGACAGCCTTGAGCAGAGTCCCCCGCCATCGCCAGTCCCCGGCTGACGTCCGGACAGGTAATGCGCTAATTCCACACCTGCTTGTTTTGGGAGCTTCCCACCCATCAGTCTCGTCTTCTTGGAGTCAAAGCACGCGCTCATAAGTCAGGGCTCACAGTCATGTGACTAGGGTGGGCACTTTCATAACCCCAGGAGGAGGACATCATAACGGGGGGAGGGTCCGCCACGATACTCATATCCTAACCTACAGAGCACAGACATGATGCTCTACTCAGCTAACTGACTAGCACTAGCAATGACTAGCATTCAGAGGGCTGGCCTGCTGTTAGCTGGTAGGTGAGCCAACGTGTCACATGACCTGGGTAAACCAATGAAATGCAGGGCAGCTTGACATGGACGTGAGCCGATGACACATAATGCGGTGGGTGAGTGAACATTTTAACCAGTTCATCCCCAAAACAGGGATAACAGGCCTCCCTCCAGGCACTGCGCCCCACGGAGGACATGTGACCCTGTGTGAGACCCACCTGGAAGCTCATCTGCTTCCGGCAGCACTGCGTCCAGGATCTCACGCTAATTTCCTAAAACAGACTGAAATACCTTCACAACAGCCCCGTCTCACAACAGCCCCGTCTCACAACAGCCCCTTCTCACAACAGCCCCTTCTCACAACAGCACCGTCTCACAGCAGCCCCGTCTCACAGCAGCCCCGTCTCACAGCAGCCCCTTCTCACAGCAGCCCCTTCTCACAACAGCCCCGTCTCACAACAGCCCCGTCTCACAACAGCCCCGTCTCACAACAGCCCCGTCTCACAACAGCCCCGTCTCACAACAGCCCCGTCTCACAACAGCCCCGTCTCACAACAGCCCCTTCTCACAGCAGCACCGTCTCACAGCAGCCCCGTCTCACAACAGCCCCGTCTCACAACAGCCCCGTCTCACAGCAGCCCCGTCTCACAGCAGCCCCGTCTCACAACAGCCCCGTCTCACAGCAGCACCGTCTCACAACAGCCCCTTCTCACAGCAGCACCGTCTCACAGCAGCCCCGTCTCACAGCAGCCCCGTCTCACAGCAGCACCGTCTCACAGCAGCCCCGTCTCACAGCAGCCCCGTCTCACAGCAGCCCCGTCTCACAACAGCCCCGTCTCACAGCAGCCCCGTCTCACAACAGCACCGTCTCACAACAGCCCCGTCTCACAACAGCACCGTCTCACAGCAGCCCCGTCTCACAGCAGCACCGTCTCACAGCAGCACCGTCTCACAGCAGCACCGTCTCACAGCAGCACCGTCTCACAGCAGCACCGTCTCACAGCAGCCCCGTCTCACAACAGCCCCGTCTCACAGCAGCCCCGTCTCACAGCAGCACCGTCTCACAACAGCACCGTCTCACAACAGCACCGTCTCACAGCAGCCCCGTCTCACAGCAGCCCCGTCTCACAGCAGCCCCGTCTCACAGCAGCCCCGTCTCACAACAGCACCGTCTCACAACAGCCCCGTCTCACAGCAGCCCCGTCTCACAACAGCACCGTCTCACAACAGCACCGTCTCACAACAGCCCCGTCTCACAACAGCCCCGTCTCACAACAGCCCCTTCTCACAACAGCACCGTCTCACAGCAGCACCGTCTCACAACAGCACCGTCTCACAACAGCACCGTCTCACAACAGCCCCGTCTCACAACAGCCCCGTCTCACAACAGCCCCGTCTCACAACAGCCCCTTCTCACAACAGCCCCTTCTCACAACAGCACCGTCTCACAGCAGCACCGTCTCACAACAGCACCGTCTCACAACAGCCCCGTCTCACAACAGCCCCGTCTCACAGCAGCCCCGTCTCACAACAGCCCCGTCTCACAACAGCACCGTCTCACAACAGCACCGTCTCACAACAGCACCGTCTCACAACAGCCCCGTCTCACAACAGCCCCGTCTCACAACAGCCCCGTCTCACAACAGCCCCGTCTCACAGCAGCCCCGTCTCACAACAGCCCCGTCTCACAACAGCCCCGTCTCACAGCAGCCCCGTCTCACAGCAGCCCCGTCTCACAGCAGCCCCGTCTCACAGCAGCCCCGTCTCACAGCAGCACCGTCTCACGACAGCCCCGTCTCACGACAGCCCCGTCTCACAACAGCCCCGTCTCACAACAGCCCCGTCTCACAGCAGCCCCGTCTCACAGCAGCCCCGTCTCACAACAGCCCCGTCTCACAACAGCCCCGTCTCACAGCAGCCCCGTCTCACAGCAGCCCCGTCTCACAGCAGCCCCGTCTCACAACAGCCCCGTCTCACAACAGCCCCGTCTCACAGCAGCCCCGTCTCACAACAGCCCCGTCTCACAGCAGCCCCGTCTCACAACAGCCCCGTCTCACAACAGCCCCGTCTCACAACAGCCCCGTCTCACAACAGCCCCGTCTCACAACAGCCCCGTCTCACAACAGCCCCGTCTCACAACAGCCCCGTCTCACAACAGCCCCGTCTCACAACAGCCCCGTCTCACAACAGCCCCTTCTCACAGCAGCCCCGTCTCACAGCAGCCCCGTCTCACAGCAGCCCCGTCTCACAACAGCCCCGTCTCACAACAGCCCCGTCTCACAACAGCCCCGTCTCACAACAGCCCCGTCTCACAACAGCCCCGTCTCACAACAGCCCCGTCTCACAACAGCCCCGTCTCACAGCAGCCCCGTCTCACAACAGCCCCGTCTCACAACAGCCCCGTCTCACAACAGCCCCGTCTCACAACAGCCCCGTCTCACAACAGCACCGTCTCACAACAGCCCCGTCTCACAACAGCCCCGTCTCACAACAGCCCCGTCTCACAACAGCCCCTTCTCACAACAGCCCCTTCTCACAACAGCCCCGTCTCACAACAGCCCCGTCTCACAACAGCCCCGTCTCACAACAGCCCCGTCTCACAACAGCCCCGTCTCACAACAGCCCCGTCTCACAACAGCCCCGTCTCACAACAGCCCCGTCTCACAACAGCCCCGTCTCACAACAGCCCCGTCTCACAACAGCCCCGTCTCACAACAGCACCGTCTCACAACAGCACCGTCTCACAACAGCACCGTCTCACAACAGCCCCGTCTCACAACAGCACCGTCTCACAACAGCCCCGTCTCACAACAGCACCGTCTCACAACAGCCCCGTCTCACAACAGCACCGTCTCACAACAGCACCGTCTCACAACAGCCCCGTCTCACAGCAGCACCGTCTCACAACAGCACCGTCTCACAACAGCCCCGTCTCACAACAGCCCCGTCTCACAACAGCCCCGTCTCACAACAGCACCGTCTCACAACAGCACCGTCTCACAACAGCCCCGTCTCACAACAGCCCCGTCTCACAACAGCACCGTCTCACAACAGCACCGTCTCACAACAGCACCGTCTCACAACAGCACCGTCTCACAACAGCACCGTCTCACAACAGCACCGTCTCACAACAGCCCCGTCTCACAACAGCCCCGTCTCACAACAGCACCGTCTCACAACAGCACCGTCTCACAACAGCACCGTCTCACAACAGCACCGTCTCACAACAGCACCGTCTCACAACAGCACCGTCTCACAACAGCCCCGTCTCACACCGTCTCACAACAGCCCCGTCTCACAACAGCACCGTCTCACAACAGCACCGTCTCACAACAGCCCCGTCTCACAACAGCACCGTCTCACAGCAGCACCGTCTCAACAGCCCCGTCTCACAACAGCCCCGTCTCACAACAGCCCCGTCTCATAACAGCACCGTGTCACAGCAGCACCGTCTCAACAGCCCCGTCTCACAGCAGCACCGTCTCACAACAGCCCCGTCTCACAACAGCCCCGTCTCACAACAGCACCGTCTCACAACAGCACCGTCTCACAGCAGCACCGTCTCAACAGCCCCGTCTCACAACAGCCCCGTCTCACAACAGCACCGTCTCACAACAGCACCGTCTCACAGCAGCCCCGTCTCACAACAGCCCCGTCTCACAACAGCCCCGTCTCACAGCAGCCCCGTCTCACAACAGCCCCGTCTCACAACAGCACCGTCTCACAACAGCCCCGTCTCACAACAGCCCCGTCTCACAACAGCACCGTCTCACAGCAGCCCCGTCTCACAGCAGCCCCGTCTCACAGCAGCACCGTCTCACAACAGCCCCGTCTCACAACAGCCCCGTCTCACAGCAGCCCCGTCTCACAACAGCACCGTCTCACAGCAGCCCCGTCTCACAACAGCACCGTCTCACAACAGCACCGTCTCACAACAGCACCGTCTCACAGCAGCCCCGTCTCACAACAGCACCGTCTCACAGCAGCCCCGTCTCACAGCAGCCCCGTCTCACAACAGCCCCGTCTCACAACAGCCCCGTCTCACAACAGCACCGTCTCACAACAGCCCCGTCTCACAACAGCACCGTCTCACAACAGCCCCGTCTCACAACAGCACCGTCTCACAACAGCCCCGTCTCACAACAGCACCGTCTCACAACAGCACCGTCTCACAACAGCACCGTCTCACAGCAGCCCCGTCTCACAGCAGCCCCGTCTCACAACAGCCCCGTCTCACAGCAGCCCCGTCTCACAGCAGCCCCGTCTCACAACAGCCCCGTCTCACAACAGCACCGTCTCACAGCAGCCCCGTCTCACAGCAGCCCCGTCTCACAGCAGCACCGTCTCACAACAGCACCGTCTCACAACAGCCCCGTCTCACAACAGCACCGTCTCACAGCAGCCCCGTCTCACAACAGCACCGTCTCACAACAGCACCGTCTCACAGCAGCCCCGTCTCACAACAGCCCCGTCTCACAACAGCACCGTCTCACAGCAGCCCCGTCTCACAGCAGCCCCGTCTCACAGCAGCACCGTCTCACAACAGCACCGTCTCACAACAGCACCGTCTCACAACAGCCCCGTCTCACAACAGCCCCGTCTCACAACAGCCCCGTCTCACAACAGCCCCGTCTCACAGCAGCCCCGTCTCACAGCAGCGTCTCAGACGGGCAGCGCGTGCAGAACCACGCAGGAGCCTTTAAAGGGGGATGTCTGGTTACCTTTACCACCACTGGGAACATTTCTGACTTTATCTAGAACCGTTTCACACCGAACCACACTGAACGACTCTGAACTCTGAACTCTTTAAGGGAATTCCCCTTTAATGCCTTCCTATCTTTCCCATACGTAATGCCAGGATGTTCCTCTCGGCACGTCTGATCTGCCGGATTAGGGCGACCGTGGCCCTTTCACAGCTATTTTTGTACTAATGTTCCAGACAAAAAGCAAGTCTCCCACGTTAATCAACAGGAAAACAGGTCACAAAGCAGATCTGACGGCGTGACGGGCCCAAACGACCTTGAGAAATAAGACGCAATAAACCACTTTAATATCCATTTCACACACTACTGCGCTCAGATGGATTTAAAAGGGCCCGGCTCCGGCTCCGCTTCTGCTGCCGAGATTACTGCCACCACACGCAGCCCTCGCCAAAACGGCCCACTGTAGCGGCCATAACGGCTGACCGCCACATTCGTTACAATGGCTGGACTTAAGAGGTGCTGGGACGCGCAGCCGTGGAGAAAATCATAACGGGCCAAAACAAACGGGCTCCAAGGATCTGGAACCATCGCGGGCGCTGCTGGCAGGGCGAACCTAACGGCGGTCCTCACGACTTTACAGCCCTCATGAAGATGGACGTGTATCTGCTCCAGGTAAACCTGCGCTTATGCACTAATAGGATTATGGGTCTTTATGCTCACTAATAGTCCATGAAGCAAAACACCGTCTGGAGAAGCGCACCCGGCCGGAGCTCGGAGGAGGGAGGAAGGGAACGTCTCCTGCTCCTGGCCCTCCACTGAGTGAACGCGGATCACTGTAGACGCCTCTGAACACACACCACACCACACATACCAGACCGGCCGCGTGGGCTTTATCCATGAAGGCTATCCATTAATATGACCCCGGGACCACAAGCTCAAACCCAGACAGAGGATCTGCTCTGCTTTTCCACTTTTCCCTTTGTGTGTTCTGTAGATTTTACACGCCAGAGGGAGAACCTCTCTCCCACATTCCCAGCTGCCCGAAACGCCAGCGCGCCTTTCCCCTGTTTAACGGTGACATCATTAACACAGCCTTTACCGCACACCTACCGGCGAGCTCAGCACACCCTCACACACCACACACGGGTAAAACCAGTAAACACTGAGCACGCTGAAACCAGTCCGCTCCAGTCTGGTGAAGGCGGATCGCCCCGCTTGTTCTACCGGACCTTCAGGATCGGATTCTGGATCAAACTGTAAACACTCCCAGAGGGAGCAGAGCTTTCAGCAGGAAGACACCCTAGGGGTTGGTAAGTCAGAACATTGCGGGTCAAGCTGACCAATCAGAGCACACAGGGCTGGTCAGGAGGCGGGGCTTAAGACACAGGAGCTCTAACAGAGGGTGAATACAGACGTACAGTACGAGGGACGTAATGAAGATCCACACAGCTGCCCACACAGACAACCAGCAGAGCGGTCCGGTCCAACACGGCGCTCAGTTAGCCCCGAGGTATAAACGTTCCCCATGCGGTCCTGGGCCGCTCCTAGTCCACCCTGCTCCTTGGATTGCCGACTGCTGACTATGGTCAGGCTCTCTGGACGTTCTGTGCGGTTCCCCCAGACCGGTCTGTCCCGAGAGCGCGGGGGGAGGGTAATGATAACTCGTATGGAATTAATGACGGAGCAACTTTGCAGGTTGCTACAGCAACAGCTGCCACTACATTCTGGGACGGTGGCGCTGAGGTCACCCGTGAGCCTGGTGAGCAGATGGACCACCAGGTAAGAGCAGACACACACACGCACATACACATCCATGCTCTGAGCGTCTATCGGGCCTGCAGGAGGACATTCTGTCCACACAGGACTTCCTGTCCTCCCACTGGACCTGTCTGAGTCTGAACCAGAACCACACCGAGCTCACCGGCCCGGCGTCACTCAAAGAACCGAACGGATCCTGACATTTCTACTGAGAGCAGATTCCACGAGATCATCAGATCACATGATCCAGATCACATGATTACAAACCCCCACCATCCAATAAAACAGCCGGCACCCGGGATTAAATCCTGACCTGGGCAGCATTCCAACCTTCCTGGGAGAACCGATCTTAACACAGCGGGATGTGAGATCCAGAACCAGACCCAGGACATTCCTCTCCATCAGCAGGGATCAGCTGGTAATCTGTGGGTGGTGCTGGAGGTGTGTTTAATGTCTGGGTGATTTCTACTAGGACTATGTCATATAGTCCTGACCTCCACCCTAACACCACCACCTGCTGGAGAGCCTCCGACTGCACACGGCTCTCACAGGCATGTGTCTTCTCTGTCTCTTCTTTCTCTCTCCCTCCCTCTCCTGTAAGTTTCTCTCTCTCTCTCTCTCTCTCTCTCTCCCTCCCTCTCCTGTAAGTTTCTCTCTCTCTCTCTCCTATAAGTCTATCTCTCTCTCTCTCTCTCTCTCTCTCTGTTCTGTGCCCCTAATGTGCCCAGAGAGCATGGAGTCCTAATCTAATTATGGTGTCAGTCAGCAGCTCAGCCAAAAAAAGGAACCGTGGTGAAGAATACGGCAAACAGACGCAGAGAGAGAGGGAGAGAGGGAGGGGGGAGGGGAGAGGGAGAGAGAGAGAGAGAGAGAGATGGAGAGGGAGAGAGAGAGAGAGAGTGTAACCCACTACAGGACGCACCTCTCTCTCTCTCTCTCTGCGTGGAAGGTGCCGGAGCGGTTTGGGCGCAGGCCCCCACAGTGCTTCATTACCTGGGCTAATTATAAAGGCAAATGAAATCAGCCTGCGATACATTATTAATGCCCGCACTACCATTAGGATTCATTCACACTGCTCAACAATATGACATTCTCAAACTGTTTTCATGGCTGATTAGAAACGAGGCCTGATAACAGAGGAGGAGGGGAGGGGGGGAGGAGGGGAGGAGGAGAACTGAAGGAAAGAGGAGACGCAGAGAACGCAGGTGTGTTTTAACTCTTCAGCTGCGAGAGACTCGTAACCTCCTCCCCGCGCAGTCTCACGCAGTCTAACACAGTCTCGCGCAGTCTCGCGCAGTCTCGCGCAGTCTCACGCAGTCTCGCGCAGTCTCGCGCAGTCTCACGCAGTCTCACGCAGTCTCACGCAGTCTCGCGCAGTCTCGCGCAGTCTAACACAGTCTCGCGCAGTCTCGCGCAGTCTCGCGCAGTCTCGCGCAGTCTCACGCAGTCTCACGCAGTCTCACGCAGTCTCACTTCATAAAAGCCCCATAAATATAAAACCACACATACGACTGATGGAGCTAATCTGGACCAACACCTAACATTCTTACATCTAACATACTTAGATCAAATATAACAACAACAACAACAATAATAATAATAATAATATATTCGGTGTTCAGCTATTAGCGCTCATGACCGTGGAGGTAGCTAGCGCTGCCAGTGGTTCCTGGTAATAAATAAATAAATATGATTTTGATCATATGTGTAATCCTGTGTAATTTCACAGCTTTAATTAATCCAGTAATAATTAGATAATTACTGCTGTAAATAGAAATAAAGGAATGTGTGCGGGATGATGAGCGGAGACTGAAACCACACACTGAGGATGCAGGACTGATCATACTGGGAAGGTCAGAGGGTTCTTCTGAGCGCTGCGCTGTAGAGTCACTGGTGTAGGTAATGAGAGAAGCGATTAGAGGACGTGTTGAACCGCGGTGTAGAAGATCCTCAGGTGTTTGAGGTTTATCATTTATATAAATCCATCATTATTAATCTCCACAGATCCCTCAGGTACGATATCACACACTCCGTCTTTACCCTCCAGCTCCAGCACTGAAACCTCCCCAGGGTGTACCCTACCACCACACAGACGGCTGGCTTAGGAACCATAACCTACGGAGCCCGTTTAACACCGCGACAGGAGGAGCAGGAGGAGGAGCAGGAGGAGGAGGAGCAGGAGGAGGAGGAGGAGGAGGAGGAGCGAGGAGGAGGAGGAGGAGCAGGAGGAGGAGGAGCAGGAGGAGGAGGAGCGAGGGTGTGATCAGAAGAAGATAAGCAGGCAAGCCAGAGACAGAGGACAGGTGTGTTACCTGTGTGACACCAGACAGTGTAATAACCTCCGACCGCTGAGAGGCAGGCGGAGCGGCGGAGTGGGCGTAGTCTTTAAATCACAGGATGTAAACAGTCATTCAGGTTCTGTGGGAAACACTGTTCTAGATAAAGTCAGAACAGGAACCAGACGTCCCCTCTAAAAGCTCCCTCACAGAAAGAGGTGGTTCTGAATACTCTCGGGTAGGGATGTGTTCCTCCACAAAGCCCAGATTCCACCATGAGGCTACCGGACAGTGAAGCGTGATCCATCACTCCAGAGAACCCGGTTCCACTGCTCCAGAGTCCCGCGGTGGAGGTTTCCACCCCTCCAGCCGATGCTCGGGCTTGAGCACAGTGGTCTTAGGCCTGTGTGCAGCTGCTCAGAGATGGAGACCCAGTTCGTGAAGCTCCTGATCAGATCCTGCGCTGATGGTGCTTATAGAGGCAGTCTGGAACTCGGTAGTGAGGGATCAGACACCGGGCTTACTCTCCAAGCCTGCAGAGCTCCAGGGTAGACGTGTTTAGGTCCATGGCAACCCACCCAAAGCTGCCTGTGTGTGGGGTGATAGGCAGCAGTCCCCTCCCTCCTCACCCACTCTGAGTGCGGTGGCTAAGCAGGCATGAACAGTGATGGGCTCTCTCGGTGAGGAGGTCTCATAATTATTAGTTTTAGAGTCTCTTCTCAAATATCCCGCGGGAGCCACGGGGTTAAAATTCCATTTGTAGGAAGTGTAGCATGACAGCAAGCTCAGTCTCCCTGGAGACAGCCAACACCGTGCAGCGGAGTGTGTGTGTGACTACGTGTGGTGCATTTATCTCTTCTCGTTTTCATGGAGTGTGTGGGTATAGATCTGCAGGTTGTAGCTGTAGGGATGTACGCGTGTTGGGCTGTATACGCGTGTTGGGCTGTATACGCGTGTTGGGCTGTATACGCGTGTTGGGCTGTACGCGTGTTGGGCTGTACGCGTGTTGGGCTGTATACGCGTGTTGGGCTGGACGCATGTTGGGATGTACACGCGTGTTCGGATGTACGTGTGTTGGGCTGTACGCGTGTTGGGCTGGACGCGTGTTGGGATGGACGCGTGTTGGGATGGACGCGTGTTGGGATGTACGCGTGTTGGGCTGTACGCGTGTTGGGCTGTACGCGTGTTGGGCTGTACGCGTGTTGGGCTGTACGCGTGTTGGGCTGTACGCGTGTTGGGCTGTACGCGTGTGGTATTTTAAAGTGAGCAGAGAGTAATATAAATGATCTGTATTAAATATTTTGTTAAAACTTTTCACGTCACTACTGAGGGACAAACAGCTTTACTATGTGGGTGGAGCTAGACATATAGGTATATAGGTAGACGGGTATATAGGTATATAGGTAGATGGGTATATATGTAGATGGGTATATAGGTATATAGGTAGACGGGTATATAGGTATATAGGTAGATGGGCATATAGGTATATAGGTAGGTGGGTATATAGGTATATAGGTAGATGGTATATAGGTAGATGGGTATATAGGTATATAGGTAGACGGGTATATAGGTAGATGGGTATATAGGTATATAGGTAGATGGGTATATATGTAGATGGGCATATAGGTATATAGGTAGATGGGTATATATGTAGATGGGCATATAGGTATATAGGTATATAGGTAGATGGGTATATAGGTATATATGTAGATGGGTATATAGGTATATAGGTAGATGGGTATATATGTAGATGGGCATATAGGTATATAGGTAGATGGGTATATATGTAGATGGGCATATAGGTATATAGGTAGATGGGTATATATGTAGATGGGCATATAGGTATATATGTAGATGGGCATATAGGTATATAGGTAGATGGGTATATATGTAGATGGGCATATAGGTATATAAGTAGATGGGTATATATGTAGATGGGCATATAGGTATATAGGTAGATGGGTATATATGTAGATGGGTATATAGGTATATAGGTAAATGGGTGATGGGTAGATGGGTATGTAGGTATATAGGTATGATGGGTATATATGTAGATGGGTATTTAGGTATATAGGTAGATGGGTATATATGTAGATGGGTATATAGGTATATAGGTAGATGGGTATATAAGTAGACGGGTATATAGGTATGGGGTAGGTATATGTAGGTATATAGGTAGATGGGTATATAGGCTGTGGGTATATAGGTATATAGGTAGATGGGTATATATGTAGATGGGTATGTAGGTATATAGGTAGATGGGTATATATGTAGATGGGTATATAGGTATATAGGTAGATGGGTATATAAGTAGACGGGTATATATGTAGTAGGGGATATAGGTATATAGGTAGATGAGTATATAGGTAGATGGGTATATACGTATATAGGTAGATGGGTATATAGGTAGATGGGTATATAGGTAGATATGTAGATGGGTATATGGTATATAGGTATATAGGTAGATGGGTATATAGGTATATAGGTAGATGGGTATATAGGCATATAGGTATATAGGTGGATGGGTATATAGGTAGATGGGTATATATGTAGATGGATATATGGGTATATAGGTAGACGGGTATATAGGTAGATGGGTATATAGGTAGATGGGTATATAGGTATATAGGTAGATGGGTATATAGGTATATAGGTAATGGGTATATAGGTATATGGGTATATAGGTATATAGGTAGATGGGTATATAGGTAGATGGGTAGATGGGTATATAGGTAGATGGGCATATAGGTATATAGGTAGATGGGTATGGGTATATGGGTATATAGGTATATAGGTAGATGGGTATATATGTAGATGGGTATATGGGTATATAGGTAGATGGGTATATATGTAGATGGGTATATAGGTATATATGTAGATGGATATATGGGTATATAGGTATATAGGCAGATGGGTATATATGTAGATGGGCATATAGGTATATAGGTAGATGGGTATATATGTAGATGGGCATATAGGTATATAGGTAGATGGGTATATATGTAGATGGGCATATAGGTATATAGGTAGATGGGTATATATGTAGATGGGTATATAGGTATATAGGTAGATGGGTATATATGTAGATGGGTATATAGGTATATAGGTAAATGGGTATATATGTAGATGGGCATATAGGTATATATGTAGATGGGTATATATGTAGATGGGCATATAGGTATATAAGTAGATGGGTATATATGTAGATGGGCATGTAGGTATATAGGTAGATGGGTATATACATATATAGGTAGATGGGTATATAGGTAGGTGGGTATATCGGTATATGAGTAGATAGGTATATATGTAGATGGGTATGTAGGTATATAGGTAGATGGGTATATATGTAGATGGGTATATAGGTATATAGATAGATGGGTATATAGGTGGATGGGTATATATGTAGATGGGTATATGGGTATATAGGTATATAGGTAGATGGGTATATATGTAGATGGGTATATGGGTATATAGGTAGATGGGTATATATGTAGATGGGTATATAGGTATATAGGTAGATGGGTATATATGTAGATGGGTATATAGGTATATAGGTAGATGGGTATATATGTAGATGGGTATATAGGTATATAGGTAGATGGGTATATAGGTAGATGGGTATATAGGTATATAGGTAGATGGGTATATAGGTATATAGGTAGATGGGTATATATGTAGATGGGTATATAGGTATATAGGTAGATGGGTATATATGTAGATGGGTATATGGGTATATAGGTATATAGGTAGATGAGTATATAGGTAGATGGGTATATAGGTATATAGGTAGATGAGTATATAGGTATATAGATAGATGGGTATATATGTAGATGGGTATATATGTAGATGGGTATATGGGTATATAGGTATATAGGTAGATGGGTATATATGTAGATGGGTATATGGGTATATAGGTATATAGGTAGATGAGTATATAGGTAGATGGGTATATAGGTATATAGGTAGATGGGTATATAGGTAGATGGGTATATAGGTATATAGGTAGATGGGTATATAGGTATATAGATAGATGGGTATATAGGTAGATGGGTATATAGGTATATAGGTAGATGGGTATATAGGTATATAGATAGATGGGTATATATGTAGATGGGTATATAGGTATATAGGTAGATGGGTATATAGGTATATAGATAGATGGGTATATAGGTAGATGGGTATATAGGTATATAGGTAGATGGGTATATAGGTATATAGATAGATGGGTATATATGTAGATGGGTATATAGGTATATAGGTAGATGGGTATATAGGTAGATGGGTATATAGGTATATAGGTAGATGGGTATATAGGTAGATGGGTATATAGGTATATAGGTAGATGGGTATATAGGTATATAGGTAGATGGGTATATAGGTAGATGGGTATATAGGTATATAGGTAGATGGGTATATAGGTAGATGGGTATATAGGTATATACGTAGATGGGTATATAGGTATATAGGTAGATGGGTATATAGGTATATACGTAGATGGGTATATAGGTATATAGGTAGATGGGTATATAGGTATATAGGTATATAGGTGGATGGGTATATAGGTAGATGGGTATATATGTAGATGGATATATAGGTAGATGGGTATATAGGTAGATGGTATATAGGTAGATGGGTATATATGTAGATGGGTATATAGGTAGATGGGTATATAGGTATATAGGTGGATGGGTATATAGGTAGATGGGTATATATGTAGATGGATATATGGGTATATAGGTAGATGAGTATATAGGTAGATGGGTATATAGGTATATAGGAAGGGTCTTTGTAGAAGGACCATGATGCACTGCAGTGCCCTTCTCGATACTACACCCTGTGATGTGCGGTACTGACTCTAAACCAGTGACATCACGGCAGGTGTAACTCAGACATGCCCGTGGACACAGTTCCTCACTTGCTACCACAGTAACACCCACTGATGGTAAAAACCGTTACCGGTTTCCCGGGAAACCGCAGGACTCGACTCCATGACTCCTTCACCATCAGAACACACATCAGGCCGCTACAGCGCTTACTGAGAGCTCCCACTCCTGAGCTGCTGACTTCCTGATCCAAACATCCAACAGCCCGACGTGCCACACGCTTCCAAACCAGTCCATGGTGGAATGATCAGGCGTATGTGTTTTGACTGGGTCGTGTGCGGCAGCCTCTCACTGAGGGAAGCTTTCACTGTTTGATCAACGCTGTGACATTTGTGGGCGGAGCTTGGATAGATCAATAAGCTGCATATACAGTATTTAATATTCATTTGACACAAAAGCAAAAACCATAATCTCTCCCAACAGCACCCGGAACACTTCACCAGCACTCCCGATCAATCATTCCCGAATCAATACCCGGAGCTGACACTTTCTGCATCATCAGTCATTTGAATTGATCACAGCTGCAGCAGGCTAAAGGACAGGATTAGAAACCTGGGCTTACCTTGATGCCGTCCTGCCACGGGTGCTCTGTCTGTATCTGCTCCGCCTCTCTGGCGAGTCTCTGTAGGACACAAAGGGAGGACAGGTCAGAGCTGGGGCTCAGGGCCCGAACGCGCAGAGCAGGTGACCTGAGATCAAGTGACATTCATCAAAGTCAGAGAGGCAAATGCGAGTCAGGGACCCTTATGGGCTGAACAGCAAAAGTCTGTGTGCACAGGGATCCTGGTGGTCTGCTGGGAAGACCCCCGCCCCCAAACAGTGGAAGAAGTAACACAGTGTATGTAGTAACGTGCTGCAGGTATGATCCATATGACTGGACCAACAGGAACGGCCCAAACTGCCTGTAACCAGGTCGGGTTCTACAGCCCTCCTCCAGAGGTCAATCAGGACTCCGCCCTCTCCTGTGAAGCTTCCACTCGGGGGGATACTCGTTAACAGAGCAGGTGGTCTGTGGTCAGGGGGAAACCTCCGACAGGTTTCATAACTGACCGGAGGAACCGTGTGTGGTCAGCTGCATAGTTGAACGGTGTGTGAACCATGACCGGCGGTGAAAGTCATATACCTTGAACTCTGAGCTGAACTCTGACCTCCCCACCAAGACCACCGGCGAGCAAAGAACTGCAACAGCTCCTCACCAGCTCTGACCTTTCTACGGTAAGAACCAAAGCCTTACGCACCTGCTACTACTGCCGAAACAGGTGAGGTAGAAGATTCAGGATCTGCTTCAGAAGAACCCAACACCACATCAAACTGAACTACACACATACCGTACATCCTACACCACACCACACAAAACACAGCTCTCGTCCTCCGCGGGTGCCCTGGGACAGAGGTGTCGTTCACCGGTCCAAGCGTCCGCAGGTACGCAGAGAGCAGCAGGAGGACCACAGCAGGAGGGCGTGCTCCCCTCCAGTTCACTCAGCACACGGTAACTGTGGGATCAGGGTGGAGCAGTGCTGTAGAGGACGTGTAGCCATGCGGTCACACTAGCTGGGGACAAGTCGCTTACGTCTCCCGAAGCCTGGCTCTTATTTGAGGCCGCGTGTGGGCGCGTGTGGGCGCGTGTGGGCGTGTGTGGGCGTGTGTGGGCGTGTGTGGGCGTGTGGGCGTGTGTGGGCGTGTGTGGGCGTGTACAGGGTCCTGTATGAACTGGTCGCTAGTTGCTCTGTGGCCTGCTAGCGTGCATGCTCAGCACCTCATCTCACCGGCAGCCTGAAGTAGCGCCTAGTGGTGTGACCAGTGAGTGGACGTGTGTACCCAGGCCGAGTGAGGTGATAGTGAGCGGTCTGGTGAGGTGTGCGGTGAGTGAGCGCTTCAGTTCAGCTGTGTTAGTGAAGAAGCCAGGAGAACTTCAGAGCAGGTGGCTCCTTTTCTCCTTTTCTCTGGCGTCCTCCTCATAACTCTCACAGTGAGGAGCTCCTGGTCTGCGTCCAGACTCACCCACTCACACCTGCCCCCTTGTCACCTACCTGCAAGGGACCAGGGAGCTAACTCCCACTCACAAGCATGCGGCCAGGCAGCGTTCCAGCAGCCACCTGCGCTCCCCTCCTCGCTTTGTGCTCGCTAATCAAGGAGCGCTGCGCGGCTGACACTTACACTCCGAGAACAAGTCGCCTGAACGAGGCCTTCACCACGCTAATTACGCACAGAGTTATATGCTGGGGGTTCGTCTGCGGCGTGAACCAAATCCAGCACGTCTGTTTACGCGCAAATATATTCCGGAATGTTATCGGAATAGCTGCCAGGTGAGCGCTGCGGGGGCAGATTTAAGGGCAGCTCTGGAGATACTGGAACAGCAGCGTGAAGATGCAGCCTGCAAGAACAACAAGGCTGTTCCTTCAGTGAAAGTCCGAGTCCTACCCTCCCTGAGACGTCCGCGTCAGGACACGCAGCAGGACCCCTGAGACGTCCACGTCAGGACACGCAGCAGGAAGTCTGAGACGTCCACGTCAGGACACGCAGCAGGACCCCTGAGACGTCCACGTCAGGACACGCAGCAGGACCCCTGAGACGTCCACGTCAGGACACGCAGCAGGACCCCTGAGACGTCCGCGTCAGGACACGCAGCAGGAACTCTGAGACGTCCACGTCAGGACACGCAGCAGGACCCCTGAGACGTCCACGTCAGGACGCGCAGCAGGAAGTCTGAGACGTCCACATCAGGACACGCAGCAGGACCCCTGAGACGTCCACGTCAGGACACGCAGCAGGACCCCTGAGACGTCCACGTCAGGACACGCAGCAGGAACTCTGAGACGTCCACATCAGGACACGCAGCAGGAAGTCTGAGACGTCCGCGTCAGGACACGCAGCAGGAACTCTGAGACGTCCGCGTCAGGACACGCAGCAGGACCCCTGAGACGTCCACGTCAGGACACGCAGCAGGACCCCTGAGACGTCCACGTCAGGACACGCAGCAGGAAGTCTGAGACGTCCGCGTCAGGACACGCAGCAGGAACTTTGAGACGTCCGCGTCAGGACACGCAGCAGGACCCTCTGAGACGTCCGCGTCAGGACACGCAGCAGGACCCCTGAGACGTCCGCGTCAGGACACGCAGCAGGACCCCTGAGACGTCCGCGTCAGGACACGCAGCAGGACCCTCTGAGACGTCCGCGTCAGGACACTGAGACGCAGCAGGGACCAGCTCTGAGACGTCCACGTCCGCGTCAGGAGCACGCAGGCAGGAGGACAGCCAGCAGCAGGAAGTCTGAGACGTCCGCGTCAGGACACGCAGCAGGAACTCTGAGACGTCCGCGTCAGGACACGCAGCAGGAACCCTGAGACGTCCACGTCAGGACACGCAGCAGAAGTCTGAGGACCCCTGAGACGCAGCCACGTCAGGTCAGGACACGCAGCAGGACCACTGAGACGTCCCAGGACCTGCCAAGCAGGAAGTCTGAGACGTCCGCGTCAGGACACGCAGCAGGAACTCTGAGACGTCCACGTCAGGACACGCAGCAGGAACTCTGAGACGTCCACGTCAGGACACGCAGCAGGAAGTCTGAGACGTCCGCGTCAGGACACGCAGCAGGAAGTCTGAGACGTCCACATCAGGACATGCAGCAGGAAGTCTGAGACGTCCGCGTCAGGACACGCAGCAGGAAGTCTGAGACGTCCACATCAGGACACGCAGCAGGAAGTCAGAGACGTCCGCGTCAGGACACGCAGCAGGACCCCTGAGACGTCCGCGTCAGGACACGCAGCAGGACCCCTGAGACGTCCGCGTCAGGACACGCAGCAGGAACTCTGAGACGTCCGCGTCAGGACACGCAGCAGGAACTCTGAGACGTCCGCGTCAGGACACGCAGCAGGAACAGATCGCTCCCTCAGAAGCCCCGGATGAGCTGGATCAGGTACGCAGGTATGGGGGAGGGGCAGCAGGTTGGCACTAAACTGAGGAAAGTTTTCTCCAGGAGGAAAGTTCTGACCACTGAACCGAGCCGCACAAGCTGGACACACGATTGGCAGTGCTCGGCTGCTGAAACTGCATCGTGGGCAATCATCCTAATTAGAAGCGAACAGATCTGCTCGGGAGCTATTTCCGGATGCGGATGCGGATGCGGATGCTCCGTGAGAAAACATCAGAAGTGTGAGAGAGTCAGGGTTGACCGCCGCCTGTCTACGGAGAGACTCGGAAGGCGGTTTGGCACAATCACTAAACTCTCTCAGCCATCCGAAGCTATATTTAGACCCGCTGAGACGAACTCCCAGAGACGCTCCTGATTAGCGCAGCACACGGACCTGATCAAGTTCCTCTCTCCCAGAAAGAGCCCAGATCCCGGAGTAGGTGCACAGCTGCCGGGAGAGGTTAATGTGGGGTCAAACTCATTTGAAGCCAGGACCATTAGGAGCCGTGTGTTTCTCAGATGACATTTGGAGGTCATTAGTTCATTGATTCCCGTCCGGTCAGCTGTATTTATAGAATACATCAGAGTACGGTTTAACAATAATGACATTCCGTTTAATCCTGCAGCGTGCGAAACTCAGAGACCCCCCTCAGTCGGAGCACATCACGTCCTCATTAATAACCCTCCATAAAATCATCGTTCATTAAAGCTCCATTCATCACTGACCCTAAACTGGGCCTGAATCACAACCCGGCCAGCGTAACCCCGGCTCCCGTTACTGCATCAGCTGCAGCCTGGAAACTTAAGGTGGAACAGGGTTCAGGTTCATACGACGTAGCTGCTGCACCAGTTAGGGTGGAACGGGGTAACTCTGATTAGCGGCTGGCGAAGGAGGACCTGACTTTATGAAGAGTTCAGAGGCGTGTGAAGGGGTGAGGAGGTGGTTCTGGTTTGGAGAACATTAGCTCGGTTCCACTGAGGCAGTAGCCCAGTACTGTTAGCCCTGTCTGCTTATGAGAGCAGCGGTTGCTCACTTCGACCCTGCGGTTCTGACTTGGGAGGTGGAGCTTCTGAGGGAGCACCGAGAGGAGGGGTGTGTTTGGTTTGCTGCTGAGTTCACAATCTTTCTCCGGAATCATTTACTGCACCTTTAATGCTGATCTAGTGTGCGCAGGTGTGTTTGCTGTGCATGTTCCTGGTATCCGGGCTGCTTTATCTCAGAGGAACGACGGACCGGTCTGTTCCCTGTGAAAGTTAACATGCCTCCTGTATCAGTCTGTCTGATCTGTGTCTCTCTCTCTCTCTCGCTCCGCACGCTCGCGGCGACAGACCCGCTTCTTTGTCCTCTTGTTCCGCCCTTCCCTATCGGCTTCTCCCTCTTCCCACTGTTTCTCCCGCTCCGGGTTTCTCCGGATCTTCCGTCTCTCCTCCATCAGACAGTATTTGGTCTTATTGTGCGTGTAGCTGTATCTCTAGCCTGACACACAGGTCTGCCTCATGCGTCTTCATGTGTCTGCCGCTGTCTCCGTCAGCGCGGAGGATAGATGGAGCTACGCAGCAGTGTATAAATCAGACAGAGAGAATGGGAGAGGATTCATAATCCATTCCGGGAGGAGGAACAGTACGGCAGATGAAGGCCAGGATCACTCAGGACGCTGTAGTCCTGTACGACGCCGAGCGCCATACACATCTCACTGCTATCAGTCCAGCTTATTAGTCCTGACCAGGGCTGAGGGAGTTACTCACACACAGAGCTGGAGTTACTCCTACTGTACTCCAGAGTCCCCGCCTCTGCTGGAGACTCATTTCTACAGTAACAGCCAATCAGCGAGCTGATTTACACGCTGCTGTAGAAGAGCCGACAGGTACAGCTCAGGAGGAGACCGGCTGAAACATGACTGGGTAAGCTTGTGCCGTCTGCTGGTTCCAGCCCGAGGACAGTCGGCCTCTGGTGCAGTGCAGTAGCAGAGCTAACAGCTGGAATCAGACTTTATCTCCCAGACCGGTTTCAAACACGTCCCTGAGCTTCCGTCTGGAGTAGCCTGGTCTCCCCATTCGGAGAGACGAGACGGGCGTGTGGTCTTGTATGGCTGCTGATGTGGTAAAGACGGACGCTGAATGGACACATGCAGACTGTCTGGTCTGATTAGGTGAGGTCACAGTTATCTCTTCTCAGGCGTGAGGGTCTTCATCCATCTGCTGGAGGTTAGGGAACCAGCTTTGTGGCTGGACCACTGGCATGGCAGTTCCCTGAATCGAGAGGACACGATTGAGGTGGCCCTGAGCAAGACACCTAACTGCCCCCCGTGTGCCATGGATAGGGCTGCCCACCTGTCTGGGCTCTCTGGTGCTCACTGCCCGTTAGTGTGTTTGTGTTCACTAGTGTGTGTGTGTGTGTGTGTGTGTGTGTGTGTGTGTGTGGATGGGTGTGCGTGCCACTGCACAGATGGTTAAATGTGGAGGACAAACTCCTCTGTGTGCGGCATGCTAGCAAGAGTTAGCTAACCAGCTAGCCCCGGCCCGCCCTGTCTGTAATACCACTGTGTACCTGAGGAGGTGATAGTGAGTCACTGTAGGAGGGGGATCAGTCCACACAGGACAGCAGGACACACACCCATGACTGAAGCTCCTGGAGAGCGACCACCACCTCCACCTCCTCCACCTCCACCTCCACCACCTGCCCTCAGCAATAAACCACGCTCA
>JAMWET010002418.1:0-22500 GCA_024036415.1 Prochilodus magdalenae
CCATCAAAACAGACAGGTAGTTTTTAGCTAAGACTCTTCAGAGAAGAGATTAGACAAAGACATATACCCCAGAGACACCCATATTGGAGTGGGTGATGGGGGCAGGGTGGGGTCAGTCTCTCCACTATCCCATGTCCCAGATTTAAGACGATGACATGTAACTGTTTGATATTTTAGTCTGTTATTTTAGGGTTAATTATTTAACGTGAGACGGCTTATAAATATGAAATGCACTCAGAGACAGAGGCTGGATGCCCTGCAGTGCATCTACACTCGTCAAACAGATGGTTCTTCAAGGGCTCTTCAGGAAAGCCAGTGGTTCTATATAGAGCGATGGACACATGAAGGACCGGTTGTGGTGCCTGAAATGGCCCGGTACTCACCGGTACGTACTGCTGGCGCTTCTTCATTTGGCATACCATGCAATTTCAGTTTCCTTAAATTCACGTTATGTTTAATAAGTCCGGTTCTCGGGTGTGCACATCCACTGAACTGAATCCAGAGACACTGGAAGTACAGCGGCTTTCCTGTATTTGTACTACAGTGTGAATTTACCGTATCAACAGCGAACAGTATGAAAGGTAGTTGTCAGCACGATAGTTGACTTAATAACAATATTTGATAATATCATAATATTTGAATAATAATATTCAAATATTTCACAAAACCTTGCAAAATGATGGCGTGTTTATCACAGTAAACAGCACACCTGTTTTCAGAACCACTGCGTTCTTAATAAACCTTCCTTTATTGAAAAACAAAGACATAATATTGGAAATGCAACGACTACACACTGAAAATCTGAATGCTGCATACAGCCGACCTAACAAAAGACACCCTTAGCAACCGGCACGCTCACGGATGTGGCCATGGTTCGTGCTGAGGAACCTGCTATTCTTTGGTTCCAGCTGGGAACCAAGCTTTTGGGTTCCAACCCTGTTTACTCTTGGGGGAAACGCGGCAACGGGTTCAACATCAGGCCCAGGAACCGGAACGAAACCCGTTCCACAGCTGTGGAACTTTGTATTTACTTGTCACGCCTCCGGGTCTCACTGACACCGCCGATCTCCCGGACTCCATTTCCCAGAGGGCACTATCTGATGATGTCACACTCACATGTCCCCGGTCAACCAATCATTCGTGGTCTAGCTTGCCCAAGTGCTGATTTGTTTCACCTGCCGCTCTTCACACATCCTGTTTATAAACCCCTCACACACACACACACTCACACACACACACACACACAGACACACACACACACACACACTAACATACGCACGCACACACACACACACACACACACACACACGCTAACACACACACACACACAAACACATACACACACACACACTAACACACGCTAACATACGCACGCACACACACACACACACACACACACGCTAACACACACTCACACACACACACCCACACACGCTAACATACGCACACACACACACACTAACACACACACACGCTAACACACACTCACACACACACACCCACACACGCTAACATACGCACACACACACACACTAACACACACACACGCTAACACACGCACACACGCTAACACACGCACACACGCACACTGCACACCACACACACACGCATGCACGCGCACACCACACACCGCACACCACACACACATACACGCACGCACACTGCACACCACACACACACAAACACACACACCCACATCCACACACGCACACACACACACTCTCTCTCTGCGAAGCCTAGTTTACAGTTCCGAGCTTTTCTTCTTTGCCTTTGCAATTTCTGGTTCCGACTTTCCGTTGACCTTCACTACTCCTCTCGATCCTCCCTTTGTAGGTTGCCTGGTATTACACCTTTCTGGTCTTCGGCTCTCCTTCTGTTCTCCATTTACTCTCTTGGATGACCCCTCCTGTACGGTTTGCTGGTTTGTTTGACCTCCTGGTTTTTGACCTTTGCTTGTATATCCACCCTGGCCTGGCATTGCCCTCTTGTTATGCGTGCTTGTCTTATAGAACCAGTGTTGAGCAACTTGAGGTCAGTAGAAGATGAAATAGATTTGGAATATTTGAAATAGAATAATGAGTGATAAAACCAAACTGCTAACTGCTAACTGCTAACTGTTCCCTATGGAACTACAGGGAGACATGGTGCTTTCTAAATTTATCAGCTTAGTTAATTATGGACTAAATTTTTCTCCTTTTAAAAAAAGTTTGGTCTAGAAAATCGAGCTGCAAAGTGAAAGGCCTCGCACGTCTTAAAGCAGAACAGAAGCTCATACAGGAACTGAAGGGAACCACCAAAAATACTGACCACTTTCCCCTCGAATATCCTCCAGGTGAGTTTGTCGCTGTTGTTTGTGAGGGTAATTGATGCAAAACATAACCGCGTTAATAACTGACGTGAAAGCAGTAATTACACTCAATCATCCATCATTTCTATCCGCTGTTTATTCTTTCTTGGCCGTGTTTTGAAGACTTGCAGTCATTCATTGCTTGTAACAAAAGAAACAGAAATGATCATCTGCTTTGTGTCTATTGACTGGCTGCATTTCACATTGATTTCTAGCCACATGGTTTCACGGCACGGCGCCCCAAGCGAGTCTCTTCTCCTTTGGATATGTGTGTGTGCCATATGTGAGTGTTAGTATTGGAGTAAAGGATGGCTATCGGTCGCTGAGGATGTTTACGTATACAATTTACACAACAATGTGGAAACTCTGTCTGCAAACCTGATTTCTAAACACGATGGGAGAGTTTGTGAAATTAAATATGTACACAGTCAGGGGAGGTGTCTAGTTTGGTGGTTCCCCTGGGGCAAAAACACCCACTTAAGATGGCAATTAACAGGTGAGGGTAATCAGGTGTGCTTGAGCAGGTAATTATCAAACTGTGCTGGACACCGGCCCTCCAGGACTGGAGTTGCGTACCCCCGATGTACATAGTGGGATGAGGCCATTTGAACACCGGCAGTTACATTTAACAAGTGTGGCATTGTTCTGCAGAATGTCGTGTACAGGTTCTATGGGCTAGCAGCTCTCTCTCTCTCTCTCTCTCTCTCTCTCTCTCTCTCTCTCCTGCTCACACCCTCTGACTGTAATTAACACGGAAAAGCTGCTGTAAGTAACATGGAAAAGCTGCTGTAACTAACAGGGAAAAGCTGCTGTAAGTAACACGGAAAAGCTGCTGTAACTAACACGGAAAAGCTGCTGTAACTAACACGGAAAAGCTGCTGTAAGTAACACGGAAAAGCTGCTGTAACTAACACGGAAAAGCTGCTATAACTAACACGGAAAAAAAGCTCAGAAAAGCTGCTAGGTAACTAACACGGAAAAGCTGCTGTAATAACTAACACGGAAAAGCTGCTGTAACTAACACGGAAAACGGAAACGGAAAAGCTGCTGTAACTAACACGGAAAAGCTGCTGTAGCTAACACGGAAAAGCTGCTGCACCTAACACGGAAAAGCTGCTGCAACTTACACGGAAAAGCTGCTGTAACTAACACGGAAAAGCTGCTGTAACTAACAGGGAAAAGCTGCTGCAACTTACACGGAAAAGCTGCTGTAACTAACACGGAAAAGCTGCTGTAGCTAACACGGAAAAGCTGCTGTAACTAACACGGAAAAGCTGCTGTAACTAACACGGAAAAGCTGCTGTAACTAATACGGAAAAGCTGCTGTAACTAACACGGAAAAGCTGCTGTAACTAACACGGAAAAGCTGCTGTAGCTAACACGGAAAAGCTGCTGTAACTAACACGGAAAAGCTGCTGTAACTAACACGGAAAAGCTGCTGTAGCTAACACGGAAAAGCTGCTGTAACTAACACGGAAAAGCTGCTGTAACGAACACGGAAAAGCTGCTGTAACTAACATGGAAAAGCTGCTGTAACTAATACGGAAAAACTGTAGCTAACACGGAAAAGCTGCTGTAACTAACACTGAAAAGCTGCTTAACACCGAAAAGCTGCTGCAACTTACACGGAAAAGCTGCTGTAACTAACACGGAAAAGCTGCTGTAACTAACAGGGAAAAGCTGCTGCAACTTACACGGAAAAGCTGCTGTAACTAACACGGAAAAGCTGCTGTAACTAACACGGAAAAGCTGCTGTAGCTAACACGGAAAAGCTGCTGTAGCTAACACGGAAAAGCTGCTGCAGCTAACACGGAAAAGCTGCTGTAACTAACACGGAAAAGCTGCTGCAGCTAACACGGAAAAGCTGTTGTAACTAACACGGAAAATCTGCTGTAACTAACACGGAAAAGCTGCTGTAACTAACACGGAAAAGCTGCTGTAGCTAACACGGAAAAGCTGCTGTAACTAACACGGAAAAGCTGCTGTAACTAACACGGAAAAGCTGCTGTAACTAACACGGAAAAGCTGCTGTAACTAACACGGAAAAGCTGCTGTAACTAACACGGAAAAGCTGCTGTAACTAACACGGAAAAGCTGCTGTAACTAACACGGAAAAGCTGCTGTAACTAACACGGAAAAGCTGCTGTAAGTAACACGGAAAAGCTGCTGTAACTAACACGGAAAAGCTGCTGTAACTAACACGGAAAAGCTGCTGTAACTAACACGGAAAAGCTGCTGTAGCTAACACGGAAAAGCTGCTGTAACTAACACGGAAAAGCTGCTGTAGCTAACACGGAAAAGCTGCTGCAACTTACACGGAAAAGCTGCTGTAAGTAACACGGAAAAGCTGCTGTAGCTAACACGGAAAAGCTGCTGTAACTAACACGGAAAAGCTGCTGTAACTAACACGGAAAAGCTGCTGTAGCTAACACGGAAAAGCTGCTGTAACTAACACGGAAAAGCTGCTGTAACTAACACGGAAAAGCTGCTGTAGCTAACACGGAAAAGCTGCTGTAACTAACACGGAAAAGCTGCTGTAACTAACACGGAAAAGCTGCTGTAACTAACACGGAAAAGCTGCTGTAACTAACACGGAAAAGCTGCTGTAAGTAACACGGAAAAGCTGCTGTAGCTAACACGGAAAAGCTGCTGTAACGAACACGGAAAAGCTGCTGTAACTAACATGGAAAAGCTGCTGTAACTAACACGGAAAAGCTGCTGTAACTAACATGGAAAATCTACTGTAACTAACATGGAAAATCTGCTGTAACTAACACGGAAAACCTGCTGTAGCTAACACGGAAAAGCTGCTGTAACTAACACGGAAAAGCTGCTGTAACTAACACGGAAAAGCTGCTGTAGCTAACACGGAAAAGCTGCTGTAAGTAACACGGAAAAGCTGCTGTAGCTAACACGGAAAAGCTGCTGTAAGTAACACGGAAAAGCTGCTGTAAGTAACACGGAAAAGCTGCTGTAACTAACACGGAAAAGCTGCTATAACTAACACGGAAAAGCTGCTCTAACTAACACGAAAAAGCTGCTGCAGCTAACACGGAAAAGCTGCTGCAACTTACACGGAAAAGCTGCTGTAAGTAACACGGAAAAGCTGCTGTAGCTAACACGGAAAAGCTGCTGTAACTAACACGGAAAAGCTGCTGCAACTTACACGGAAAAGCTGCTGTAACACGGAAAAGCTACTGTAGCTAACACGGAAAAGCTGCTCTAACTAACACGAAAAAGCTGCTGTAACTAACCATGCTGTAATTTTCCACGGAATTCTCTGTAACTAACACTAAAAGCTGCTGTAGCTAACACGGAAAAGCTGCTGTAGCAACACGGAAAAATCTGCTGTAACTAACCACGGAAAAGCTGGCTGGTGTAGCTAACACGGAAAAGCACTGTTTCTAACACGGAAAAGCTGCTGTAGCTAACAACGGAAAAGCTGCTGTAACTAACGTGAACTGTAACGAACACGGAAAAGCTGCTGTAACTAACACGGAAAATCTACTGTAACGAACACGGAAAAGCTGCTGTAACTAACACGGAAAAGCTGCTGTAACTAACACGGAAAAGCTGCTGTAGCTAACACGGAAAAGCTGCTGTAACTAACACGGAAAAGCTGCTGTAACTAACACGGAAAAGCTGCTGTAACGAACACGGAAAAGCTGCTGTAGCTAACACGGAAAAGCTGCTGTAACTAACACTAACTACACGGAAAAGCTGCTGTAACTAACACGATCAAGCTCTTTTACGGACACGGAAAAGCTGCTGTAACTAACACGGAAAAGCTGCTGTAGCTAACACGGAATGATGCTGTAACTAACATGGAAAATCTTCTGTAACTAACTGTTCAGCTGCTGTAACTAACACGGAAAACCTGCTGTAGCTAACACGGAAAGTCTGCTGTAACTAACACGGAAGAGCTGCTGTAACTAACACGGAAAAGCTGCTGTAACTAACACGGAAAAGCTGATAAGTAGGAAAAGCTGCTGTAACTAACACGGAAAAGCTGCTGTAACTAACACGGAAAAGCTGCACACAAAGTAACACGGAAAAGCTGCTGTAGCTACACACGGGAAAGCTCACAACTAACACGGAAAAGCTGCTGTAAGTAACACGGAAAAGCTGCTGTAGCTAACACGGAAAAGCTGCTGTAACTAACACAGAAAAGCTGCTGTAACTAACACGGAAAAGCTGCTGTAACGAACACGGAAAAGCTGCTGCAGCTAACACGGAAAAGCTGCTGTAACATGGAAAACTTTCTATACAGTATACGGCTGCTGTAGCTCCACTCACAATTGTTAAATACCACTTGCTTTTCAAGCAGAGAGGAAATAAAGCACACCTCAGTCTGTATGATATGATGAGCATAGTGATAATAGAGCATCACCATGAACCATTTTCCCATTTCTCTTCCCAGCTATAAATGACATTTAGTTTGACATTCCAGTGGAGCAACTATTCATCTTCTTTTCATCATTTTTAGGGAAAAAAACAGTCATTTTTCTTCCACGTTGTGATTTTGCCAATTTTCAGTGATGCTTAAACGTGAAGTGGAAAAAAGCAGAGACTGCTGTTCGCTTCATTTTTCAGTTTTCCTGCTCAGTGATTTTGTTATTTCTCCAGACGGTGTTTCAAGCATGCTCTTTTTTTTCCTGGACTCTTTATAAAAGCCTTTTAGTCACTTTCTCTCCTTATCTCGCTCCTGACGTTCCAGTTTGATCAGCCCTTTGTTCTTCTTTTATTGCTCTGACAGCTCAGTCATGATACGGAGGTAGAGCCATTCATTAGCCAAGTATTTATAATGCTTATTCATTTGGTCATTAGCCGCCTAGAAGTCACGAGTACGGAGATACGACACACGACAAAGTCAGCAGGTTGCAGTTTACATTGTAAGATTGTAGGACCCAGCTGTGTACATACAAGCACACACACACACATACACACACACACACACACACACACACACACACAGATATATATATATACATACACCCATGGTCCACTTCGTTAGGGACACCTCCTTCTATGTACACTCATTTTCATTTTATCAGCTTCACTTAGCGTATAGGTGCACCTTGTAGTTCTACACCTGCAGACTGTAGTCCATCTGCTCACAGTATACTTTGGTTGCCCACCTTGACTTTTCTGGTCAGGACACTGCCCACAGGACCACTGCTCACACAGAGTAGGCCTGCCCACAGGGACTTCTGAGCACTCCAGAGTGACACTGGTATGGTGGTCGATGTTTTACTGTGTGCTGCACTGGAGCAAGTGTACTTGCTGGTCCACCTTGTAGATGTACAGTCAGAGACGATAGCTCATCTGCTGCACAGTGCACAGGATGCTCATCCTCAGACAGCTGACACAGGACTACCCACAGGACGCTGCCCATAGGATGCTGCTCACAGGACGATGCCCACAGGATGCTGCTCACAGGATGCTGCCCACAGGACGCTGCCCACAGGACGCTGCCCACAGGACACTGCTCACAGGATGCTGCCCACAGGACGCTGCCCACAGGATGCTGCCCACAGGACACTGCTCACAGGATACTGCCCAAAGAATGCTGCTCACAGGACGCTGCCCACAGGACTTAGCTCCCAGGACACTGCCCACAGGATGCTGCCCACAGGAAGCTGCCCACAGGACGCTGCTCACAGGACGATGCCCACAGGACGCTGCCCACAGGACACTGCTCACAGGATACTGCCCAAAGGATGCTGCTCACAGGACGCTGCCCACAGGACTTTGCTCCCAGGACACTGCCCACAGGAAGCTGCCCACAGGAAGCTGCTCACAGGACAATGCCCACAGGACGCTATTCACAGGACGCTGCCCACAGGACGCTGCCCACAGGAAGCTGCTCACAGGACAATGCCCACAGGACGCTATTCACAGGACGCTGCTCACAGGACGCTGCTTACCCACTCTGTCCTGAATGGTCAACCACCAGACCGGTGCCTGCTACAAGATCTGCCCCCCACACTGCATTTCATACTCTCAGAGTCCTGATTATGTTCTGCCATATCAGTTTAAGCCAAAGTCCAATCCTGAAAGTCAGGTAGAACAGGCTGGTAGCCCTGATGCACCTTCGCGAGCTGGACTGGAACAGGACATTTCAGAGTGGTCACTGTATTGTGGATTGTTTGAGCACTCTAGGCTTTGTGAGGTTAGGCCAGGTATACTGGTAGGCAGGCAATGAGGATCGTGTTACTTGATGATGTCATCATAGAACATCTTGTTGCGGCAGCCGTAGGCTGGGGGTTAGGGAACCAGCCTTGTGCCCGGAGGTTCACTGGTTCGATTTCCTGAACTGATAAGACGCGACTGAAGCATGCACCATGGATAGGGCTGTCCACTGCCCCGGGCAAGTGTGCTCACAGCCCCCTAGTGTGTGTGTTTATTACTACACCTACTACTACTACTACTACTAACCATTTGTGTGTACAAACCTGAAAAAGAATAAGTTCAATTTTAGTAACCTAAATCACCTGATTAACTTTATTATAGTAGAGAAAGACATAAGATCTTCAATAGGAGCGTGTTTATGAATAGAACAGCATGTCTAATATTCCATATTTATTAATGCTGGTAAAATTAGCTGGACACTGAGTGGGCTGCAGCACAATTTGAGCGCACACCACAGTGTTCTTGTGGGTTTGCTGTTGCAAGGAACTTTTTAAGATCTGTCTTTTCCAGCAAAACAAGTCCATCCTTTGCATTCTTGGTATTGAGAAACGCTTGAAGGGTTAACCACATTACATATCAACATAATGGCGATAAATAACCAATAGCTGATGTCACTTCTGGTATATGACTGGACTTTCTTATTTCCAGTTACTCTTAATTTGTTTTTTCCCCTGATGTGCAAAACAGATAAATCTGTGTGTGTGTGTGTGTGTGTGTGTGTGTGTGTGTGGGTGTGTGTGTGGGTGTGTGTGTGTGTGTTCCATCATCCAGATGCAGCAGCTTGCGTGTGGTTAATACACTCGTTCCAATAACGGAACGCGCTTTGTGGCCGAGACCTGGAATCTAGCACTGAGACTGTGTGTTTGTGTGTGCATTGGCATAACTAACGTGGGGGGGTTTAGAAGGCCTTTGCACTGGGATGACCACACCACCCCACCGCACCATCTGCAGGAACTGTGTGAGGAAGCTGCATGGGATGGATTATCACAGGACACCATTAGGAACCTCTACAGCTCCATACCGAGACGTCTGGCGTGTTGGGTTAGCAAACACGGCGGCCCGACGCCATACTGAGAGACAGACTTCTGTATGTGTAGCTCAATAAATATTGATCATATCAGTCTAAACTTATCATCAGTTATTGATCCTGGTCACCTTTATCCTCCTTCCCAACACACCTGCACTCCCACACCTCCTTCCGGGGCTCCTAACGTTCTCCTGTAAGAGCTGATGATGTAAAAGAAGCTGGCTTTTAAACTTTAACATTCACAAGTGTATCTGTCCATCCTTCCAGTGTGAGAAGAAGCTCCTCACTGAAAAAGGAAAACAGACAGAGAGTTGGTACCGAAAGTCTAAAACTGAACACAGCTGGAGAGAAACAAAAAAGAGATAAATAGAGAGAAGAGAGAGAGAAAAAGACAAATGGAATTAAGAGAAGAGAAGAGAAGAGAAGAGAAGAGAAGAGAAGAGAAGAGAGAAGAGAAGAGAAGAGAAGAGAAGAGAAGAGGAGAGGAGAGGAGAGATAAGAGGAGGAGGGTGAGAGGCGAGAAGAGGAGGGGAGAGGAGAAGAGAAGAGAAGAGAAGAGAAGAGAAGAGAAGAGAAGAGGAGAGGAGAGGAGAGGAGAGGAGGGGAGAGAAGAGGAGGGAAGAGAAGAGAAGAGAAGAGAAGAGAAGAGGAGGAGAGGGGAGAGGAGAGGAGAGGGAGAGAGAAGAGAAGGAGAAAGGAGAGGAGAGGATAGAAGAGAGGAAGTAGGAGAGGAGGTGAGGGGAGAGGAGAGGGGAAGAGGAGAGAGAGGAGAGGAGAAGGAGAGACCAAGGATGAGGAGGGGAGGAGGAGAAGGAGGGGAGGGGGGAGAGGAGAGGAGAAGGAGGAGCGAGGGGAGGGGAGAGGAGGGTAGAGGCGCGGAGAGGAAAGGAGAGTGAACGGAGAGGTAGAAGGAGAGGATGGAGTGAGTAGCAGGGGAGAGGAGAGGAGAGGAGAGGAGAGGAGAGGAGAGGAGGGGAGGGGAGGGGAGAGGAGAGGAGAGGAGGGGAGAGGAGAGGAGAGGAGGGGAGGGGAGGGGAGGGGAGAGGAGAGGAGAGGAGAGGAGAGGAGAGGAGAGGAGGGGAGGGGAGGGGAGGGGAGAGGAGAGGAGAGGAGAGGAGAGGAGAGGAGAGGAGAGGAGGGGAGGGGAGGGGAGGGGAGAGGAGAGGAGAGGAGAGGAGAGGAGAGGAGGTGTGTTTGGATTGTAGAGTAATGTAATAAGGCTGTGCTGGATTTGAATATGGTTTCTAATAGATGTGTATAGATGCAGGTTTGAGTCTTATCTCTCAATTCACACTGTTAGTAATCTCAGATAAACCACTTCTATTTCAATCAGCTCTCTCTCTCTCTCTCCTTCTCTCTCTCTCTCTCTCTCTCTCTCTCTCTCTCCCCCACTGTGCTGCAATCAGTCATCTCAGGCACAAATCATTCACTCTTTGTGCCTGATTGCTTGTTACTGTCCCCTCTCTCCCTCTCTCTCTCTGTCTCTCTCTCTCTCTCTCTCTCTCTCTCTCTCTCACTCTCTCTCGCTCTCTCTCTCTCTCTCTCTCTCTCTCTCTCTCTCTCTCTCTCTCTCTCTCTCTCTCTCTCTCCCTCTCTCTCTCTCTCTCTCTCTCTGTCTCCCCCCCCACCCCCTTCTCTCTCCCTCTCTCTCTCTCTCTCTCCCTCTCTCTCTCTCTCTCCCCTCTCTCTCTCTCTCCCCCTCTCTCTCTCTCCCCCTCTCTCTCTCCACCCCCCCCCCTCTCTCTCTCTCCATCTCTCTGTCTCCCCCCCCCTCTCTCTCTCTCTCTCTCTCTCTCTCTCTCTCTCGCTCTGTTTGTATCCGCTGAGTGATTGGTAATTATGCTTCATTGAGACGCGTGTTGTCCTCAGGGTGACGGAGTGGTGTTGCCATCCCCGCTTGCCCTGATTACAACCTGATTTGCCTTTCAGCCCGAGGGGTTTCTGTTTGCTCAGATCATCTCACGTACTGTGGCCCCCTAATTGAATAAACCCATCGTCGATGCAGCTCTGATATGATTAAGGCACTGTAGACTTAACCTCCTGAACTCCCGTCGCATTATTCACTTATTAATCCTGAAACTTTCTGCTTAGAAACTAAACTGCAAGCCAAGTCCTTCAAGTCATCAGTCTGCTTCAGTCCGCTTCAGTCCGCTTCAGTTCTCTGGCATACGGAGTTTACCACCAGCGGTTTGGAGGTGTGTCCTGTACTTAATAAAACAGAGAACCAGAACAGTGCTTTTAATAGAAGCTACCGTACAGATGCTATTAGTGCAATCACTGTTTTGAGTCAATGTGCCAGATTCATTAGACTCTAAGAAAGACATGTTGGGACATTCATACCGTTGACATTCATATCTTCGAAAGAGCGGGAGAGGACAGAAACCTCATTCAGCTTCATTGAAAGTCAGTGGAACCAGACTTTACTAAACCAGTCAGGGTCATTGCTGTCGGTCCATTCATCCTGAAATTCTCACACAGCGTAAATAGCAGCTAACTTAACAAAAATGGAGATGCATGTTTTTTGGTTACCAACGGTTACCAACATGTTGTCAGGGACAAACATCTGGCCTAGAAACGCAGAGCTGAAAACCAAAGGACCTTTATTTGACAGGTCGATAGTCAAGCACAACAGCAAAATCAAGGCGATCATAACAGAAGGGGTGATGCAGGGTCGTAGACAGGGAGACAGGCAGAGCTAACCAGGAGCTCAAGCAAGCCAGCAAACAGAATCAGAGGGGAAATCCGAGGGAATGGTCAGTAGAACATCATACCTAACACACTATCCTTCATTACTAACACGCTGACCTATAATACCTAACATAGTACTATAATACCTAACACACTATCCTTCATTACTAACACACTGACCTATAATACCTAACATAGTACTATAATACCTAACACACTGTACTTCATTACTAACACACCTAACAGGATCCCATAATATCTAAAACACTCTTCTTCACTCTTCTTCATTAACTACTGCACTTCATCACTGACCTATAACACCTAACATGCTGTTCTACTTTTCTATAGTACCTAACACACTGTACTATAATACCTAACGCACTGTCATATAATACCTAACACACTGTACTATATTACCTAACACATTGTCCTATAATGCCAGACACACTGTACTATATTACCTAACACATTGTCCTATAATACCTAACACACTGTACTATATTATCTAACACATTGTCCTATAATGCCTAACACACTGTACTATATTACCTAACACACTGTACTATATTATCTAACACATTGTCCTATAATGCCTAACACACTGTACTATAATACCTAACAAATTTCCCTATAATGCCCGACAAACTGTACTATAATACCTAACACACTGTCCTATAGTGCCTAACACACTGTACTATATTACCTAACACATTGTCCTATAATGCCCGACACACTGTACTATAATACCTAACACACTGTCCTATAATGCCTAACACACTGTACTATATTATCTAACACATTGTCCTATAATGCCTAACACCCTGTACCATATTACCTAACACACTGTCCTATAATGCCTAACACACTGTACTATATTACCTAACACACTGTCCTATAATGCCTAACACACTGTACTATAATACCTAACACACTGTCCTATAATACCTAGCATACTGTACTATATTACCTAACACACTGTCCTATAATACCTAGCATACTGTGCTTCATTAACTACCACACTGTGCTTCATTATTAACACACTGACCTATAAAACCTAACACACTGTAATATAATCCTTAACACACTCTCCTTCATTACTAACACACTGTATAGTACCCAACACACTGTCCTATAATGTCTAACAGATGGTCCTTTATTACCTAACACATTGTCCTTTATTATTAAGACACTGTCCCATAATATCTAACATACTCCTCTTTATTAACTTTATTAACTCTTTATTAACACTATCCTATAATACCTAACACACTGTTCTTTACTAACTACGACACTGTACTTCATTACTAACACACTGACCTGTAATACCTAACACACTGTACTATAATACCTAACACTTTGATATTCTCTAACACCTTCCTATAACACTTAACACAGGGTTCTTTCTTATAGAACCCACACCATTTATTACACAGTCCCTAATAATGCATTGTCTCATGATACTCAACACACTCTCTCTTTTAACCTAACACACAGTCCCATAGTGCTAAACACGTTGTTCCTTAATAGTTGTTTCAGATTTATAACCTTGTAAAATAACCATAAATACAGTTACAGTTTCGGCTTTGATTTTTGCGGATCGTTGAGGAATGCAGGCCTTTCTTAAACACATTTTCTTAATCTTTCCTTTTTTTCCTCCTTTGATTGCTTTCCAACTCCGACAGGCAAACCCAGGATACAGTGCCAGTAGTAGTAGTCTATTAACCTACATATTCACACCCAAGAATGAGAGACCATCTGTTTGCTGATATACCTGACACACACACATCCACAAACAGGGAGGGGGCGGAGGGGGGAGATAAAGAGAGAGGAAAATAAAAGAGAGCAAGTAAAGCAGCCATGCTCGTTAAGATTTTTCATATTTCATTACTGAACACAACAAATCTATCCACTGGCACTGTAATTTCAGTTCTCACTGCAGAACCTGCCATCTGAATTCCCAGCCTAGGAACTCTTATTCACAATTTTACTGAACGAATTATGGAATTCTTATTTTTTTCCCTAATACCTAACACACAGTCACTTTAGTACATATCATATTGTCATAGTACCTAACAAACTGACCCATCATAAAACAATTGCAAAACAACTATAGCAGTCAATGCCTTGTTCTTTATCGCTGAACACACTATCATTTATTTCATCGCCCTTCATTACATAATGCAATGTCCCATCATATTTAATACACTGTCCTTTTTTACTAAGCACATGGTTCCAAAACGCATAATACATGGTCTCATAATATTTATGAGACAGACTGTTGAATTATCATTCCAAAATATTGGAATTCTTGTTTTAATGATCATCCAGAGAAATGAAGCAGTGGTTCCCAAAGGTGTTAGCTGCAGACACTAAACCACCTGCAGTACACACCCGCACATGTACTAGGAGCCAGACAGAAACATCATCTTCTCCAACACAGCCTGTAATACGAGCTATTATAATAAAGAACAAGTATTTAATACGTACTGGATGTTACGAATATCCAACTCACTCGTCACTCATGCCATTCATTGCATGGCACTAAGTGTAGATTAAACCCAGTGAGGTCTGCAGAGCTGTTTGTGTGTCTGTGTCAGTGTGTGCGACTGCTCAGGCCAAAAATAACAAAATTTAGAACAAAAATAAAGAATTTAGATGTCAAAATTCTTCATAATTTCTGAAACCACTGTCCCAAAGAGTTAAATACTTCATACGTGGATTTTCACTCAGGGAATCCTGCTAAAGCTAAGCTAAGTTAAAACTGAAACAATGTTAAAAATAAAAATCTGCATACAATTTGATTTTGTTAGCAATCTGTGTTTACATGCACCTGAGTCGTTGGATAATAGGAAAGCTTCTGGTCAGCATGAGTTCTAAAACTCTTCTTTCCATTCCCACCTAAAGAGTTACAGGATTCTAACTCTCTTCAAGAGAGTGCATATGTTTAATTTCAGGTCTTACCGAGAGATTTCTAAAGTTGTTACTGTTTTTTATTTATAATACAGAGAATTCTATAATGTATGCTTATATTCTTAAATAATTCCAGAATCTGTTATTGAATTCCTTCCCACAAGCCTAGAATTCCACATTAAAGTCAGAAAATTCTTATTTCTTCAATAACACTTTATTACTAATTTATTTACACTCAGTGAATAAAAATAATTCTGCTGTGAACTTTTTGGCAGAGACTTTTATTAATATTCTAATTATCATGCAGAAAATTCTACAGTATTTTATGGAAATTCAAACCCAGAGAATTTTTACTTTTTCTGAAACTCTCACCCTGTGGGAATTCTCTTGTTTTAGTTCTCACCCAAAGACTTCTAAAACTCTTATTTTAATCCTCACCTAGAACACTCCAAAATTCATATCCTAATTTTAGTTTTAGATTTTTTATTTGAACTCCTACCTCCTATCTAGCTACCTAGATATTTCTAGAGTTATTATTTAAATTATAACACAAAGAATTCACATCTGGAATACCAGAATTCTTCTTTGAATTCTTTCCCAGTTAAGTTTAGAATTACTTTTTGAATTTTAAGCCGGAATGAAACAGTTTCCCTAGTGAATTAGAGAATTCTGGCTTGATTTCTACCTTCACATCTGGAGAATTCTATAATTTGAATATTCTATAATTTTAATAACCGCCCCAGGACACTACAGTTCCACCCAAATAACTCTATATCTTATATGTATACTCACTTGCAGAATTCCAGAATTTGGAATCCGCATATTTTAGAATTTTGTGAATTTTCTGTGAATTTTAAGCCAGGAAATTCCAGAATTCTTTAAAATCTCATCCTAACGAATCCAAACATGCTTAATTCAGTTTTCGCCTAAACCTGAACTCTTCATCCAAACCTGCCTCTTCACCAAATTCTGGAGAGCTGCACCTCGCTGAAACAAACAGACGACAAGTGAGAATTCTGCAGAGCCGAGACGTGAAGAGCTTTAGAGAAAAGAGCGGGAACCAAATTTGGCAAGCGGATATTTTACATAATCACAACACTCAGGTCTCCCCCTCACTGCCGGGAATAACTGCGAACATGAAAAAATCGCAGGTTTGATCAGCATAATGAGACGTGTTACTGCGGAGGTGCCTAATGGAGCTGGTGGGCGGCTTCCATGCTCTGAAAGGCAGCTGATTACCGCAGTAAGGACTCACCCCCCTCAAGACTGTCTTTGGGGCTCAAATGTGCCAGCCTCTCTCTTCTGGCCACAAAGACAGGGAAAATTGCAGTAATTACACAAATTCCCTTGATTGGTTCGACTGGCTGGGAAACAGCCAAGTGGATTTTCAGTGTGGCTTATGGAGGGCCAAGCTGAGTTTAAAATCAAAGTGCTTAAAATGTAGCTGCACTGTGGAAATTGGACGGGTACAAGTCCTTTGGTTGTCAGAATCGGTTTGTGGGCGTTTCATTACACTGTTAAAATGGTACAAGCAAAGCTACGCAACTGATAGAACAATTGAAGGACAGAACTGATGAATGCAGGTCCTCGTTATGACAAATTTGGTAGTATCGTTATCATGTTATCATTTTAAATAAAGCCTGCTTTGACAAACTGCAGTGGTAATAAGAAGACCATGGAGACATATGTACACTGCATAAAGGCAATAGAGTTCTATGAACAAGACTATTCAAAAATTTTGACCCTCCTTTATTTATTTCAATCAACACGTTATTAATTTTTGGGGAGATATTTCAGAGGAGATTACACAGAAGTACATCCACTGGAGTTTAAAATTGTTTAAGACCCAGGAGACCACCAAAAAGAGACACTGACATGATAAACCACAGTCACAACTATAAGAAGTTAAATGATGGGCCAAAAATTTAACCAGGGTGCTTAAAAATCTACTAACACTCATCATCAAAGGAACAGCTGCACCCAGAAGGAGGTGTGGGATTGCAGGTGCTGTTGGGAAGGAGGATAAAGGTTACCAGGATCAATAACTGATGATAAATTTAGACTGATATGATCAATATTTATTGAGCTACACATACAGAAGTCTGTCTCTCAGTATGGCGTCGGGCCGCCGTGTTCGCTAACCCAACACGCCAGGCGTCTCGGTATGGAGCTGTAGAGGTTCCTAATGGTGTCCTGTGATAATCCATCCCATGCAGCTTGAACATCCTCACACAGTTCCTGCAGATGGTGCGGTAGGCGTGGAGGTGGAGGGACACCAGGCCTTCTGGACGTGAGACGTCATCTTTCATCTTTTAAGTTTGAATCGTTTATGTTACTTTAGGGATCCACAGTTCAGGAACAGGTTTGGTGACCTTTGTCTCCGATGCAAATGATCAGCTGGTCTGAAGACTGAAACCTCCACTCACACACATGCTCTACACTCTCTCTCTCTCTCTCTCTCTCTCTCTCTCGCTCCCACACACAACCACACACACCTTTTGTTGATGCTCTACTTGCACATCTGGAACATAGCTGCTAACACTGTGTCTACGCCGTTAGCACTACCTCAGTAACTGCTGTGTGTGTTGTCACTCCCAGAGCACAGCTTGCTAAACCTCTCTGCACCTTATTCTGCTACCTCATGTCTGAAATGAGTGCTGTGTCGGTGCTGCACGATCCCGTCGGTTTACTGAGTCTGACGTCTGTTTAATTTATGGCATATATTGTATTATTTCTAGTATTAATTTTTGTTTACACACGTACGTCTGCACGTTTGCACTTTGTTGTTTCTTAAGGAACGTAATTTCACTCCACTGTGTACTTGTACATGGATGAAATGACAATAAAAGCCCATTGACTTGAAATGGCCATGAAATAAGCCTAGTATAAGTATTCTGGACTCATCTCACGATCCCACCTGTGATTTCTTAGCTCACCTGTACAGCTAGGAAGCCTAATCATCAAAAACGCACAATTAAAATAGCTGGGTCCACCTTAAAACTGATCGGAACTAGCAACACCTCCGTCTACAGATGTGTGGTGGAGAGCGTCCTGTGCTCCAGCATCAACGTGTGGCACGGAAGCTGCTCTGCTGCAGACAGGAAAGCTCTGCAGAGGGTGGTGAAGGCTGCACAGAGGTCTGTCGGAGTCAGCCTCCCCACCACCACGGACATCTACACCTCCAGATGCAGGAAGAGGGCCACCTGCATCATGAAGGACCCCACTCACCCAGCACACTCACTGTTTGTCCCGCTCCCCTCAGGCAGGAGGCTGCGGAGCGGTAAGTGTGAAACGAACAGACTGAGGAGCAGCTTCATTCCAGAAGCTGGAAGACTTCTAAACGGTGCTTAGTGGAACCACTGCACCGACACTCTGAGGACACTCAGTCACTTTAAACACACTCTGCTGCTACCTTTTCAATCTCCTGCTGCTCTTTCTCTCTATATATATTTATATATTTTTATATATTTATGTATATTTAATTTATTTAAGTACTGCTGTCTGGGTGTAACTGGGTCCTTGGGTACTACAATTTCGTTCCACCCCATGTACCACATGTGAATTAAATGACAATAAAGTCTCCTTGAATCCTTTATTTATTTATTTATTTTTTATTAAACTCTTTAAAATGTATTTTTATAACGAGGTTGGATAAGGACAAGGACGGATAGGGGCCAGTACTGTCCGGTCTGAGGCCCTGCATTGCCAGACACAACGTGTGGGCCGTGGTTGCTTTAAACGAAGGTTCCAAACTACACTTCCCAGCGTCCTTTGCGCGGCTGCCGCGAGTGGGCGGGGCGAGTGGTGCGGTAGGAGGAGCTTCGGCGCAAGAAAGAGCGAGCGAGCGAGCGAGAGAGCGAGACAAAATAAGGTCGGTTTTGGAAATAACAACGACCACTTGAGTCACTGCTGGGGGCTTCTAATCCGTCTCTTTCGGGGTACAAGTCGAAGACATCGACTCCAGGGGAACCGAAAGGTGAGAGGAAGCCGTCCGGGGTCCGTTCGGAACAGAACCCGCAGTGAGAAGAAGAAAGAAGGGGAAAATCCGCCGAGCGTCTGGCTGCGTTTGACTGAAGTTAACGATGGCAGTACAGTAGCTGAGCTTCTGAGCCTCGTAGCTCCCACTTACGTTTTCTGCACCCCCCCCGAACCGCATATACGTGAGAACATACAACTAACGCGGGTGGGTAGACAAATAGTCGTCCCTGGTTGTACAACATGCCATACCGGAGACCCCGCAAACCACTCCAGAGCAAGACGCGACGCGATAAGAGCATACCCAAGGACACATTGTCTGTTATAGATGACGAAGCAAAATTGTGATTTCCAAACTCTGTAGAAACACACCTTTGTCACACAAAACGGTTTTTTTTTACCCCCTTTTCCCCGTCGCGCTTTTTATTTTTTAATGTAGGGAAGGTTAGAGTGGTGATAGGTAATGTAGGAAGGGTTAGGGAGTGTGTGGAATAGGAGTAATGTAGGGAGGGTTATGGAGTAGCGACATAGATAATGTGGGGAGGTTAGGAGTGAGTTGAAGTAGGGTAATGTAGAGAGGTAGGAGTGGTGAATAGGTAATGTAGTAGGCGAGGTTAGGAGTGGTGAAGTAGGATTAATGTAGGGAGAGGTTAGTGAGTGGCGAACTTTTAGGTAATGTCAGGAAGGTTAGCAGTGGTGAGAGTAGATAATGTAGAGGAGGTAGGAGGGTGGTGAAATAGAATAATGTGAGAGATCTAGGAGTAAGTGAATAGAGAATGTAGCGACGGTTAGAGTGGTGAATAGGTAATTAGAGAAGATTAAGGAGTGGTTGACTAGATAATGTATGAGGGTTAGGAGTGTGGAAAGATTATGTAGAGAGGTTAGGAGTGGTGAATAGATAAGTCGAGAGATTAGGAGTGGGAATAGATTAATGTAGGAAGGTTAGCAGTGGTGAATAGATAATGTAGAGAAGATTAGGAGTGGTGGAATAGATAATGTAGAGAGGTTAGGAGTGCGTGAATCGAAATGGGTAGGGAAGGTTAGGAGTGGCGAATTGTAGGGTAATGTAGGGGAGGTTAGAGTGGAATAGGTAATGTAGAGAGGTTAGGAGTGAGTGAATAGATAATGTAGAGAGGTTAGGAAGTGGTGGAGAGTCAGGTAATGTAAAGAGGTTAGGAGTGGTGAAAGGTAATGTAAGAGAGTGTAGGAGTGGTGAATCGGTAACGTAGGATGGTTTAGAAGTGATGAATAGATATGTAGAAGAGGTTAGGATGTTAGTGATGGAGAAGATAGGAGAGGGTTTATGCAGTGCGGAATAGATAATGGAGAGAGGTTAGGATTGGGGAATAGGTAATGTAGGGAAGGTGAGGAGGTGGTTGAATAGATAACTGTAATGTGATGGGTTTACAGTGGTGAATAGGTATGGTAGGAGAGGTTAGTGATGATGGTGAATTAGATAATGTAGGGGAGTTAGCAGTGGTGAATAGGTAATGTAGAGAGGTTAGTCAGTTGGTGAATAAGGTAATGTAGTAAGGGGTTTTTAAAAAAGGAGGTTGGTGAAGTAAGAGTAATGTAGGGAGGTTAAGCAAGTGCGTGAATTAGGTAACATGTAGAAAGGTTAGCAGTGGTGAATAGATTAATGTAGGAAGGTTTAGAGTGGTGAAATAGGGTAAGGATGTAGGGAGGTTGTAAGAGTGGGTGGAATAAGTAATGTAGAGAGGCCTGGAGCTTGGTGAATAGATAATGTGGGGAGGGGGGAGGAGTGGTGAATAGGTATATGTAGGAGAGGTTAGTAAGGGGTGAATAGGTAATGTAGGGAGGTTAGCAGGTGCGTGAATGAGGTATAATGTAGAGAGGTTAGAGTGGTGAATAGGTAATGTAGATGAGGTTAGGAGAGTGTGTCATAGGTATGTGATAGCGAGGTTAGGAGTGGTGAATAGGTAATGTAGTAAATGCGTTAGTAAGAGGTGTGAATAGGTAATGTATGGAGTTATGAGGGTGAAGTAGGTAATTGTCTCAAGAGGGTAGGAGTGGTTGGGATAGGCAAATGTAGAGAGGTTAGGGAGTGGTGAATAGGTAATGTAGGGAGGTTAGGTAGTGGTAGAATAGGTAATGTTAAGAGAGGTTAGGAGTGGGTGAATAGGTAATGTAGAGAGGTTGCAGTGTGTAATAGGTAATGTAGAAGAAGTTAGCAGTGGTGAATAGGTAATGTAGACAGGTTAGGAGTGGTGAATAGGTAATGTAGGGTAGGAGCAGGGTTCTTAGGTATGTAGACCCGTGGTTAGGAATAGTGTAGGTAATGTAGAGAGGTTAGGGAGTGCCGCCTCGGTAATGAAATAGGCATGTGAATAGGTAATGTAGGACGTTAGGAGTGGTGAATAGATAATGTAGAGAGGTTAGGAGTGGTGAATAGTAATGTAGGGGAGGTTAGGAGTGGTAGGAATAGATAAGCGTTTTGGAGAGGTTAGGAGTGGTGAATAGGTAATGTAGGGAGAGGTTAGGAGTGGTGAATTAATAATTTGTAGATGGTAGTTAGTGAGTGGTGATATGTATGTAACAAGTTATGGAGAGGTTAGTGAGTGGAGACTGGTAATGTAATGCTGTAAAGTAGGAGTTAGTAGTGGGTAGGTAAATAGAGGTTAGTATGGTAGATAATGTAGTAAAAGAGGTTAGTGAGTGATGATAGGTAATGTAGGAAGGTTAGGAGTGGTGAATAGATAATTTGGAGAGGTCAGTAGGATGGTGAATATGTATGTAGAGAGGTTAGGAGTGGTCGAATAGATAATTTGGAGAGGTTAGGACGGGTGAATGAATATGTTAATAGTAGAGAGGTTAGGAGTGGTGAATAGGTAATGTAGAGAGAGGTTAGGAGTGATGAATAGGTAATGTTAGGGAAGATTTAGGAGGTGGGTGATAGATATTTGTGAGGAGTTAGGAGTGGTGAATAGGTAATGTAGATAGAGGTTAGGACGTGGTGATAGTAAAGTAGTGCGAGATGTTAGTAGTGGTGAATAGAGATATTTGGAGAGGTTAGTAGTGCGTGAATAGATAATTTTGGAGAGAGTTTGGAAGTGGTGAATAGTAATGATTGTAAGGTTAGGATGTGGTGAAGTAGGATATCTGTAGAGAGGTTGAGGTAGTGGTGAATAGTAAGTAGGAGAGAGCAGTTTAGGAGTGGTGAATAGGTAATGTAGAGAGGTTAGGAATGTGTCGTGAATAGGTAATGTAAGAGAGGTTAGGACGTCGGTGAATAGGTAATGTATGAAGGTTAGCAGTGGTGAATAGGGTATGTAGACAGAGGTTAGGAGTGGTGAATAGGTAATGTAGAGGAGGTTAGCTGTGGTGAATAGTAATGTAAGAG
>JAMWET010002418.1:27500-110000 GCA_024036415.1 Prochilodus magdalenae
TACATGTGCCTCTTCACCTCAATGTATCCTATTCATTTCAATGGAGAGAGAAATGATAGCTTAGGCTAACTAGCTAGACAGCTAACTGGTATACGTAAAATAAAAAAAGCTTAGAAGCTTTATGTGACATTAATAGAAAATAAGACTTGCGTACAGAAACTTCATGGCCACACCCACAAGCAGGAAGTTCTAGAATGGCGGAACGTTATCCTGGCTGTTCAGTAGCACATTGTGGCAGTCTCCACTGTTCCAGTGTTCAATAATGAACACTCATTAGAAGGCACAGTGCTTCGTAGGTCTTCCTAATATCTGCTGATGCGACACGGGTGTCAGAAGTGGGATTACCCACCGAAGGGACTGTTCGGAAACAGTGGGAATCCTGTGGATAGAACTGAGCCCAGCCAAGGCCTGTGAGAAATGAGCAGTAGTGTAGTGAAGACAGGCAGCAAGGATAATGGTCGAGGCAGGGCAGTGAGGCTCAACTGCAGATCCGGGCTGGAAGGCAGCAGAGTTGGCGTGGCTGGCGAGGCTGGAAGCCAGAGCCCGCAGAAACGGGGCCAGTGTATGGAGACTCAACAGTGAGGCTGGAAGCCTCCCCTTCACATGCATGTGCTTCACACAGGCTCATGGACGCTGCAGAGTACTCGCAATTCCCAAGATTCCAGACCATCCTGGGCTCTAACCCAGTATTAAAATGGTGTTCCCAAGACAGTGATTGGTAAGGGTATGTTATTCTCGTGGAGCTGATATGCACATTGGAATTAAGTCAAATCAGTGCAGCAGTTTTCCAAAGTAGTAATTAACAGCCTGGCAGGAAGTCAGGAAAGCCGTGCCACGGTATCTGGCGAGCATATCCTTCAGCGCCTTTGAAAGAATGTGTAATACCTGTAGCTACATCATCCTTTTATATTCAGCCTTGAGAGCGCGCCGTGTGTTGGTGTTGTGCAGTCTGTGATGTCGGCACTCATTGAGCGAGGTGAAAAATCTCTGCTCCGCAGAGACACAATGCCAGGCATGACTGTCTCCCGGCTTCTGCGTTGCATAGTAACAGGGGTTTTTTATCGTCCCACCTGACTGTGCCGTTGATTAAACACGTCTCTTTTATCTGCCACTGGCATTCCTTTTGTGGCGCGGTGATGGAGGTTCGGAGGAGGTCGCCTTATTTATGGCTCCAATTACCGGGCCACCATTAGAAAGGCCTTCAGCCTAATGAGCAATGCAGCGGATGGGAGATATGACCCTCGGAGCTGGACAGATAACTGTGACCATACTGTCTACAGGACACCAGGGAATGATCAACTTGTCTTGTTACCTTTATCTTTATGAAGATACTAAAAAACTGGGGATAAAATATAACATAACAAGCCTGTTAATCCAGTCAGGGATTAAAGCTAGAGCCAAGAGCCAGGATGCTGCAACGACAAAACCTTTTTAAGGCCCACAGTTATCACCAGTTACAACTAAATCAGGCTGTTACTCTGTAATAATGTACTGCATGTCAATGTAATTCATTACCTTAGTAACGACGGTCATAACCAGGCTTCCCACCAATCCAGCCCGTTTACTGGGTGGTGTTTTTTCTCCATCATGCTCTGCTACAGCGTACGTGCAATTCGTTTCTTGCCCTAACCCAAATTCTCCAGACCTGCCGGATCTATTCCTGTATTCTGGATGCGCAGCCATTTCGAGGTGTAGCACAGAGAGGTCAAGCTGTAGAAGGTGCCTGAAAGGATTACAACCACTAGCAAATTCAAATGTCATGACCCATGCAGCCTGTCCAGAGGAGAGGTCATATAAATGCCACCTAACTGTAGTCCTGTTGGAGTTGATGGTGGAATCTGGGCCAGGTGTGTTTAGCCCTTGGCTTCTGCTCCATGGTCGACTTGGGGATGGTGCCATCATTGGTCGCAGATGATGATGACGACGATGACATACTACAGTTTAAATTTTTCTCTAATCTGACACATACAGTATAGACGTCTTGCGTTGCGCTTGTTTCAGCCAACAGAGGACGCTGGCTGCTGCTATCTACTAACCTCTGCTACATCTACATCTTTTGCAGAGTTACAGGCTGGTTCAAATCACAGTTAGGCCAGTGTAGTGTTAGGAGTCTTGCCCAAGGACTCTTATTGGTTTAGCTCAGCGTAGTCACCCAGACTGGGAATTGAACCCCTGCCTCCCACATGGGGTGATAGGTTACTGGGAGGTAATGGTGTTATACCATTTCCTTGCCTAGTTTTAGAGAATACTGCTGGGTAAAACTCCACTGCACCAGAAGCTAGCAAGCGTCTACAAATGTCTTTTCAAGATACACAGGGATTAAAGCAGACGGGGTTACAGGACTTTATACTGCTGAGGCTGGACTGCCCTGCCATCTACAAGTAGTGTCATCATTTTAACCGTATCACTTTCTCAGCTGTGCATATGTGACTTGGCATATGTTGATATGAGCCGTCTCCAGAACTGGAGCTAGCCCAAGGGTGTGTTTAGGAGCGGGCTATGTCGGGTTATTGGGCTTCAATATGTGGAAACTGGCTCCAAAGCAGATTGGCTAAAAGGAGTGACTGCATGTGGGTGTGGCCAAAGACTATAGTGTAAAGGAAGGAGCTGATTCTGCAGGTGTATGGAAGCGTACGGTTATACGGGTCTACCAGCAGTGGCTAAAATCCCAGTCTACAGTAAACTCTTCTCTGAACTGTGTCAGGGAAGGCATCCACCAAATCTGGCCCAACTGCACAATTCTTTGATGCAAATGTGGCTGAACACTGATGTGATCTCCATCCAGAAACTTGTCCAGTCCATGGCACATCCAATCACGGCTGGTATTGGTGCTTGTGGAGGTGTTGCATGCTGTTAGGTATGTTTCAGTCACAGGGGGCTCATTTTTTGTCCGGTGGGCTCATCTTTTAATGATGTATTGACCAATGAACCGGGATTGTCTGATTTCTATTTCAGGAATCTAGCCATTTTATTTGAATCCACCAGACAGAAGTTTTATAGGCATGTTTAAACTTCAGCTGAATTAGCTATTGGGCTGTGTAGATTATTTGCTATCCAAACTGCAATCCAAGACTTTGATCTGGATGCAGCTACTCTTTTGATGACAAGTGCACGTACTGAACTTTACCTGTACATTGCATTTAAGGCTGGAGAGACACCAGCGACCCAAATCATATTCCTTGTGTGTGTCAACATACAGTATTCAGTAGAGGCCAGTCATTCTCAGAGTAGAGAGCAACTTGCCTTCTGCATTTAACCCATCCATGAAGTGAAACACCCACATAGTGAACACACACCCTAGGGGGCAGTTAGCACACTTGCCTGGGATGATGGGCAGCCCTACCCATGGCACCCAGTAAGCAGTTGGGGAGTAGGTGCCTTGCTCAAGGGCACTCCAGTCATTACTCTTGGTTCGGGGAATCGAACCACTGACCCTGAGGTCACAAGGCTGGTTCCCTAACCTCCGGTGCACCATGCAGGTGGCACAATGCTGATTGGCTAGGGCTCCATTACTTGTTATCTGTATCGCAAACAAGAAGCCAACTTCAGACGCCAAACATCTCTCCGTTGGTTCCATTAGCTATCACTTTCACAGATGCCACTTTTATGGCGAGCAGGGCAATTTAATAATGGGGGTAAAGCTACGTTACTTTTGAGTACTCCCATTGTGGTGTAAAGGAGCATGTAAACAGGTGACCCTGTGGCACACTGAGCATTTACTTCCCTCTTTATCTGCAGCTACTCACCGCTGGAGTCATGTTTATGAGAATGTGAGACTGAAATGAGAGCGGATTTCGAGATAGCAGAGTATGAGATAGTGTTGGTACTTTGTTTGCAGGGTGAATTGATGTGATGTTCAGTTTCAGATTGACTGAAGATGTTTGAGAAGGGTTGGGGGGGCTTGGGTCCCATGACAACAGGCTTACAGCAGGGAAGATAGAGAGAGTATTTGTTCCTCGGCGGAGGAATTCAGTTCTGCTTATTTGCTCCGTATCGGAATATTGAACAAAGAAAACGGGGTGCGCGCAAATAAAGATGTTTTGGCGCTGCAGAGCGATACTTCCCCGTACGCGGGATAAAATAAGCGTCTGCAAACAGCACGATGCTACCTAAAAGCTTCGTCTCCAAACCGTACAGTTTGCACCACACAGTGTCCTCAGTCCACAATGCGTTTCTTACATAACCCACATTAGGCCAGCTTTACGCCTCATATCTCCTGCCCCTGTAAGTACACGGAGGAACATTCTCTGAGTGTGTGCTGATGGACTGTTTTCCCTGACCTCGATCCTGTCAGGGATCTTCACGATCAGCTTCCTGCACTGGACCATTCCTCCATTTCAAGCCTCTCTGACTGACTCATTAGAAACAGTTCACTGCCCATTAGAAACCCAGTGCCAAAACAGAGAGTGCGCCAAGGACTTAGACCAACAATGCCAATACCCACAAACCAGAGAGACCAAAATACTTCAAATACAAAACATACACCATATAAACCCACAAACACCCCAAACAATTCCAGCTAACACCAAAAAATACCAAAAATACACCACAAATCAATATACCCACAACAAACCAATTTCAACACCATGAATTACCAAACAATAACAAATACCTTCAAATACCAAACATACACCAGTAAATAACAAAACCAACAAACACTGATGAACACAAACAATTCCAGCTAACACCAACAAATACCAAACATACACCAAAAAATACCAAAAATACACCAACAAATACCAAGCATATACCAACAAACACTAATGAACACAATTTCAACTAACTAACCCCACATACAACAAAAATACCAAACACACCAACAAACACCAACAAATGAACCAAACATACACCAACAAATACTAAGCATACACCAACACCAAAACACTAATTAATAAAAATAATTCCAACTAACCCCAACAAATACCAAACATACACCAACAAATACCAAACATACACCAACAAATACTAAGCATATACCAACAAACACTAATGAACACAAATTATTCCAACTAAATCCCCCCAATAAAAACCACATACCAAACAAAATACACAAACATTACTAACCAACACCAACAAATACCAAACATACACAACAACAATAAAACACAAACCACCAAGCAAATACCAAAACAACACCAACAAACACTAATGAACACAAACCATTCTAACTAACACCAACAAATACCAAACAAAACACAACAAACACCAACTAACCCAAACAAAAACCAAACATACACCACCAACAAATACCAAACATACACCAACAAACACTAATAAACACAAACCATTCTAACTAACACCAGCAAATACCAAACATACACCAACAAACACTAATGAACACAAACCATTCTAACTAACACCAGCAAATACCAAACATACACCAACAAACACTAAAGAACACAAACAAATCCAACTAACACCCACAAATAAACATACAAACAAACACTAATGAACACAAATAAATTCCAACTAACACAAACATATACCAAAACATACACAACAAACACTAATGAACACAAACCAAATAACTAACACCAAAAAATCCCAAACATACACAACAATAATGAACCCAAACCATTCTAACTAACACCAACAAAAACATACAATACAACACTAATGAACACTAACTAAACACAAAAACAATTCAAAACTAAACACAAACCATTCAACAAATACCAAACATACACCAACAAACACTAATCAAAACAAAACATTCTAAATAACACCAACAAATACCAAACTTACACCACCAAATACCAAACATACACCAACAAACACTAACGAACACAAACAATTCCAACTAACACCAACCATAAAATAACCAAACAAATACACCACACAAAACACTAATGAAACACAAACCATTTCCAACAAAACTAACACCAACTAACGAAACAAAACAATTCCAACTAACAATAACAAAAACATACACCAACAAACACTAATGAACACAAACAAATTCACACTAACAAACATACACCAACAAACATAACGAACACAAACCCATACTAACAACACCAGCAAATACCAAACATAACCACTAATCAACACAAAACTAACACACCAACAAATTCCAACTAAACACCAACAAATACCAAACATACACCAACAAACACTAATGAACACAAACAATTCCAACTAACAATAACACCAACAAATACCAACAAAACATACACCAAACAAACACTAACAAATACCAAACACACCAAACAAATTCCAACCAACACCAACAAATACCAAACATACACCAACAAACACTAATAAACACAAACCATTCTAACTAACACCAACAAATACCAAACATACACCAACAAACACTAACGAACACAAACCATTTTAACACCAATAAACCCCAAACATACACCAACAAATAGCAACTAACACCAACAACCATGAATGTGTCCAGTGTGCCATTACTGTAAAACAGCTGACTTCATAGGAGATCTGAGCTCACTGATTGTTCTTGAGATGAAATCTCCTCTTGAAAGCCACTTACACGACTCAGACTGTCTTACTGGGGTGAATCTGATGAATCTGCCACAGACCTTTTCCTCAGGAGCGGAAATAAGACAAAGCTTAAGAGGCGAACGCTGAGCAAGGCCCACTGTGTATGCTGGAAAGTAGCACAGCTGTGTTTTGATGATCTGGCTGGGTCAGGCATCTCGCTAACGACGAAGGGGGCTGAGCTGTATCGGGGAGGAGATGCTGGTAGAGCGATAACATGGTGACGGGTCAGTCTGCTGTTCACTTAGTGTGCGGTGCACACATGGAAGAGCATGAACAGCAGGCTGAAAGGTCGTCTCATGCTTCTCCGCACCATAAAGGCACTTCCTTTGTCCTGCAGACATGGCGTTCCATGGCCGTGAAGAGGGGGATGAAGCAGGGCAGAAAGAGGCCTGCTCCTGCCTCTATTGCACCCTCCTTCTCCTCCCCCCATCTCATGCTCATTATTGGTGTAGCCTGAGGGCCTGTTCAGCACATATCAGGTCGATAACTGACTGTGACATGCAGTCGGCAGCGTCAGTGTGTGACACCAGGGCACGGAAAAACACACACTGCGGTACTGTGTGCTTCAGCCTTCTGAGGATTATTGACTTATCGAGCTTGTTCGGAATAAAAGCCGGGAAGCAAAGGCGTGTACTCCCTTATCTCATCTCAAAAATCACACGAGCCCAAAGAAAAAAGACCCATCCAGTTAGCATCATGGCTCCGGTGCACAACAGAAGCAGCTTCACACTAAACCAGCGTGTGGCCCGGGCGTAGGAACCGAGTGGGAACGGTTAATTATAGCAATGGGAGCGGTGTTGCGGCCACAAAGTGGGAGGGTCTGGGTAACTAATGTTAGGAGTAACTATGCTCCAGCTGCCAAAGAGCAACATCGGTTAACCTAAGTCTCTGTATCCGTCCCAAACTGCCCACTGCCATAGTGCCCTTAGAGGTACTCTCAGTAGGGTGGTATGTAAAGCTCCACTGTGTGCTGTCTGAACATTAGTCTTGTCTGTTGTGCTGTGTTAGTGTGTGTGGTGCTGGTGTGAGTGGATCAGACACAGCAGGGCTGCTGGAGGGTTTAAACACTCACTGTGTCCACTCACTGTCCACTCTATTAGACCTTGCTGGTCCACCTTGTAGATGTACAGTCAGAGACCATAGCTCATCTGCTGCTGCACAGTGCAGTGTTGGTCATCCTCTAGTCCTATATCAGTGGTCACAGAATGTGCTCACAGCTTGCTGCCCACAGCTTGCTGCCCACAGGATGCTGCCCACAGGACGCTGCTCACCAGTCCCTGCCCAAAGGATGGTACCCACAGGACGTTGTTGACTGGATCGTGACACTGAGGTATCCAGCAGCACTTCTATGTCTGATCCACTCACACCACCGCCACATTAGTGTCACTGCAGTGCTGAGAATGTGCCCACAGCTTGCTGCCCACAGGATGCTGCCCACAGGATGCTGCCCACAGGACGCAACTCACCAGTCCCTGCCCAAAGGATGCTGCCCACAGGACGTTGTTGACTGGATCATGACACTGAGGTGTCCAGCAGCACTTCTATGTCTGATCCACTCACACCACCGCCACATTAGTGTCACTGCAGTGCTGAGAATGATCCACCACCCACATGATACCTGCTCTGTGGTGGTCCTGTGGGGGTCCTGTAACTGTGGAACTACAAAGTGGTCCTATATGGTAAGTGGAGCTGATAAATGGACAATGGCTGTAGATGGAAGGAGGTGTACACATTAACACGACCACAGAGTGTGGGTCCTTTATGTTTCCTGTTTATATCATAATGACGTTGACTCTATGAGGACAAGGTGAGGCGGGGGGTTGACCTGTCCCAACACAGCACAAAAAGCCCGAAGAGGAGTTCGGGCTGAACAAGCACACGTGTTTGTGTGCACGGCTGAGTTGGACACGGGCTGTTTTATCCCTGTTCAGCACACATAGGCCTGCTTCACTGCGTGCTGTTTGGCCGGTGCTGCAGTAGGAGGTGGCGGGAGGCCAAGAGCGTGGAGCTGAGCGCGTGTGTGTGCGTGAACTGAATTCACAGTCTTTTCGCTTGCATACGCTCACACATCCTGCACATCTCGGCCACACACACCCCCAGCTCTGCCTTTGTGTGTGCCCTGTTGCCTGGTGATGGCAAGAGTAAAGACAGAATGTGTGTTTGTGTCATACAAAGGTCCTGACGTTGTAGGCAGACCAGAGAAAGGCAGTGCTAACCTACAGGATCAGCCGAACAGTCCTCACTCTGTAAACACTTCATCTTCTAAAGTAGATGCAGAAACAGTTCGTTCCAGTTACTGTTTACTGGGTTGGGATTAGGTTTCAGATTAGACATTGGAAATGATCATGGCATATATCGTCGCTGTCCAAAGAAAAACAAGTATCTCCAAATTAGCAACTTTACAGGAGAGGCCAAAACCCAATTTAATTCTAATGCAAGTCAATGGAACCAGATTTTCTCCAAGCGATCTTTTGGCTATTTCGGTTTGTCTATTCATTATGAAATTCACACACAGTGTAAACAGCAGCTCATGTGATCAAATGATGAATAAAAGTGAAAATCGTCAAAAATGGAGATACATGTTTTTCATTGGACAGCGACGATATCTATGAATAACGTGATGGGAGGCCTTATCTCTTACAAGCGGCCATTGGGCAAAAATACACTCATCATCAAAAGAATACTTGCACAAACAGCTGCACCCAGAAGGAATCAACCAATAGAAATGAAGCGTGGTGGGTGGGTTTGACACTGGGAGACATGCAAATGATTCTAGTTTCGGCCGCACATGTGATAGGACAGGCCTTATTGGTCTACCTGTCTGACCCAACAGCCACAATTGTGGACATTTAGCGAGTAGTGATCCTGTTAGAGGCAGGACTACATGCACACAGACCGTTACGATGACTGTCCCTAACACCACGTCACCGTCGCCAACGACCTCAATGGTGTCGTGCCAGACTGTCATGGAGTGACTCAGAATGGCAGCAGGTCATCTTCAGTCACGAGTCCCGCTTTTGTCCTGGTGGAGGCGACCAACGAATCCACATGTCAGCACCGTGGTCAGTGCAAAGACGAACGGTTGTTGTCGTCATCCACCAACACCTCTACCAGCAAGCTGCAGGAACTGTGTGAGGATATTCAAGCTGGATGGGATGGATTATCACAGGACACCATTAGGAACCTCTACAACTTCATCCCGAGACGTCTGGCATGTCATACTGAAAGACGCTACGTCTGTGTGTGTAGCTTAGTAAATATTACCCATATCCGTTTATTGGTCCTGGTGACTTTTATCTTCCCTCCCATCAGCACTGCAGTCCCACACTTCCCTCTGGCTGCAGCTATTCTATTGACAATGACTGTATGTTTACATTAACTTTCATTATGTTTCTTTTTTTTCCTGTAAAATTACATGTCTGAAGAATGAGGTTTTGACGAATGGATTGAGGGCAGTGACGATAAGGATGCTACTCATTTCTACCGGCATGCACGACAGTTTTCCCATTATTTTAAATGTTTAATTTGCATAATCCACTGTATCATATGATAAATATAGACTTACCAGACGTAAAATTGGTCATCTTGCACATATGAGGTGGTAGTAACTTCAGGCTCCTACAGATGGCGCTACATGAGGATGATGGGGCTATACATACCTGCGGGGTGTGAGTGACAGGATCCATAGATTGAGAAGAGGTGCTACAGTGCAGGGAATGTCTCGTTCCATGTGTGGAAAACGCTCCAGAGCAGATGTTAATGATTGGCTGAAAGGTGTGACTACATGTGGGCGTGGCCAAAGACCATAGTGTGAAGGAAGTAGCTAAATCTGCAGGTGTATGGACGCGTACGGTCATACGGGTCTACCAGCAGTGGCTAAAATCCCAGTCTACAGGGAACTCTCCTCAGAACTGTGCCAGGGAAGGCATCCACCAAATCTGGCCCAACTGCGCAGTTCTTTGATGCAAGAGTGGCTGAACAGTTGTGTGGCTACGTCCAGAAACCTGTCCAGTCCATGACACATGCTAGTGGAGGTATTCCATGCTATTAGGTATGTTTAGCTTTTTGTCTGGTGAGCTTATATGCATATGCATATGCATATCGCCGCTGTCCAAAGAAAAACAAGTATCTCCAAAATGGCAACTTTACAGGAGAGGCCAAAAACCTCATTCAGTTTTAATGTAAGTCAATGGAACCAGACGTCTTTCCAAGCACTTTTGGGCCATTTCTGTTGGTCTATTCATCATGCAGATCTCACACAGTGTAAACAACAGCTGCTGTTTTCAAATGATGCATAAAAGTCAAAATGGACAAAAATGGAGATACATGGTTTTCTTTGGACAGCGTCGATATGCTATCTACATGTACCTCTTTGTATGCCTGTCTGTGTTTATGACCTGTGAAATATACTGTTTATATATTTTCCTTCAATCAGTTATCTTACTCGGGCAGGGAAAGCAGGGGATGTTGTCAACACTGAGAGTAATGTTTAATTTGGACAGTTAATATGGACAACGACATGAATAACTGCACACATAAATACACACGAATAAAAAAGGACTTGCCAGAACTCACAATTACTCATGTAGGTCAGCAGGAAAGGCAGAAGCGCTTGACTTGCATGAATGATTCCGCAGACATATTTTCGTCGCTCCGTTTGAAAGTGTTTGGACGTGTCCCAGAAACGCGGAGGTGATTCTTTGGACTGCTGTTTCTAAACAAACCAGGTAAGGAACGGTTCTGTCAGCGCTACGAGGGAACATTGAGCAATTGCTCATGTTAGCCTGTGTCCAGCGTTGCAGGAGAGACAATGGCTCTAGACGGCCTAGAGAGAACACAGGGTCAGCGTGGTCAGCTGGTTCAGTTGGAAACCCCAAACGAAGAACCAGGCAAGATCTGTCTGATCACCAAAGCTGTCACCAATCAGTCTACCATCCACAGGTGTTTCCGTCCATCCTTCCACTGTGAGCCAGCCCAATTCTATGGGTCTGAAAGAATGTGGAGCTGCCAAGAAGCACTGAGCCAAGGAGATAAAGAATGGACTGACTGCCCCAGCACATGGGTGATTCAAGAAGGGAACACTAAGGGTGGGATGGAGGGATTGGCATGTTGGATGTTCTCCAAGGCAATAGATCTGCGTCATCTGTCTGCCTTGTTGGAGTGGTGGAGATCTAGCTGTAAATGAAGTCATGGCTGTTGGGTCACTCTGAGCATAACAATCACACCAGCGGGTTCTCTGCGCTTCAGCAATCACACGGCCAGCTCTACACACACACACACACACACACACACACACACACACACACACACATCACTCGAACCTAATGGCACTGAATCCGGCAATGTTGACCGCCCCAAAACGGCACCACTGCTAACATTCCTGGCTGAACCCAAAGTGAAATCTGTGTATGTGTATCTATAGGTCGGGGATGTTTGGCAATGGACCCAACCACCGTATGACATATGAAGAGGGGGATGCAATTATTATTATTTAAAATGTGATATACTGAAGGGGATCCCACAGTCGTGGGTTGGAGGTTAGGGAACCAGCCTTGTGACCGGAGGGTTGCCGGTTCGAATCCCTGAACTGACAGTAACGACTGAGGAGCAAGGCACCTAACCCCCAACTGCTCCCTGGGGGCCATGGATAGAGCTGCCCACCGCTCCGGGTAAGTGTGCTCACTGCCCCCTAGTGTGTGTGTTCACTAGTGAGTGTTTCACTTCACGGATGGGTAAAATGTGGAAGACTTGTAAATTTCCCATATATGAACCAAGGAGATCAAACCATGCTAATCTTATGATTAGCATATATGTCTCCCTGATCCTTCATGTGGCTAGTGCGTGCCTTCTTCTATCCACTGCTGCCAACAGCGTGCTATGGTAGTCTCAGGACAAACTGTTGGTGCACGTCTTGCTGGTGCATCTGTGACCAAGACAGTAAGTCTTTGTGATGTATCAAGAGTCACGGTATCCAGGGTAATGTCAGCATACCACCAAGAAGGACGAACCTCCACCAGCATCACGTAGTGACCTGGCCACTATCCTGCAAGAAGAATGGCTTAAACTCCCTCTGACCACTGTGCAGGACGCAGTATATGTCATTCCCAAGACCAACTGACGCTGTATTGGCCGCAAAAGGAGGCCCTACACCATACTAATAAATGATTGTGGTCTAAAACCAGGTGTTTCAGTTTCATTGTCCAACCCCTGTACATATATATACATATATATATATATAGACATACTGGAGAACCTGAGCACCTAAACAACTGTACTGTACCACCCTGTATTGGTGTAATTAAAGAATTGAATTGAATTGAATTGAATTGAATTAAACTAAATAGAATTAAATTAAATTGAATATAATGATGGGACAACTCTCTTCTTCTTCCCAACAAGGGAGGGTCAGGAGCCCTCGTCCAGCTACCCCCCACACTCCCCACCGCAAACCCAGTAAGAATCCCAGATTGATTTGGATTAGTTCTGAGATTCAATAACACAAGAAAATCTACTTTATGTTAATATTTAAGTATCCAATTAGCATAATAACAGCAGTGCACTCAGAATTATTACCATTATCTGCACTAATCTTTTGATTTTTTTGAAAACAATCGTGGTTTATTAGAATTAAGATCATTAGCTGCAGCATCTCCGTTGAGGCCCATTAGTTATTCTTTAGCTGTGCTGATTAATCACTGCTTTGTGAGTCTGATAAATATTCATATCTATCAGGGTAAAATGAGGGCACATGTTCGCCCGAGAGCCGCGCATGCTTCATTAGTCTGCCCACAGCGCACAGACTTGTATGAACCACCACAAACGGGCCATCATATCAGATATGTCATATTACCATTTAGGACGAGACAGCCGGGGAAATGTGTGCGTTTGTGTGAAGCAGAGAAATGTCTGTTTTCACCTACAGTTCTTAAACAAGCACCAAAAGCAAGCACGCTTAGACAAACAGCCGGAACTGAACAGAGCCCGAGAGCACAGACTGTTCCTTACCGCTGGATGTGTGTTTGTGTGCCATAAGGTGGGGACCAAGACCTGTTCATATACTAACGCTGTAGGGACCAGCTTGTAGAACAAAGGTCTCCACAATGCGAATATATGCACAGGTTTTGGTTGCACTTATTAGGCATAAACCTGACCCACACACACAGACTGTTCCTTATCACTGGATATCTGTTTGGTTGTGGAGGTGGGGGTCAGGTTTATACCTTATTGTGGGGGCCAAAACTCATGTTGCAGGAATCTTTCATTCACAAACTGGTCCCCATAATGTACAGCATTACATTTTAGGGTTCATTTTAAGTGAAAGTTAAAGTTTGGGGCAGTCATAGCCTGGAGGTTAGGAAACCAGCCTTGTGACTAGAGTGTCGCCGGTTTGATTCCCTAAACAGACAATACCCACTGAGGTGCCCTTGAGCATGGCACCTAATCCCCAACTGCTCCCTGGGTGCACAAAATGGCTTGGAGTTGGAGTTAGGGTAGTAGTAGTTCTGGTAAAGGTTTGGGTAGCGTTAAGGTTTAGAGTTAGGGTTAGTGTTGGAGTTAGGGTAGTAGTAGTTCTGGTGAAGGTTTGGGTAGCGTTAAGGTTTAGAGTTAGGGTTAGTGTTGGAGTTAGGGTAATAGTGGTTCTGGTGAAGGTTTGGGTAGCGTTAAGGTTTAGAGTTAGGGTTAGGGTTGGAGTTAGGGTAGTAGTAGTTCTGGTGAAGGTTTGGGTAGCGTTAAGGTTTAGAGTTAGGGTTAGTGTTGGAGTTAGGGTAGTAGTAGTTCTGGTGAAGGTTTGGGTAGCGTTAAGGTTTAGAGTTAGGGTTAGTGTTGGAGTTAGGGTAATAGTGGTTCTGGTGAGGGTTTGGATAGCGTTAAGGTTTAGAGTAAGGGTTAGGGTTGGAGTTAGGGTAATAGTGGTTCTGGTGAAGGTTTGGGTAGCGTTAAGGTTTAGCTTTAGGGTTAGTGTTGGAGTTAGGGTAGTAGTGGTTCTGGTGAAGGTTTGGGTAGCGTTAAGGTTTAGCTTTAGGGTTAGTGTTGGAGTTAGGGTAATAGTGGTTCTGGTGAAGGTTTGGGTAGCGTTAAGGTTTAGCTTTAGTTAGTGGTTGGGTAGGTAGTAGTAGTTCTGGTGAAGGTTTTGGGTAGCTGGTGAAGGTTTGGTAGCGTTAGGTTAGAGTTAGGGTTTAAGTTTTAGTAGTAGTTCTGGTGAAGGTTTGGGTAGCGTTAAGGTTTAGAGTTAGGGTTAGAGTAAGGGTAATATTAGTTCTGGTGAAGGTTTGGGTAGCGTTAAGGTTTAGAGTTAGGGTTAGGGTTGGAGTTAGGGTAGTAGTAGTTCTGGTGAAGGTTTGGGTAGCGTTAAGGTTTAGAGTTAGGGTTAGGGTTGGAGTTAGGGTAGTAGTAGTTAGTTACGGTTAGCAGCGTTAAGGTTTAGAGTTTGGGTTAGGGTTGGAGTTAGGGCAATAGTAGTTCTGGTGAAGGTTTGGGTAGCGTTAAGGTTTAGAGTTAGGGTTAGGGTTGGAGTTAGGGTAATAGTGGTTCTGGTGAAGGTTGGGTAGCGTTAAGGTTTAGAGTTTGGGGTTAGGGTTGGAGTTAGGGTAATAGTGGTTCTGGTGAAGGTTTGGGTAGCGTTAAGGTTTAGAGTTAGGGTTAGGGTTGGAGTTAGGGCAATAGTAAGGCATAGAGTTAGGTTAGGGTTGGAGTTAGAGAAGCTGGTGAAGGTTTGGAGAGCAAGAGAGAGAAGTGAGAGAAAAAGATGAGAGAGAGAGAAAGAAGGAGAGAGAGTTAAAGATAGAGAGAGAGATAAAGAGAAAGTAGTAGGGAAAAAAAGGGAAAGATTTATCGAGTATGTGTGAGACAAAGGGTGGGAGCAGAGAGCGAGAGAAAGACGAGGGGTGAGAAAGAAGGAAGAATAGAAAGAAAGATAGAGCGATGAGACAGAGTGAGAGGGGAGAGATAGTGGTCTGGGGGAAGCTGATGGTTTTGGATGTGCTGGCTGGGCCCTGCACTGCGGCAGAAGCTGTGTGTTTGCTTTAGGGTTAGGTTGGAGAGGGTGTAGAGAGACGAGAGAGAGTAGGGTTGGAGAGCGGTAGTAGAGCCCCGATGAGTAGAGAGAGAGAGAGAGAGAGAGTCTGTGAAGGCTTTGCAGTTAAAGGATAGAGTGCATGCAGAGGCAGACAGCTCATCAGTAATCAGAGAACGACGCTCACTTCTCCACCACAGGCAGCACACACATACTTACATACACACACACACATGATCACATACACACTAACACACGCTAACACACACTGGCGTGAAACCCCAACCCATACAACAACCAGTTTGTGCACCGGGTTGCCAGATGCTGAGGCAACACTGAACAGGTTGGGGATTTGGCAAAGGGGGGAGAGCATTGGACATGATATATGTGAGTTTTGTATGTGAGAAATATGAAGCATTGATATGAAGCAAATAAATAAATATATATATATATATATATATATATATATATATATATATATATATATATATATATATATATATATATATAAATAAATATGTGTGTGTGTGTGTGTGTGCGTGTATGTGTGTGTGTGCGCGAGTGTGTGTGTTTATATAGCATTTTAAACATGAATTAAAGTTGTGAATCAGGAACAGATTGACAGCCAAAGACAGCCTATAATAATAATAATAATAATAATAATAATAATCATCATCATCATGTATTTTGAACTCTGCTGTCACTATGCAAAGTTCCCGGTTGGTCACCTAGTCAAACTTCACTGTCACCACTGATGTTCCCCCAGTTTGTGGCCAAGCTGATCTCCAAGGTGACGATGTTACTATGATGAACTGTAGCATTAAAGGCCCTGACTCACGTCCTAGTCATGTGCTGTCTTGAGTTAAAGTAGAAGGTTTGTGACCCAGTCAAACTTCGCAGCTGGTCACCTGGTAAAGCTCTGCTGTCACGATTTAACGTCCCCCGGTTTGGGGAATATTCAGACTCTGCTGTCACGATTCAGTGTCGCCAGGTGCGGTATGTGTGTGTGTGCGCGAGCCTGAGTTTCTAAGCTCTGCTATCATGATTCAAAAGAGCCTATATAATAAATAATCAGAATATAATATAATAATAAATGACAAATCCAAGATCCCAGTTTCGGGCCTAGTCAAACTCTAATGCCATGATGCAAAGTATCAAATTCATAAAAGTAAGCTACAGAGCAACCAAAAATTAATGTCTGCTTTATAATACACACACACCCTCACACACACATGCACACACACACACACATACACACATACACCCTCACACACACACACACATACACACGCACACACACCCTCACGCACACACCCTCACACACACATGCACACACACACACACACATACACCCTCACACACACACACACATACACACGCACACACACCCTCACACACACACACACACACACACATACACACACACACACACACATACACGCACACACACCCTCACACACACACACACATACACAAGCACACACAACCTCACACACACACACACACACACATACACACACACACACACACACACACATGCACGCGCACACACACATGCACACACTCACACATACACACACACACGCACACATGCACACACTCACACATACACACACACACACACACACACACTCACACATACACACACACACACACAAATTTTAGACATCCACATAAATGAAAGCATATAAACTGAATGTAGATACAGTACGTTCTGTGGTGTGCTACACTGAGACGGGACGGTCTACGTGGTTTGAGATGCTGCTGCAGAATGCACCTGTCCTGCAAGCCTAACACGCTGCACAGGAAAGGGAGCATGCGAGACAGAATGGCGCTTTGCCTCTGCAACTGCACGAACGTATGCAGAGTGAGACTTAACCTGATATATACGTCACCAGTACCAACAGGACAGCCGTCCACAGAGCTGAAAACTGGACACGTCTGATGCCAAACCGAGCACCTGACAACCCCAAATAATTAGAGCAGAGCATAGTAAGAGCTGGAGACTGAACGGACCTCTTATGAAACGATAATATATGGCAATGTATTGGAAAATATAGTGCAATATATTAAATAATATAATGTCATATATGGGAATGTGTTTGCATATATGATAATATATATAGTTTTATATATTTGAGAATATTTTCATACATACATGTGGCAATATACAGTATGTATATATTCTCACATATATAAAACTATATATATTATCATATATGCAAACACATATGGAGAAATACATATGATGTCTATTACATATAAAAAGAAATATATATATTATATATATTTTAATATATATTATACTACCATACATACAATATATGAAAAGCGGCAATTCCTTATGTATTATACAATATATTGTAATATATTTATCACTATATAAATATATGCAAAATATATGCACTTGTTTCCCATATATGACATTATATTATTTAATATATTGCACTATATTATCGTTTCATAAGGGACACTTCACCTCAAAGCAGAAAACTTCCTAAGCTGAACTAGTGTGTCCCTGTGTCTCTACTATAGACCCCTTTCAGGCAGAGGATCATTATTTCATTTCCATTTAGCTTGCGATGTTTGTGCCCCTTTTGCACTAGCCATTCAGGCTCAGTCCTTTGTCCTCTTCGGTGCTGGACAAATCAAACCCATTACTATCCAACACCATATTCATTCAGTGTCTGAATTATGAAACCAAAGCCGTACCCTATCTGAGAAAACAGCACCAGGCTTAATTTCCTATCCCATTAAATGCTAAGCACAAAGATCATTGAGCATATATTCTCTTTTGGCCGGCCTTAGCCTGCTTTTCTTTTCAGAAAGCCTTAGTAAACATCTGTTCATTGGTCGTAAAAGCTAAACACATTGATTTCTCTTTCGCAGTTCTGAACGTAGGTGTGCTACAGAGAATAGCATGGCTACGATAACACACAGCTAGTTAAACAAAGCATACCATCTCAGTGGCCATCCTGGCAATTCATTGGACTGTGGCAGGGTGCCAGCGGCCCTGAACTATACCCTGGAGGTGCCATACATGGCTGAGCGAGCAATTCCTCTCCCTGTGCCTGTCCAGATGTTGGCCTAATTTGCCCTGACTGCTAGCGTATGTGCTCCATTGCTTCCCCCTCACCCTGCGTATGAGTAAGTAGACCTACGTGAGTTTGTCCAGTTTAGGAGCAGCCGACAATGTGCTGGATGACGCACGGGCCACCTAGCTGAGTTGACATAAAGCTAAAGAGGGTGGTGCTCCAGGCTCCTGGTATGATTAAGTTAGCATGTTGCTAATCCTCACTGCTGAGCTACAGTGGGGTATTTGTAATGATAGGTGTGGAGTTTGTGTTCTCATTAAGTGACAAAACACCAGATTAGGAGTTGGTGATAGTTTACTTGTTAGATGTAGCTTACAGTACACAGACACGAAGCATTATCATCACGTCCCTAGCATTGCTGTTCTCTCGTTCTACACCTACGCACCTCTTCCGTGTCCTCTCGTGGTGCGTTCACTAACATCCAATGGTGCGTTCAATGCTATTCCATGCGTTTTAAACATTGCTGCAGACATTACAATAGGCAACAAAAAAATGACATCATATGTTTTGCTTTAGTTAATCATTTCATGCTGTATCAGTATTATAGATAGATAGATAGATAGATAGATAGATAGAAAGGGATAGCAAGTTACTTAGTACAAAAAATAAGACAGGTGAACAGAACAACAATATAAACATTATAAATAATAAAAGTCAAAAACCCCTGGAGAATCTTATTTACAGATAAATGCAAAATATTTACAGAAAAATTGCACATTTATTCATTATTGCACATGGGTAATGGAAAGATATTGCACATTGTTAGTATTGCACATTATGCTACATAGAAAACAACTCTATTGCCTGTGAGTGTGTATAGTTTAAGTGTGTGTTTGCGTGGTCCTCTGGGAACAGTGCTGGTTGTAGAGTCTAACAGCAGCAGGAAGGAAGGACCTTCGATAGATACTTTATTGATCCCAGAGGGAAATTCAAGAATATAATATAATATATAATTATGCTGTATACTCTTTACATGGCTCAAAACAATAGCTGCACCCAGAAGGAGGTGTGGTGGTATTGCAGGGCTATGGGGAAGAAAGATAAAGTTTACCAGGAACCATACATGATGATACATTTAGACTGATATGGATTGATATCTCTCAGTACGGTGTTGACATTTGACAACTTGCAAGCTTGCAAGCAGCCCTAAAGGTGTCATTTACAAGATTTAATATTCTAGGCTATGTAATAAATACAATTAATTATAAAAACATATTTATTTATTACTTGTTATGTCCAAGAAGGGTGTAAACATTGCCCAGGAGCATCTACACACCTTTACCCTCATAAAGAATGAATATGCATGATTACGCATATGTGTAATCCATTCCACTATGCCGACCCCACTCCCCCCATTACCCTGGTTTCACTTTGGCGGGGTTGTTGCACTCTAATTTTAAGAAGAGCCATATTGAAGTAATGCTTCACCGTATTGGTTGTAGATACACTCATGAATAGTTACACCCAGAAGGAAGTGTGGGATTGCAGGGCTGTTGGGAAGGAAGGTAAAGGTTACCAGGAACAATAAATGATACATTTAGACTGTTATGATTCATATTCGTAGACACTACAGTAAGAGTGTAGTGTCTCTCAACATGCCGACTGTCTCGGCATGGAGTTGTAGAGGTTCCAAATGGTGTCCTGTGATAATCCATCCCATGCATTTTGAATATTCTCACACATTTCCTGCAGAGCTTGTCGTTGGGATGGAAGTGGAGTCACACCAGTCTCTTCTATATATGTGACACGTGACAACAAACATCATCTTCCCCATCATCTGGCCATAGTGTCTCCACAAATGACAAAGACAAAAGCGGGACTTGTCACTCTGTGACAGTCTGTCAATCAATTATATAATCACATAAGCAATATACAGTATTATAAATACTGGTATTTGGTGAAGTCATGATGATATGAGGTTTGAAATGAATGGTGGAAGCGTGAGGGGTGTGTGTAAGATAAGCTAGGAGCGGAATGAAGAGATCAGCTGATGACTCTCCGTGCACCAAGAAAGGGCTAAACCCTTGTGTCTGTTTGGACTTAAACAGACGCTACCAGCTCATCTCAGTATTAGAGCTTGTGAGAGTCAGAGGCCTTGATGTTAAAAAGAACCCTTGTCTTTTTCTCCCAGTCCTGGTGTTTGGGATTTATGGTTTTTCCTGAGATAGAGGCAGCTATCAAACATCTTGCTAAAGCACTAGCATGCCGCTAGCCCAGTTACCACTTCCGTGCTTTCATGTGGCTGTGGATTCAGACCACTGGAGAAGCGCCAAAGGTCAGAGACCCAATGAACTTCCCATATGTGGGCCTGGAGATCAGTGCTTTCTGCCCAGTTCTGCTGATGATGCATGCTCACAGTGCTCCACTGGTGCCCTCCAAACCCATCTAGGGCACTGGCTGACATCTGTTTGCTTGTTTTGGGAGACTAATCCTCAGAGAAATGCTTGGCTCAGCTCTCATGCCGAGTGATGCCAGATTATAATGTTCCTAACAATGCACGAGAAGTGCTCTCACAGATGGCCGGTGAGTTAGAGTTCGTGATCAGCTCTAAAGAGTCTTACCTTACAAATATCTCTCTGTTCCGCGTATTAAAGATTCGTTACATGACATCAGGGACGTGCTGTCCAGGGTCATTCATCATGCAGTGATCATTGTTCAGTTTAGTTCAATACAACTTTGTCATCACACATCATATATATGTCTTTACACCAATCAAACCGAACACAGTAATACCTTATATTTGTTATACGTATAACTATATCTGACTATAGTCTATGTGTCACAACCTGCCATGTCCTGTCATGTCCAAGTGCTGTCTGTCAGTCTGTTCCATGTTCCTGTGTTCCTCCTGTCTCCGCCCTCTAGTCAGGTCCCTTGTTTCTAGCTCCGCCCCTTCCCAGGTGTCTCTCGTCAGCCCTAGTTGTGTTATACCCCATGTCGTGCCCTTTGTTCTTGCTGGGTGTTTTGTCTCCCTGCCGGTCCTTTGTCTCTTTGTTTTCGATTTTGTCTCCATGTAAGTTGCTCCATGTCTGTTGTTTTGTGGCCCGGTTCAGTTGTTTTTCAGTTGTTTAGTTTCTTTCGTTTTGTTTTGCTCCCGTTTCATTAAAGACTTGCATTTCATCGCTGTCCAAAGAAAAACAAGTATCTCCAAAATGGCAACTTTACAGGAGAGGCCAAAAACCTCATTCGATTTTAATGTAAGTCAATGGAACCAAACGTCCTTCCGAGCACTTCTGGGCCATTTCAGTTGGTCCATTCATCATGCAAATCGGCAGCGGCCGTTTTCAAATGATGCATAAAAGTAAAATGGACAAAAATGGAGACACATGTTTTTCATTGGACAGCGACGATTTGCAACATGTCCCCTCGTCCCGCGTAACACTATGTCGCTCCAGTCCACTCTGTTCCAGACATACTACAACTGCCTGACCTTAGCAAACACAGCAGTTCTACGGCTTACATGCTGAGATGGTGATTTCATACATGCAGCGTTTGCACTGTATGTACATACATGACACAACTTGTTCACCTAGTGTTTCGTTTGAGAATGATCATGAATCTTCATATTTGCATATCTCACTGTATTTTTTTAATTGCCCACATTCATATGACTAATCGAAAGAGACACAATCCATGACCGTGCAACTTCAATCCTTTCCTTAATGCATGTGTTTCTATGCACTCCATATTCCGATCAGAATCATTCTTCTGCAGTTGTCTGGTTACACAAGTCGCCATGTAAACAGCATACCCAACTCCTCTAGGTCAGAGAAATCCAATAAGGAGAGCCACATGGCTGCAGACCGTTATGATGACTGACTGCTCTTAACACCATGTCAGTGTCACCAAAGACTGCAGTGTTGTCATACCAGACTGTCATGGAGTGACTCAGAATGGCAGCGGGTCATCTTCAGTGATGTGTCCAGCTTTAGTGGAGACGACCAATGAAGGTGTGTGTGGAGGCACTGTGGTCAGCACCAAGATGAATGGTTTGTTGTCACATGTCCAGAAGGCCAGGTTTCGCTCCACCTTCACCATTCCTGCTAAATCTGCAGGAACTTTGTGAAAACGTTCAAGCTGAATGGGTTGGATTATTGCAGGACCGTTAAGAAAGTTTACAACTGCATGCCGACACGTTAGGCATGTTGCGTTATGTAGCTCAATAAAAATTGCCCATATCAGTCTCAATTTATCATTTATTGCTGCTGGTAAACGTTATCTTCCTTCCCAACAGCCCTGCAATCAGCTTGTTAATCTCAGTGTACTGGCTGGTTACAAAGCAGAGATTTGATTACTTCTTGACCCATGTAGATCCACAGTTTCCCAATATCTGCTCACAGAAGTGCATATAAAGGTAGTGATGAACTGAGCAAATCTGATTTTCTGTGATTACTGGATAGTCGGATGCATGTAAACGCTGTTTGTTCTGTTGACTAGTCTGATGGTATGTTGTGTGGTTGCAGCTTGTTTCAGGATATTGTAACTGTCCCAAGAAAAACAAGTATCTCCAAAATGGCAACTTTACAGGAGAGGCCAAAAACCACATTCAGTTTGAATGCAAGTCAGTGGAACCAGATGTCTTTCCACTTTTGGGCTATTTCTGTTGGTCCATTCATCTTGCAATTCTCACACAGTGTAAACAGCAGCTGCTGTGTTCAAATGATGTATAAACGTTAAATGCACAAAACTGGAGATACATGTTTTTCATTGGACAGGTTTATTTACATTGATGGCAGACTGAAGTCAAGCTAGCAAGATCGGATCTTAGCATAAGATGAGAGTTGAGCAATGAGGCCTGTAATGTGGTGTAGCCTTAGTTAGCCTGCTGCTACATTGTCTTGGCTGGCAGATTCAGGGTCCCCACCTGAGCCACATGTTCCCTGGCAGCACTCCTGTCTTGGCCACCTTCAACAGCTTGTGGTCCAGCCCTCTTCCAGATGTTGCGTCTTGAGACAGATGTGCACCCTGTCCCAGAGCTTGTGAAGGACCCTGGAGAGTGTGAGATTGAGACAAGGAGGAGCTGTCTCCTGCTGGCTGCTGAGCTGGTTCAGTGTGCCAAGGTCACAGCCTGCCTGGCACCGCGGGGACGGGCCTACTACCCCTGCCTTCCCGCAGTCTCTGACTGATACTGTTATAAACACAACATGTGCAGAGATGGACCCACGGATATCCTGAGTCAGTACTGAGATTGGTGGTGTCTTGGATAACAGGCTTGACATGGTTAGGCCTACCATGTCTATATCCACACGTAGCCATTACCCTGGAATAGATCAAGGCCTTGAAATGTCCGGCAGACTTGCTTTATATGGACTTGCCACAGTCTTGGAATAAATGTGATGAACTTAAAGGTTACATCAACTAAAATATTTGCATTCGTTTGACATGCATGGCTTACAAGCAGCCCTAAAGGTATCATCAACAAGATTTAATATTCTAGGCTATTTAATAAATACAATTAATTATAACATATATTTATTTATTACTTGTTACGTCCAAGAATGGTTTAAAAATTGCCCAGGAGCATCTACACACCTTTACCCTCATAAAGATTACAAGTTTCTGTAAATTTGCATGATTATGCATATGTGTAATTCCATCCCATTATACCGATCCCACTCCCCCACCCCCATTACCCTCGTTTTCATTTTGGCAGGCTTCACCATTTTGGCTGGATATACACTCAGCTGCACCCAGACGGAAGTGTGGAACTGCACTGCCATTGGGAAGGAAGATAAAGGTTACCAGGAACAATAAATCATGATACATTTACTGATATGAGTAACATTTATTAAGCTACACATACAGTGGTGGTGTAGTACCTCTCAGGGGCCGCCATGTTTGCAACATGCCAGACCTCCCTACATAGAGTTGTGGTGGTTCCTAATGGTGTCCTGTGATAACACATCCCATGCATATGGATATCCTCACACAGTTCCTGCAGATGGTGCGGTAGGAGTAGAGGTGGAGGGACACCAGACCCTCGCGTGACAACAAACCGTTCCTCTTGTTGCTGACCAGGGTGTCCCCACATATGGGTTCGTTGGTCATCTCCACCAAAGACAGAAGCGGGACTCGTCACTGAAGATGACCCGCTGCCATTCTGAGTCACTCCATGATGGTCTGTACGACACCATTGCAGTCTTTGGTGACGGTGACGTGGTGTTAAGGGCAGCCATTGAACGGTCTGTGTGCATGTAGTCCAGTGTCGTGCAGTCGTCTGCTAATGGTGCTGGCACTAACAGGATGACTCAGGGCAGCACTGCTCGCTGAATGTCCGCAGTCGTGGTCGTTGGGTCAGTCAGGTACAGCGATAAGGCCCGTCCTTGCTTACGTCACATGTAACTTCATAAAATGAATCTGGCGAACTGAATGTCAGTGCCAGAGTGTAATTGCTGCGCTATTCAAGGTGGACTGAAGAAGATTCGCACCACTGCGGGAGGGCAGTACCACAGCCATGTGTTACTGACCCCTGCACTTTTTTATGCATTTATAAAATGATGAGGAAATACAACCCTTAATGTTTTAACACCAGGCCCACTCCAGTGTCTACAGGGTAAACCCCTGTTCATTAAAATGGGAGTTGTTAAGGTATCCAAATGGCAGGTTCAGTTAGTTAGCAACTAGCTGCATTCCAAATGCTAGGTTGTGGTCCCGGTGCCTACTGGACCACTATGTCATTCAGGACTGTTCTAATTGGAAGGATCCTTCAAGTACAGCCAAAAATGCAGCCTGTATTCTTATGATCATAAAGGAGTGGGCTCATTATTCTTGGGTGATTAGCTGGATCAGGAGTGGGGGAAACTCTAAACTACGCAGGGAAGCAGGCAGCCCAGGACCAGGGTTGGGAACCACTGCTCTAAAGTGACATGAGGACCCGAATCATGATACTAAAGTCCTTCCTGCAGTAGAACAGAACCACTGGACTCCCAAGACATGAAGGATTCAGGCCTCTTGGTGTATGGTAAGCATGTACTCGGCCACAATGGTGAAAGAAGATGTGTGAATGTGGTGTGGGCACTGTCCTCACCAACAAAGCCTAACCCTGGTTGCAGATATCCGTCCCGAAGAGCATGTCTTTTTGGTCACTGTTGCAAATGAAGCTGAGCAGCCTTTGTAAGGACAGCTTCTCCCAGCCATGTCCCAGTAATGAGCTTTCTTTCACAATCCCCTAAATCTTTCCCGCTTGCCATCTTGATCCAATTTTTAGGCCAATTGATCCTCCTCAGCATTTTTGCTCTGTGGCGTGCACAATGGGCTTCGCTGGCGTGGGGGACTTAGGGAGCGTTGCCATACAATGTGGCTCTCTGGGTGTCCCACACTTCCAATTAAAAAGGATCACCATGATCCACAATCATGGCTGAGTTGTGCTACATTGTGGTTGTTTTGTCTTTTCCTGTTTTTCTGTGTGTGTTTAATTGGCATTGGAGATTTTCACCCCCTTGGTGTGATGCTCTCTGCTGGTGACCTTCCTCCATTCTCGCCATGTGTAGTCACCCTTCTCTCTGGTGTTTTCATTATAGAGCGTTTTCAGCGTAATCTCCAAATAAGACACAGGCTGTAAGAAGGAGTTTCTGAGCTTTACGCCTGCACCCCTCCCAGCTGGGTCCAAACAGCCAAGAGCGAACCAGCAAGGGTCAGCAGCGGAGCCCGTCTGGTTCTTGTGAGAGGTGGCATGAATCTGTTTACCATTGTAGAACATTAAGGGCATGTGGCACCGTGGTGTTTGGACTGGAGTACAAAGCACTTCAGGTACCGTGCTGCTGGAACAACATGATGAGCTGCCGGTGTTACCGTTCAAGCTTTCGGAGAAGCAAAGGCTAAAGGGAGCATGGATAAGCTGCCATTGGAGCAACGCATGAAGGCTTGACAGGCATACCTGGGAGGAGTTGGTGCTGGAACACTTTCTGGAGATGCTTCATCCTGGAGGAGGTTGCCGATGCTGGTGGAACTCATCACAGGGTGCCAGTGCCAGTGCCAGTTGATGGACCCCCAAGGGACTATATAGAAGGCAACACAAGATGAGTGCCGTTGCTGCTGTCCCTGGATTTGACACTGTGAGCTTTGAGTTGTTCAACTGCCCCCAGAAGGAGGACGTAGGGACGATTTGGGTTTAATCTGCATGGTCCAAGTGTTTACCCTCGTTGTGTGGAGGGTCTCTCTTGCTGACCTTCCTCCATTTCCCTCTCTGCTGTTTCCAGTACAGAGTAGAAAATGGCTGACGCCAGATCTACTCCAGACACCGACACCACAATACATACCACAGAGCATGGTAGGATGCTAATTGCCTAACTGTATCATGCAGTGCACCTGTGTGGAAGCATCTGCCCGCTAGTGAGCACTTTATCCTCAGGTTCTACCTGCATGGTGATTTATAGTGATGAAAATCCGGAGAGTGTCCCCCAGACTCGCTCCCACTTTTTCTTGGAGACGAATGTGCTTTATCATCAACTGCAGCTGTTTTACAGTCACCTCACGGACACATGTTCTATAGGAAAGTCATTAAGGCTGCCAGCTGCAATTAATGTGCAAATCAGAAAAAGTGAAACTCCTGACAGGAAAACGGAGGACCAGTAGCCTTTAAGATGCTCAGTGCTTGTATTACAGAAACGCAGCCTGAACTCTGATCTGTTTTTTAATTAATTATTTAATCTACTGAATATACACAAGATGAAAAGACAAAAGTATTGGGACACACCTCGTAATGAATTCAAGTGTCTCATTCAGTCCTGTAGCCACACGTGTATAAAATCAAGCACCTAGGCGTGTGAAAAGACTGGGCAATTCTAAAGAGCTCACTGAATTGGAACTTGGTACTGTAATAGGATGCCACCATTGCGGCAAGTCAGTTCTTCCCTCTGAGATATTCCACAATCAACTGGGAGTCGCATTATTGAAAAGTGGACGCATTAAGGAATCATGGCTACTGAGCCACAGAGTTCCAAACCTTCCTCTAGCATTAACATCCGGGAGCCAGGAGCTTCATGGCATGGATTTCCTTCACCAAGAATCTGCACCCATGCCTCACGTCACCAAGCACATTGGCAAGTTTTGAATGGAGTGGTGTAAAGCACCACCACTGGATTCTAAAGCGGTGGAAAAGATGTTTTGTGGAGCATTATGCTTCTCTCTCTGGCAGTCTGATAGACGAGTCTGCGTTTGGCCAATGTCCGGAGAACGTTACCTGCCTGACAGCACTGTGCTGAAGTTGGGAGGGGGAATAATGCTGGTGGAGGGGGAATAATGCTATGAGGTTGTTCTTTAGTGGTTGGATTAGGCAAAATGAGTAAAGACTGAGAAGTTATAGCAATATAGGCTGTAAATTCCAAGGCCGAACTGATTTGTTGATTTATAGAAGCCATGTTAAGAACAAAAGTCTACTTTTTTTGATAATTATTTACCTAGAGACTCCACAGAGTATTTTAAGACCAGTTTGGAACGGCTATGTTCAAAATCCAGGGACTAGTTCGAAAAGTAGCATTTTTGAACAGTTAAAGATTGCAAAATAATTATGCATTTTTTTTAACACAATTGTATTTACAAAGTTGTTTGGAATACTCCAGTGCATGAGAGGAATGCATTTGTTTGAGATTAAGTTGAAATTTCTATGAGATATTCCCAATTTTCCAAAATAGCGCCATCTAGTGGCCAAAATTTTATTCCAGTGAAGGGAAATCCTAATGCTTCAGCACACCAAGACATTTTGGACAATTATATGCTTCCTACTTTGTGGGAACAGTGTTGGGAAGGCTGTTCCAGCATGGCTGTGCCCTGGTGCACAAAGAAAGCTTCACAGAAGTATGGTTGGGTGGGTTAAGTATGGAACAACTACACGGGTCTACACAGAGCCCTGACCTCAACCTTGTCAAACACCATTGGGTAGATTTCAGACCAGGCCTTCTCAGCCAAATCAGTGTCTCACCTCACAAATGCTCCTCTGGATGAATGATCAGAAATTCCCACAGACACAAGAGGTTCGCTAACATTAGCATCAACTAGCAGTTACCTGTACTGGAAAACTGGCTAGTTTAGCACATCCTGGACACCGCAGACACAATCTCCCCCATTCCCTCATGCACTACCTGCATGTTAATGTTGATGAAAGCTTGCCAAGTAAAACTCTGCAGTGATGGCAGGACTAATGAGGAGACGCTGTTGAATGTGCAGCTGCTAATGAGGAGAAATAACGTTAGCATGGGGCGCACATGGGAAATGGCAAGCGGGTTCGTGATTTATCTTTTACCTCAGATGCAGACCATCAGCCGAGACATGTTTGGCATCTCAGTAAATACAGTAGCCATAAAACATCTCTCCACTCGCTCAGATCACATCAAGATCTTTATCTGCCCCGCTTGAACAGAACAACAGGGTTTAGAACATTGTATGACTTCACCGGAGCTGGGCCTACAGAACACCATTATCACCCAAACTGCAACCTTGATCTAGAAGTCCAGAACCAATGGATGATTTCATCCAGTAAATGGATGATCTTGAGTTCAAGGAGACGTGTATCAGCTGGAGGCAGGATCGGATAAGGCACGTCATGGGTTGAAATATGAATGGGAAAGGTAATAATGTGCAGTAGCCAGAGCAAGTTTTAAAAAACATTCATTAAACTTACATTTTTGGTGTGTATTTGTGCCAAACATTAAAGAATCTTCTAGTAAGTCTTCTATTTTTAAGCAGTTACGCAGTAGCAGTGACGGTACATCAGGTACATCTTTGATTTTGAAATAAATTCTATTTTCGAAGATTAAGAAATGTCTCAATCGATGTTCAGAAATAAGTTTAAATGTTCGTTTTAGCCATTTAGCTCCGTTCACCCTGATTTATTTAGGATCTGCTCGCTGACTCATGCGTTTGATATAGCAGGAGGAATAGAGAGTGGCCAGGCTCTACTAAAATTACTTAAAGTTCTTTTAAACTTAGTTGAAGTCATTGTATAATATATAATTCCACTAATAGCTGGCAGTCGTGGGTTGGAGGTTAGGGAACCAGCCTTGTGACCAGAGGGTCGCCGGTTCGATTCCCTGAACTGACAGTAACGACTGAGGTGCCCTTGAGCAAGGGCCCCAACTGCTCCCCAGGTGCTGTGGATAAGGCTGCCTATCCGCTCTGGGTAAGTGTGCTCACTGCCCCCTAGTGTGTGTGTTCACTAGTGAGTGTGTATGTGGGTGTTTCACTTCACGGATGGGTAAAATGCAAAACACAAATTCCTCTGTGTGAAAAATCACAATTGGCACAAAATGGTATTGTGTCTTAATATTAACATGTCACAGTAATATCTCAACAGCTCTAAGGACTAAATTGGCCTCCTTTTACTTTATGAATTCATATCCCAGTTTTATTTTGTACTGCATCTACACTACACTAGGTGTTCTGTTAGTTTACCAGTTATATACTTCTATCCCAGTTTTTAGTGTACTCTTTTTAGTGTATACTATAAGTATACCTGTAAATTTGCTTTAGCCAAACTTAATATGCATACTTTACAACTTAAATATTATTTTGGACCTGAAAGTATATGACTAGGTTTTAATTTAGGTGTTTTTATACTTACAGTATACAGTATCTTTAAATGTACTTCATGTTGACTTACCAGTGGGCTACACATATTAACAAGACATTAAGAACACACAGTATCTCTATTCTTTATGATTAAACATTTTCAAACAAATATTGTCCTGGATATCTAAGACCTAACTGTACTTTTCTTAAGGATATCATGATCTAAGATTTAGACTAATGTAAGTTCTAGCTAGATGCTTTAATGCACATGGTAACTGCTGTCATGTATTCACATTATAAGCTGCTCTTCCATATTTGAAGCAATACTGTTGATAACAGGCACAAAATACCTACAGCTGTCTGAGCCAGGCAGTTAGACTGCCCCTTCACCACATCAGTTCTTTTGCGTAAAGCTGATTGACGTTTATTGAAGCTACAACCTGCATACTCACATATGAAATGACTGGACGCCTGTCACTGTGTTGCTTGCTAGCGTGAACATACGGTTAGCTATGCTAGCAACCACACTGGCACACCTGAATGGTGAAGTTTAGATGGACAGAATTTGTTTTCCCAAATTGATTTTGTTTTTTTACTGTAGTTTTGTAAAGCAAATCTATTACAAGATTGGCATATGTTTACAGAGATGAGTTTAGGGACATAGCCCTGTGTTTGTTAGCAAGGTTAGCATAGTAAACTAAAGAGGCACATGTATCAAACATGCCTCAGCTCATGTCTCGACCAGGCTAGGAGACATTTCATTTAAATATTTTTTTGCCAAACGATTGAAGCTAAGCTTCAGTTTGCAACTTACTTGGAGGTACACAGGGCAAAGCACATATAGAGACGCCAACTACAGAGTGTGGCATGCCTTCACATACACACCTAATGTTATACATAAGATCATACATCATATACATATAACGTTGCTCTTTAAGATCAACAAACCACAACGAAGCCCAGTGTCATGAGTGCCACACAAGGCAAGCTTTATTACTGGAAAGATCAAAGGAAGAGGAAGTCATGTCAAAAATAACTTTATGAAAAAAAAAAAAACAACAACCCAGAAACAAAACAAAACAAATTACATAAGTACATGTGAAACACAAAACAGAAATGTCCATCTTCAACATAGTACTCAAATAAATAGGACTGAATTATTATACACCAACCACGACATCTTGGTCAACCCACAACAAGAACAAATAGTCACCTCATGGCATTCTGTAGGGTGTCTTACAAAGATTAGAAAAGAAGATATGTACATCTCGGATCGTTTTTCAGAAGACATGCTTAGAAGTATAACTGTGCCCACTAGTACACAACGGCAGCGTCATGGTGGAATGTCAAGAAACCGTACCGTCTCATGTTAGAAGCCTTGGCACGTGTATCCCTTGACCAAAGCTCGGACAAACGGAGCTTTAAAACATGAGATAGTGATTGAATCTTTAGAATCTCCAGGCAGGAAAACTGATTATATTGGTATATCTGCAGCTACAGTGACTGGCTATTGGTGTGAAGACCCTCCTATTGGTCATGGCCCCCAGGAGGCATTCATTCCCTCACTTTCTTTACTCGATCTGTTGCTAGGCAATGCTGAAGAATTCGGTGCGTGACCAAAGAATCGGGAGCTCGCAAATCACCACCTGAAGCCGTAGATAACAGTGGCTGAACCAAATGAGATAAACATCGATTTCAGGTAAACACAAATAAAGAGATCAACAACAACAAAAACAACAACAACAACAAAAACCATAAGAAAACAAACAGCACAATGGTCCGAAAAATGGAAAAATAGCTTTCTTCAAACAGGACCAGCCTGTTCGTTTAGTTTTTTTCTTTTTTTTTTTATCCCCAGAGTCCTTTTATCCCCCCACCCGGACCACCACCCCACCCAAACCACATTCCCTTTCCACTTTCAGCAGGATGCACCCTCAAGCCATTGTCACGAGTGGATTGTTCCATACGTTAGAACGGCCTTGTCTGAATTCAGAGACCCGTGAACGATCCCGCAATGCCTTTGGCTCTTCTCATCTCCCTGCTCTCAAGTCCTCAAAGCCTTCATCTCCCTCTGGTGCTGACATGGAGCCCATATGTCTACGCATCTGGTGACTGCGTGGTTGCACTCCCCACGTTAAGATAGCTCTGTGACACAAAGACGTCACGGTTTACTCCACAACGACCCTGGCTACAATGAGGGCTTAACGGAATTACAGATAAACTGGCTCTTATTTTTTTTCTCGTTTATAATAGCAGTGATGGAGGCACGGCCACACACGTCCACAAAGCTGTCGCATGGAGTTCATCACAAAGCAGGTTTTATTTTTTCTCTTTATTGCCACTCTATATACTTTGCGTCACAAGCACGTCAATCGTTATTGCTTCGTGGTCAAAAGCAGGTTTTGATATCAGCACTCTGCACTCAAACAACCGAGAAGCTTAAGAGTTTAGCCAGAAGGAACCACATTTAGATATACACCGAACTGCTGTCGTCAAAAAGAAAAAGTGGGGGGGGAAGGGGCGCGACGCTGGCGTAGGAGTTCAGGGGACATGAAGGCGGGAAAACCTGTACACAGAAAAGAGGAAGAGAGAGATCTACTGGTGGAAGATGGAGTGCTACATCAGGATTCGGAAGGAAACGCGTATAAAAGGTGGTGTGTGGTGACGGTTCGGTTGAAACCACAAGCTTTGAGCTTTAAAGAAGGTTGATCGAGAAGGCTAACTTTGCTGCTTACACTGAGTTTTTTAATATCTTTAATCCTTGTTGATCTGACCGACATCAACATGGTGCTACAACAGCTTTTCCGAAGACCAGGAGCATTAAAAAATAGTCGGATTCAGGTTTTACGTCCGTACACAGAGTCGCCACAGAGTCTGGCCTTACTTTACAGCTGCATGGTTCTCTACGCAAGAGCAGGAGGCCAGTGGTCCGTCACTCTCGGCCCTCCTCTCTTTCTTTTTTTTGCCCCGTTTTGCCTCTTTAAAAATAGAAGCATGTATATCGTCAGAGGGCGGAGGAGATAGGAAACTCGTCTTTGGTAGCCTTTACAATTCAGCATCTGCTAATTTCTCGTCTGTTTGAGTTGCCCCTCCCTCTTTTCTTTCTTTCTTTTTTGTCGTTAAATTAATTACAATGTTCGCCGAACGTAAGCCTGACATAACAGGCAGGTTCCAATGGAAAATACATTACAGTATCCAGTCTGCACAGCAGCCAATTCCGTCAGCATTATAATGCCTGCTAATGCATGCTAACAATGCTAACAGCCCCTTTCTGCCAACATCTCTACACAGTCTGGGCCTTGCACAGCTCCGCCCACAAGAGCCACCCTTTGTCTTTAGTGCATATTCCACATAGGTTTAAAGTTAGTTGTTTTTTCAGATATGTCTGAGCCAATACTACACAGAACGGTTCAAAAGGCAAATATACCCAACATCACTGAAGCCCGGTTTCTGAACACTGGTTCCTTATCTACTAATTGGCTCACTGTGAACCTTAAACGTCACAATTAACACTGAGGCAAAAGAACGATTCTCTCTTGATACGGTAAAGAATGACGCAATGAACAGCTGAATGATCAAACCTCGGTTTGAGGAAAGCAAGATACAGTACTGGGTAAGACGGATATGCACTGTCGTAGAGATCAGGACAAGGTGGACAGCGAGGTGTCCACTTGTTCTGAGACGTATTTCTTTTGGGGGGTGAGGAAGGATTCCGCCGTGAAGCCTTCGTTGATGAGGACATCAGAACCCACCCCCCTTCCCCAGACCAAAGCGCAGGGGAAGGAGAAGCATTTTTTCTTTTTTTTTTTGGCGGGGAGTTGAGGCCCCTCCTCTCCGCTCACATGATGGAGCAGCTCTTGGCCTTCTCCTTCTTGAAGGTGGAGGAGAGCAGCTCGGACCGGCTGGGCAGGTGCAGCAGGCGCTTGGAGAGGCGCCGGCTGGGGCTGGGCTTGGCCAGGGGCTGCAGCTTGTTGATGCAGGCCAGTGCGGCTGTGCGGAACACGCTGTGGATGCTCTTCTCCGAAGTGAAAGCTGAGCATTCCAGATAGGTTTCGGCCCCCAGCTGCTTGGCCATAGCTGATCCCTGGGACAGGACAGGAGAAACTCAGCTTAAAGGTCTTAACCAAATGGTAACGTCTTAACTCATGAACCAGTTCAACCAAATTGGACCATATTTGGCATCCACTGTTCAGCTCTTCAGTCTTATAATCGCAATACAGAGTTTCTGGACATTTACAATAATAATAGTAGCTACTGAAAGTAAGTCCCCAAGCTGCAGTATGTATGTTTTGGGGATATGTTCACTCTGCATGCCACAGAACATAAATAAGTTTAATTTGCTCCATATTGAGACACTTTCCTCCAGTTTCCCAGCACCAAACCGGTGCAATACTTCACTGAATTGTCAGAGGCATCCTAGCCAGATTTCCGAGTCTCCAGGCCATGCTTTTGAAAGTAAAATGTTTCATGATATTACAAATATTATGTTAAAAACGTTTCTGTCTCGTCCAACATGCAATCTAATAGCTGACATTAGCACTGTGCCCTGACAACTGACCTAGCTTTGTTAGCCTGAGCATCTAGCCTGAGCCCCAACCAGTAACTGTTAGTGGCTCTACAAAGAACCCAGGGGCCAACTACATACTTGTCATGTCTGTTGCCACCGGAGACCATTATCACCAGAATTCTAATTGGCGATCGGATGTTTCCTTTGTCGGCCATTTTGTAAGGTATACAAAACCTCAAGCTCAGTTGCACACAATGGCTGTATTCCAAATGGCATACCACATACTACTCTCATACTAAATCTGCCTAAAAGCAGTGTGTAGTATTCAGAATGTGACCAAACTGAAGACACCCGGATGGTGTTCTACTGCAGTCAGAGTTTCTAGTATATAGGTGGAGCTACTTTCATGGTGTACTGCATTCCACTACAGCCTCACCAGCTCTCAGCCTGCTTCAGCCAGAGAAAATGGTGGCGGCTAACACTGGGGAGGAAAACGCAGCCAGCCCTGAGTATAAATGTGGGTAAAAGTTAAAATATACAGGTCTGAAGATTAAGAAAAGATGAACTCACTTTTCTAGAGTTCTAGAGTGAAATAGCCGAGGGTAGCTAACAGCTAGGCTAAACGTGTTTCAGGTGAACTGAGCAGCGTTAGCAGCAGCTAGCTCTAAACAGTGGATACAGTAATAACAGCTCTGAGGTAAATGTGGGTGTAGTGGTTGTAGTGGGGTGTGTTTTCATCAGAATGAGCCTCAGAAAGTTAAAATATACAGGTCTGAAGATTAATAAAAGATGAACTCGCTGTAGAGGATCAGTTTTAGAGTGAAATAGCCGAGGGTAGCTAACAGCTAGGCTAAACGTGTTTCAGGTGAACTGAGCAGCGTTAGCAGCAGCTAGCTCTAAACAGTGGATACAGTAATAACAGCTCTGAGGTAAATGTGGGTGTAGTGATTGTAGTGGGGTGTGTTTTCATCAGAATGAGCCTCAGAAAGTTAAAATATACAGGTCTGAAGATTAATAAAAGATGAACTCGCTGTAGAGGATCAGTTTTAGAGTGAAATAGCCGAGGGGAGCTAACAGCTAGGCTAAAGGTGTTTCAGGTGAACTGAGCAGCGTTAGCAGCAGCTAGCTCTAAACAGTGGATACAGTAATAACAGCTCTGAGGTAAATGTGAGGTAACTGATCATGTGACTGTATTAGTATACTACACTGTAGGTCAGAACTTGTTATTGTACTGTATACCACACACAGGGGTTCCTTATTTTGCTGAATTGATATGATCTCTTGTTTGTACATTTTGTCTACTGAGAGTTGGATCATGCTTTGGTTTGTCCTCCTGGTTCCCTAGACGGATCTGTTAGTTTTGACCTGCCCTGTTCCTGTTTCTGTGAGTCTGTTAATAAACCTGCACATTCCAACAAGCTGTCCCCAAAAGTCTCTAGGTGATGTAGGTTACAGGACGCTATGAATGCACACACTGCCTCACTGCCCTTCCATGTTTCAACTTCCTCTGCTTTGCTATTGCTGTCTATGTGGGACCCAGGATTATTTGACCTCAAACAGGGGTGTGGTGATAAAAGCCTTCTCTAGATGATGTACCCCGCCCCCCACCCCAAAGAAATCATAACGTTTAAGTTTAATAGCATAATTAACTTTAACCTACAGTTCCAGAGGGAAGTAAGATGAAATAGATTTTTATAAATATTCGTTTTTAAATCTGCCTGAAGGAAAAGCTCACCTGCTCATGGGTTATGGGTGTTTGCTTCTGATTGGAGAGTTCCATCAGCGTGCAGACATCTGTGCGTAGGTCCGTTTTGCAGCCGATGAGGAGAATGCGGGTGTTGGGGCAGAAGTCCATGATCTCAGTCCTCCACTGTTCAGAAACAACATTTAGAACAGAGAACAGTTGCGTAAGTATCATTATTATAACTGTTAATCTTAAGAGCCTTGAAGGCCTTTTGCCAAGTACTAGTGGAAGAAAACAAAGTGCTATAGCTGAGATTAGTGAAGCCTTCTCAAATCCTTTCAATGTTAACATCTTTGAAACATTCCAATTTGTTAAGTGACCATTAAAAGATTTGTTGTGAGATCTGGATTGTGGAGGAACTGTTGACTATGAACTGAAGGCAGCGCCACACAGAGTATGGGTTAAAGGCATTCATTTGATTGATCTGAATTGATTTTGCTATGTTTTGAAGGATTCTAATAATTTGCAACAAATTTAACTCACTGTTTGACAATGAGTACAATCTGCACACCTGTTATTACACAAAAGCGTTCTGTCAATCAAAAAAAATGGCTTCTATCTGTTCGTCAGGCTCACTCACTCACTCACTCACTCATGTTTAACAGGGCAAAAAGGGCTCCACAAAGGGGGCCTAAGTAAAGTACTTCACCATTAATGGCTCTGGGTAAAAAAAAAACCTGAATGCCAAAATAACCCAATCAATTTTGAGTTAAGGCATGTGCCTCTGTGTCCTATAGGACTATAATCAAATTCAATCATTAGATGGTTTTGAGATGTACACCTTTACTAAGGTGACAGTGTGGTGAGTTATACAGTGATAGCTCTGCACCTTCTTTAGTCCACTCTCCACAGTGTCTGGGCGGCTGATGTCGAAGCACAGCAGCACTGCATCAGAGTCGCTGTAGCAAAGTGGCCGCACATTGTCATAGTAGGGAGATCCTGAAACGAAGGACAAAAGGGTTTACATGAAACAGTGAAGAAATAAGAAGGATCGAAATCCATGAGCCATGCAGTATAGTGGTTTGGAGAACCCAGACCAGAGGAGGTAGAGATTACAGATGCACAATGGACTGTATTTTAACTGGGCTCATTGGAATTTTTGGCTTTCCCAGTTGATTAGGCAACATGGGCTGCACTGCTGGTGAAATTACAGGAGCTAAGATTGGGCTATATGACAATAATTATGATTATCTTTATATATAATACTACTTAACCAACACTAACCACCAGCATCAGTTTCATTTCAAAGACAGCATAATTGAATCTTTTATTTTAGGTGTAAAAATAAATCATAGCAGATTTAAGGCACGCCAGTCTTAGTGGATTAGGAAGATATCAAGCCTCAGAAAAACTCTGATGTATATACATATATGACACTTGTCGTCAAAAGAATAGCTGCACCCAGAAGGAAGTGTGGGATAGCAGGGCTATTGGGAAGGAAGATAAAGGTTACCAGGAACAATAACTGATGGTACATTTAGACTGATGTATAGACTCTCAGTATGGAGTCGGGCCGCCATGTTTGCTAACACAACATGCCAGACGTCTCGGCCTGGAGATATAGAGGTTCCTAATGGTGTCCTGTGACAATCCATCCCATACAGCTTGAGTGTTTTCACACACTGTGCGGTAGGGGTGGAAGTGGAGTGACACAAGGCTTTGTGGTGGAGGTGGAGTGACAATTCATCCTAGTGCTGACCATGGTGCCTCCACCCTCGTCTCCACCAGAGACAAACGGGACTCGTCACTGGAAATGACACGCTGCTGTTCGGAGTTACTCCATGACTGTCTAGCATGGCACCACTGCACCTTTGTGCACACTGTGGTGTCATGGCAGACATTGTAACGGTAAAGTCTGCCAATGGTGCCAATGCATTTGCATGTCTCATGATGTCAAACCTTCCCACCAAGTTTCGGTCCTGTGGGTTGATAAGTGTACATTCATTCATTCATCTTCTAAGCCATTGATTCTTTGGGGTCACGGAGGGTCCTGGAGCCTACCCCAGTGCTCAATGGGCATGGGGAAAGACCTTGGACACTGTTTCCACTTTAAAGGCTTAGTCTATGTGGAATGATTCAATTCCAACAAAATGGGTCATCACTTCATTATTGAGCCAAGCAGTCATGATGATCGTTGTAGTCTTCATGGTGCAGCCCTAGCAGAGATGATCTCTCCTGCTGAGCCTCACTTCATACGCAGCTCAGCACATCCTGCTAAGAAAGCACACTCTTCCACTTTCCAGTTTGCACTACTGGCATTTTAAAGGAGAAGAAAATGACAATTGAGCCCTAAATCCTTATCGATCTATCGTTCTCCTGTCTCCCTGGGCTTTTTTTTCCCATGGCTTATGCAACGGGAACAGCGGGGCTGGGGGCAGAAAGGCGCTCCCACTCTCGCTCAGAATCCTTAAGTAAGCCACCCACCGCCCTACGTCCGCCCCACGCGCGCAATACCTCTGGTCCCCCTGTTTCCACAGCAACAGCCTCGGAATCTACCATCTGCGGAGCGTCTTCCACCCACCCCTCCATAAAGGCTTCCCTGCCAATCATTAGACATAGATACGTGCCCACCCACTCGGTGAAGAAATGCCTGGGCTGAACAGTACCAAAGCCGCTCTCTGTGCAAGCCCTTTGTTTAGGGGGGGAGTTCAGCTTTACGGGGTGGGAAATAAGATCAAAGAGAAAACCAAAGGATCATGGGAAATGACTTTGGCTTTGGAGAATGAGAAAGTTGCGTGGATGCTTTTTGAGTTTGCGTGTTGGTTCATGCAGAGCGCGTGGCTGGTTCATCGATTAGAACAGTTACCAGAGTTACATACTGTTCCAGGTTCCAGATTCAGTCATGTGGATTCACATCAGTCACTCACAGCATAACTGATTTACCAGCACGGAGAATCCAAGCGGCCTGGTGTGAGATTTTATCTGCCGATTAATTGGCACATAAATAGCTGCGATTAAAAGGACATTAAGCAGAACTTTACTTAGTGCTGGCCTCTAAAGGTGTTACAGCAGCAGGAAGACGACTCTGCTCTTCCTTTACCTGTACTTGCCTTTAGTTACCTACAGAAAACATGGCCACATGGTGTTTGTTGTTGCTTAGGCATATCGTCGCTGTCCAAAGAAGCCGTGCTTCTCCAGTTTAGGGGGGAAGGGTAGTTTGCGTTGGTTCATGTAAAGAGGATGTATTCAAAGTGATTATGAAAAATTACTGCTGGTCTATTCATCATCAACCTATAATACAACGTAAAGCCATCACGCTCAAATCATCAAAACAAATAAAAATCGGAACAAATGGACATACATGGCCTTTGTACTTGATAGCTAAGCCAAAGGTCAAATGCGATGTAGGATATGTGGACCCTGGACAAGCCGCCATGATGTCATGATGCATATTGTTTTACAGAAATCTAATACTGTTATGTTAGCCTGTTTCCAGTCTTAATGCTTAGTCTATGTGAAATGATTTAATTCCAACAAAATGTGTCATCACGTCATTATTGAGCCAAACAGTCATGATATATATATATATATATATATACATACACACACACATATACATATATAGACATGCATATATCATACATCACATTTGTATATATATATATATATATAAAAAACTAACTTCTTCAAAACAGCAACTTTACAGGAGAGGGCAAAAACCTGATTTAATTTTAATTTAAAATTTAATTTAAATCAGTGGAACCAGACTTTTTACCAAGCAATTTTGAGCAAAACTGGAGATACACGTTTTACATTGGACTGCTACATATGTATATGGAGAGAGAGAGAGAGAGAGAGAGAGAGAGAGAGAGAGAGAGACACAGAAAGAGAGAGAGAGAGAGAGAGAGAGAGAGAGAGAGAGAGAGAGAGAGGGAGAGAGAGAGAGAGAGAGAGAGAGAGAGAGAGAGAGAGAGAGAGAGAGAGAGCGAGAGAGAGAGAGAGAGAGAGAGAGAGAGAGAGAGAGAGAGAGAGAGAGAGAGAGAGAGAGCGAGCGAGAGAGAGAGAGAGAGAGAGCGCGAGAGAGAGAGAGAGAGAGAGAGAGAGAGAGAGAGAGAGAGAGAGAGAGAGAGAGAGAGAGAGAGAGAGAGAGAGAGAGAGAGACTAATTATATGGTGTGCCATTAGTTGGCATGCTGGTTTAAATAGAGATGTTTTAAGGAAGTCACTGGTTGGAAAAAGACCAGGGAAGCTCGTACCACTTAACACAGCTTCGGCTTTTAAAGACATTCTCATCACTCAATTAACATAAACCAATCAGCTTGCTAGGAATCTTGCGAGCAGGAATGACCACCACCCACCAACTCCCTGGAGTTGTGACAGCCCAAATAACGGTACAACTTATTCATGTAACTCTGGTCCCATTTTAACATATTCACATTTTTACCACCATATTCAGACCCTAAGTTCCAGATTCATGGGTAATGCCCCATTCATTTAGTAGTTCAGCTTTCTATGCTGCGTTCACAAACGTTATTCTGTACCTCATAGCGGAATGCGCTCGATGCTGGGATGTAGCCACATCCATGTTTGCATGGTGACAGTTCTCCACTGAACACTTAAGATAATCAGAGGACAGCTATAGCAGAGTAGCTGGAGAAAGGCAGGAGGACGCTCTGTACTCTCGCTTTGTATAATGCTAGGTTTGGGAGACATGCAACAATTTGGTGTCCATGGCTCCCCACAACAATCCAGCATCCGAGTTCTTTACCCCAGACTGACAGTGGTAGAAGTTCCTGGTGCAGCGTTATTGAAAACATGCATTATCTAATTTATCGTCTATCACAAACACGTGAACACAGCCTCATCTCTCTCTACTGTCTTCTGGTACTCACTGTACTGAGTTAAGTGAGTTAAGTAGATCAGTCGATCACCAGTCAGCAGTTACATGTCATTTACAAACAAAACTGCTGCATATAGGTAAACAACATGCTTTCTAAACTTGCTAAGCAAAACTGCTGCACAACCTGTTAATGCCAAAAGTGCCCTGTATAGTAACTATTCTCGGGTCGGCTAGCTGTAATTACACTCAATGGCCAAAAGTTTGTGGACACCCTGCTTATCCAATGCTTCTTTCAAAATCAAGAGTATTAAAAAGGTAAAAGACGTTTGTCCCCCTCTGCTGCGGTAACCGTCTCTACTTATCTGGGAAGCTTTTGCATGAACATTGCTGTGAGGATATGGATAATTAGTTCTGAATCACTCCAGCTCATCCCAAAGGTCTTGGTTAGTGCTCCATCACTCCAGAATGGAGTTCCACTGCCCCACACCCCAGCTGAGGCTTGGCATTGATCATGGTAACCCCAGACTCACATGTAGCTGCTCCAGAGCATCTAATTCTATTGCCAGTACTTTTCTATGGTGATTATAGAGTTGGGTGTGCATTTGAACATCTGTGTCAGCTTGGGTACATCTTAATGCAGCTGAGTTCACTAATACGAATGGTCCACAAACTTTTGGCCACATAACTGACTGTACCGTCTGTTAGTACAATGGCTGCATCTCTGCAATGCATTAATGCCGGGCTAATCGTTACAAAACTACAGTGGCAAAAAGTGAATAACCACATATCGGACAAACCCAAACGAGCACAGCGCAGCTTGAAGATGAGCTGGCATTAGCAAATCTGCAACATTCCTGTGCCAGACAAATCAGTGCACCCAGATACTGTTGGCACCCTAGTCTCTAATCAGACCCGCCTCTGAGACTGCTGTTCTCTGAACGACCGCTGACCGCACTCCCTGTCTCCCTGATAAAGTCACGGACATGCAGACCTGGGTGTGAGGATGCATTCCATCGCCCTGGGTCTAAAGGCAGCAATCAATGGACATGCACACCAGAGTTACCACAGAGCCATTTTCAATTAAAGCTGACAAATTACAACATCCGAGAAGTCAAACAGAGACAGACAGAGGACACGGCTGACCCGCTCGCACGGTGCGTGTAATTATCCAAACCCTCCAAACCCACAGATAATGCTCTATAGGCTCTCCAAGAGCAGTAGGGATATGAAAGCAGCAAGGGGAGAGAATATTACACTCGGCTGAGGCGGTAAGCGTGCGCCGAACATTAATCCTCCTTCACCTCCTGCAGTCTGGGATCATAGGGCAGCGCTCTCTAAGGAAGCGTTCAGCACATTTGGATTTTTGCTGCTTTGCTTATGCCTCAAAACATCTCGGTTATAATACTTTACATAAACTGATCACTATATACAGGGGTTGGACAATGAAACTGAAACACCTGTCATTTTAGTGTGGGAGGTCTCATGGCTAAATTGGACCAGCCTGGTGGCCAATCTTCATTAATTGCACATTGCACCAGTAAAAGGCAGAGTGTGAAGGTTCAGTTAGCAGGTAAGAGCACAGTTCTGCTCAAAATACTGCAATGCACACAACATTATGGGTGACATACCAGAGTTCAAAAGAGGACAAACTGTTGGTGCACGTCTTGCTGGCGCATCTGTGACCAAGACAGCAAGTCTTTGTGATGTATCAAGAGCCACGATATCCAGGGTAATGTCAGCATACCACCAAGAAGGACGAACCTCCACCAGCATCACGTAGTGACCTGGCCACTATCCTGCAAGAAGAATGGCTTAAAGTCCCTCTGACCACTGTGCAGGACGCAGTATATGTCATTCCCAAGATGAACTGACGCTGTATTGGCCGCAAAAGGAGGCCCTACACCATACTAATAAATGACTGTGGTCTAAAACCAGGTGTTTCAGTTTCATTGTCCAACCCCTGTACATTTACCATACTGACAGCTTTATCCGTGACTAGCTACCACACCCCTTTGGAGCTGAAGCTTTGGCACCATTAAAAAACAGTTACCAAGTTTAACCATGTTAATAGCTATCCCTGCTGGTCTGGTGCTGGTTTAGCATACCAGTGTACAAAACACAACATATGCTGGTTTTGCTGGTGATCAGCCTGTCGACTCCCACTGGTGCTGACCAGCACACCAGCATCCAACACACAACATATCGTCTCTATCCAACAAAAACCTTGTCTACATTTTTGTCGATTTTACTTTTATACATCGTGTTTGGGGTTTACATTGTGTAAAAAAATGTTATGATGAGTGGACCAATAAAAATGGCCCAGAATTGCTTGGAAAAACGTCTGGCTCCTTTGACTTACATCAAAATTAAATCAGGCTTTGGCGTCTCCTGTGAAGTTGCCATTTTGGAGATTTTTCTCTGGACAGCTGCAGTATGCTGGTTTTGCTGGTGACCACCACATTGACTTCCATTGGTGCTGACCAGCACACCAGCACACCAACATCCAAAACACACTTCTATCCTATTTTAGCACAGCTGCTGACTTTAACATTGTGTGTCAGTTTCATAATGAATAGACCAAAACAAATGCTACCGAAATGACTGGAATGAAATCTTGTTACATTGACTTACAGTGGAAGCTCAGGGCGTTTTTGCTCTCTCCTGTAAAGTTTTTCTTTGGACAGTGACTATGTGATGGATTTGCTGGGGATCAGCCCATTAACATCTATCATATCAGCTGGTTAGTAAGCTGAACAGCTGACAGCTATGTAAAGCGTGCATGTCCTCACTGTCCAAAGAAACCTTGCATCTCCCAAATGGCAACTTTTCAGGAGAGGGCAAAAACTTCATGTAACTTTAATGTAAGTCAATGGAACCAGACATTTGTCCAATCAAATTTGGACTATTTCTGTTGGTCTATTAACTAGAGATACATGTTTTTCATTGGACATTGGATCAAACCAAGAAATGTGGAATGGCAAGGTGACAGGTGATATACTGCACTGTGGCTTCAGCATAACTAAAAAGCAGCTGCCGGGGTAATCCAGTTTATAATAACCAACAGTGGACAGTGGACAGTGTCAGTAGGCCGGTATACGACAAGCATTCCCAATCCTATAGATGATATTGGCTATTAAAAACAACATCACCTAATGATAAGCCATTTAGCTGCCAGGCTTAATCCACTGCCACACGTTCCTCAGCTAAATGAGATGCTGCTCTTCGAGCGTCCCTCGTGCTAGCAGATGGGCGGGATTGAGAAGCATGAAAAAGACAGCGAAGGGGACACACAGCCAAACTCCTCTGAACTGGCTAAACCTGGTTAATGCTGTGACTGGGAGAGGTGAAAAGTGGGCCAGTGTATGGCACATACCAGTGTGCACATGTGATTAACACACAGGGCTTTCCTAAGGCACATGAAGAAGCTCATGAAGAACAGATGGAGGTGGAGTGGGCTGCTTTTGTGTGCTGCATAGATAAACACTGGGCCTGATCACAACAAACTCCATCTGCTTAACCCTTTCATACCGCCATTCTTCATGCTAATGAGGTCAGGCTTGGTGAAGACCCCGGCACCTTGTAGGCCTACCAGCACGGGTAAACAGGGATGGCCACTCGAGCCACCCATGCAATAAATCTTGTCAACATAATGTATGTTATATGTACTAAACTGTATGTACAGGTAAGAAGCATGTTCAGTATATAGACCACACTGGTGTTGGTGTTTGGCTACGTCCTCGTCCTCTTCATTTCCTCTTCATTTCTTTATCATACCTCTTCCTCTTCATTTCTTTATCATACCAATCACACCAGAACCTCTCAAAATCTTCCCCAACAACTTACTCTGAAAGTGATTTTGACTTAAGTTTGCCTGTCAGTTTTAAGCTACCTGAACTTCAAATAATAACTTGCGAGGCTACAAAGCCCAGATTTTTTTGGTAACGTCCTAGTCCTATTAGAAGTTCAGGTAACTCTGACAGCTGAACATTTTAAATCTAAATTATATAGTATTATTATCATTATAAGTTTATAACTTTTTAAGTAAAACATATGGAAGTGACTAGCTTTTTAAATATTACATAGTATATCAATTACTAACATTTAATATATACATTTAAGTATATAATATATTTTTCTATTTTACATATAAATATTACATATTATAATATAAATATAATTACTAAATATATTATTATTATTATTACAAACTTTTAAAACTTAGAAAATTGCTATTTTTATAGTGTAGCTATTAGTGGTAGATATTTTTTAGCAATGTGTAAAATTCAGTTTGTCTGGTGGTTTTTAAAAAAAAAAAAAAAAAAAAAAAAAAACCTGAAAATTCAGCTTGCCATTTTTAGTGACCAAAAGCTAAAATGCTGTGGCCGAGGGCACTGGGTTATAGGCCTCTGCCTGCATCTTCCATAATCTTGGCACATCTATGTTATCAATAGAGATGAACCGAAGTGACTTGATTTAGGCGTGTGGTCCTGTGTCGTGCAGTCGGCTGCCAATGGTACTGGCACTAAACGGATGACTCATGGAGAGGTATGGGTTGGGTTACTGTGGGTTACTCTGGTTCTCTCTCTCCACGGTTCGTATAGGTCTCCCAGATCCTGTATGTCGCTGATGGGGCCTTTTGCCACCAACACACACACAGACATCCATATACATATACATACACACACATCTATATGTATATATATGAATCTATATATACACATATATATAGGTCAGCTTATCTATCTATATATATATATATATATATATATATATATATATATATATATATATATATATATATATATATATATATATATATATATATGTATAAGCTGACCTATATATAGCTGACCTGGTCCTAACTGGTTGATGTTGATATCGTATTGGGTTAATGCTGATATTTTATATGTGCCTGATTTTATCGCAGTACAGACGTTGGAGAGATTTATGCTGGGGTGGTGCAGATAAACAATGCTCATAATGCTGAAGTGACTGCAGTGCCTGCATATTCTCAGTGTGATGCTTAAATGCTGATACCGATCCTTAAAAAGGAAAACATAGTTGTATGCAAAAAACAAAGGTCTGTTAGGAGAGTATTCTGCTCTCCACCTTCATCTAAACCCCCTTAAACTCTTCATGTAGTCATTACCGCTAAGCCTTATGCTTAAGCAACTACCGTGAACGATTTGATAGCTAAGCTAATGCATTAGTCACATAATTATAAAGGCAGGGAAGCACTTGCCCATATACAGGTTCTCCAGAGTTTCAGCACGGATGAAAAGATGCCCAAGAGTCCGACACCATCCAGCACTAAAATCTCTGGGAATTAATCAGCACTCCAGAGCTCATCTAAATGCAGGCTGGGGGAGGTCAGCGGTTACAAAGGAGCTGAGCATCAGGGTGAAGAGAACAAAATGGTGAGCATGGTCTGTCCCCCTCCCCCTGGCCATTAAAGACCGATGGGAACAAGTCCTGACACATTCCCCCACGAGCCCCCGCCTCGGTGTAGCGCTTGCCTTCTCCAAGATACAGCATGGCCAAGATTCCAGCATAGTCTCCACTGGGAATTGAACAAAGGATGCCCCCTCTTGCTGTGAAGGGGCTAGCTGTGACCTTTCAGGGATTCCCCCTCACAGGGGTCATCTGTGAGCTGCTCGTGCGTTCCCTCCTCTCATCCCATCAACACCTCCATAAAAAAAGCGCTCATTAATCTACTCGGCGCGCTAATGTGCTAATGGAGCGCTATACACCTCCGCTCGGTCATCATCTATAATCCTCACGAGTTCACATTTATAGACATGTATTTCCATTAACATAATAACAGCCAGTCCAGCGCTAATACCTCGCTGCTAGTGATATACAGGGCTCCACTTTTGGACTACTACAGCGGGCCGCCCTCCCGCAGCCTGCGGCAGGTCCAGTTGGCTGCCCTGATTTAGCGAGGGAATTGATTTTCGCCTATAAATCCGAGCTGAGTCCTGAAGAGAGCCGTTTGAAAGCCTGATGATGTGCTCAGTCCAATCAATGCGAGGGAGTCTAATGAGGAGGCCTCATTCGGTCCTCTTAGCGGAGCTACCACACAAAAATGCATTACTGCACAGAGCAACTTCTACACGTCACAGCCACTGTGGATAGTGTGCATGCATTGGTGCGGTAGGTAGGACGCAGTTCCTCTGTAGCACTAGCTGAAACTGAAATTTAACTGGGGGGTTTTAATCCCAAATGATTTTCAGAGTTTTATAAAATGTGCATGTATCAGCATCGCATGTACATACATAATATCAGATATTAGTGTCAACCTATAATTCCCTTCTAAGGGCCTTCCTATTAAAACAACATAATGCTACTACTGGAACTGAACCTCATATCTTCATGTTTGTCAATTTTCAGGTTTGACTAAATCTGAATAAATCTGTTGCCCTTGACACTGTGTGCAAATTAGAAATAGAAGTAGCAGGAAATTCGTCTGGTTCTATAGACTTACATTAAAAGATGAGTATGTGTGTAAAATTATAATTTTGGAGATACAAAATATACTATTAAGATGCAGGATTCATTAAATTATCAACAAATTATCATAGTACAGTAAATATGTAAAAAAAAAAAAAAAAAAAAAAAAAAAAAAAAAAAATATATATATATATATATATATATATATATATATAATTAAAAATATAAATAAATGTATATTTTATATTTTTATTATATATAAATATATATATATAAATAAATATATAAATATAAATATATATATAATATATTTAATAAATGTATAATATATACACACACACACACACACACACACACATATATATATATATATATAATATTTTTTTTTCTAAAAAATAGTTATATTGTATGAATTCAGTTAGCTAATTTTGCCAAGAAGACCCAATATGCACTGCATACTGGCACATTAATTTTTTTCAGGCTCAAAGGTTAGCTTTAGGTTCACAATCTCTGCATTATTGGATTAAAGTTCCACAATAAAGCTTTTAAAGACAATATTGAATAATGTAGGACATGTTTAACAATGCTGCTCCTGCACTCCTTGCACTCTTTCAAAACTCTACATTTGTACGACATCAGTAATAGACTAACACTGCTTTGCTGAGTTTTACCATTTGCATACTTTGTCAAATATGACTCGGCAACTAACCTCCTAAAAATACCAGCACAAAATTCAGCACTGTAAAATCATACTGATGATGATGTAAATATGATAACTGCCCATCTCTAAACTCCTCTGCACATCTAAACACCTCACCATGCCATTTTGTCCAGTTGTGTCCCGGCCACACAGCCTCATGCACTGCACGGCACACCTTGAGTATTCGGACTGGGCTTCCCAAGGCCCCTGTGATCTTGCTAACTTTTCCATCCTGCGATGCCAAAAAGCCAAAACAGGTTCCAAGGCAATCAAAGTGTCCATTTATTAAGCCAGCAAGCCTCATCTGTTAATACAAATAAATCTTCCAGCCGCTCCCTAATGCACAATAACCCGAGGCACCGTATTGATTTTAATCAATATTTTTAAGCAAATTCATTTTACAAGTGACTGAGCGCTCCTCCAGGCTCTCCCTACCTGAGGGCCAGGCCGTTCTATCGACCCTCCACGCTCAGTTATTTTTTAAACTACTACAAAGTGCAGAGAGCGATGCTTCCAAACACGATCTGAACACAATATAAAGCCTATAAACCTGTACTGTTATATTTCCAGTCTAGGCTTATGAAAAGAAACAGTGATATAGGAACAGATGTTTGTGTTGCTCAGTAGCACTACTGAATATCTCTCTTACTTATGTCAGTGTTATTGTGATGAATTACATTCCAGTGTGCTTTTCAGAGAATACCACGGATACGGTATATATTTCTAGGACACTGAACACCGAACGGATACAAAAACGACAGATCTGGTCCCATTGTAGACACCGTAAACAACAACAACCAATGTATAGTGCATGAACTGCATACTAACAAGTAGCTGAGACTATCAGTAGTTTTACCAAAAATGTAGCTGGAGTAAATTATATATATATAATTACATACATATATATATATATATATATATATATATACCCATCGTCAAATGAATAGCTGCACCCAGAAGGAAGTGTGGGATTGCAGTGCTGTTGGGAAGGAAGATAAAGGTCACCAGGATCAATAACTGATGACCCATTTAGACTGATATGGGTAATATCTACTGAGCTACACATACAGAAGTAGCGTACCTCAGTATTGCGTTGGGCCGCCATGTTGGCTAACGTAACATGCCAGATATTTCAGAATGGACTTGTGGAGGTTCCTAATGGTGTCCTGTGATAATCCATCCCATGCATCGTAAATAATGTCACACAGTTCCTGCAGATGGTGCAGTAAAGGTGGAGGTGGAATGACACCAGGCCTTCTGGACATGTGACGTGCACCAACTTACACACGGATTCGTTGGTCGCCTCCACCAAGACAAAAGCGGGACTCGTCACTGAAGATGACCCGCTGCTAGTCACTCCGTGACAGTCTGGCACGACACCACTGCAGTCTTTGGTGACGTTAAGGTGGTGTTAAGGGAAGTCGTTCTAGTGGTCTGGCGGCATGCAGTCTGCCAATGGTGCTGCCACTAACAGGATGACTCATGGAGGGCATCACTGCTCGCTGAATGTCCGCGACTGCGGCTGTTGGGTCAGTCAGGTACAGTGACGAGTCATATCCCTGTTTACATCACATGTGTGGCTGAGCGTAAAATCAACCCACCAAGTTTCTTTCCTGTTGGCTGATTCTTTCTGCGAGCGACTATGTGCAACTATTCTATCTATCTATCTATCTATCTATCTATCTATCTATCTATCTATCTATCTTTTAAATGATGAGTGTAGGTTCGCCATATCGCCCAGCCCTACTGCACCGAGCTGCATGTCTGAGAGGGCCCTGGATCTGATTCATTTGGGTGAACAATAAAACTGAGCTGAGACTAAAAGCCAGGGAACAAGGAGAAGTGCTCTAATTCCGTGCTCACAGGCTGGACGGGCGGCTGAAAGCTGTCTGGATCCTGGCTCTGCCCTCTCATCCTCTCGCCAACCTCGCGCTCATCCCTTAAAGTACATTCTGGCCCTCCACTGGCGCGTCTCCAAACACACCAATCAGATCAAAGAGCGAGGGGCCAGATTAAAGACAGGAGGTGTCCCAGCGGCCCGCATTTCATTCAGCCTTCCTGATACTGTCGCATGGATGCTGAGTTAGTAAGAGACACACGCACAAACATGCATACCCAAGACTTCGTTAAAGCCTCCGACTGAACCTACAGGTGTATGGAAGCGTGTGGTCATACAGGTCTACTGGCAGTGGCTAAAATCCCAGTCTACAGGAAAACCTCCTTGGAACTGTGCCAGGTAAGGCATCCACCAACCCAACCCACCAATTCTTTGATGCGAGTGTAGCTGAACACAGAAGTGGCCTACACCTAGATCTTTCGGTCACAGGTGACTCATGTGCTTAGCTTGAAATCACTGACCAATATAGGAACAGATGTTTGTGTTGCTCAGTAGCACTACTGAATATCTCTCTTACTTATGTCAGTGTTATTGTGATGAATTACATTCCAGTGTGCTTTTCAGAGAATACCACGGATACTGTATATATTTCTAGGACACTGAACACCGAACGGATACAAAAACGACAGATCTGGTCCCATTGTAGACACCGTAAACAACAACAACCAATGTATAGTGCATGAACTGCATACTAACAAGTAGCTGAGACTATCAGTAGTTTTACCAAAAATGTAGCTGGAGTAAATTATATATATATAATTATATACATATATATATATATATATATATATATATATATATATATATACCCATCGTCAAATGAATAGCTGCACCCAGAAGGAAGTGTGGGATTGCAGGGCTGTTGGGAAGGAAGATAAAGGTCACCAGGAACAATAACTGATGACCCATTTAGACTGATATGGTGAATATCTACTGAGCTACACATACAGAAGTAGTGTACCTCAGTATGGCGTTGGGCCGCCATGTTGACCAACTGCAGGTTTCATTGAGAAGCGGCTGTAAAGAGATGTAGGGGTCGGGAAACAGTAAGGTTAACGATGGTCCTGCTTAACTGTGCGTAGCCCACCGCAGTACACAGTAACTGAACACGGTACATGGTACTATATTCTAAATCTGGGTTATACTGTGATATGTATCTTGCATTGTCAAAGCACCATCCGGCATATCGCTCAGCCAGTACGTGGCGTACAGTCTGCACAGATCCGCCAGAAATTCCAGACGTGTCATGTGCCGACACTAGGGATGCCGAAACAGGCGCCACAGACTAACACGCGCTAACACCGTTCACTGTAATCAGGTCAACAGGCTACAACAGGAAGCCCTCTGGACATACAGACTCGAAGCCCATGTGTGCCCTGACTGCACACAACAGCTGACAGCATAACAAACGGTCTGAGTACAGGCCTACGTGGCATGCGTGCGGAGTTTTCCTCAAGGTAACAGACACTGCGTTCAGGTTCTATTCTGAAAAAAATAAAACATGCCTGTCTACATGCGATACGCCGTGTGTGTTGTTGTGGTAAAACGCACTGGCTCGTGCTATTTAGAGCAAAACCATCTAATCTAATAATCTACATCGAATAGCCTGCGTCATGAAAATGCACATAAAACACTCATCCTGGGCTGTGATTGGTCAGGATGTCTGCAGCACACAGCTATGATACCGGTGATTGGCTAGAGCGCGTGCAGCAGCCTTCTGTTATATCAGTTTTGCCAAGGCCCAAGACCCACATAAAGGAAACCAGTGACCTTCTCTCAGTTTCTCTCTTTCGTTCGCACAAATGGATGGCTCCCTAGTCCTCCCAGTCACACGCAAATATTTAAACACACCCTTCACGTGCACAATTTCCATTTATCTCATGTATATATCGGAAAAATAAACAAATAAAACAAGCACCTTTATTTTTTTCCATTTTTGCATTCTCTGCTTTAGCCTTTCCCCAGACTGTGATGAATGCCGCAGTAACTGTGCATTAAACCATACATCTGCCAACCATACAAATGACTGTACATGGAAACCAAGCAGCAGGACCAAACCAATAGTTTCTACCAGACCACAGAAACCAACAACCCACCTACTTGACCTATACACCCATTGTTGGTGTAGTTTCACCCATTATGGCTGAAGTAACGAGCAGTGAAACACAATACAGGACAGCCTACCACCCATTTGCATAGCAATGAGGTCCGCATACAGTCTTACAGACAAGCATGTTCGATAAGCTCACCGGACAAAGAATGAGTCCCCTGTGACTGAAATGTACCAGACAGCTGTTGGTATGTAGGCCACATTGATGTTCAGCCAGTTGGGCCAGATTTGGTGGATGCCTTCCCTGACACAGTTCCGAGGAGAGTTTCCTGTAGACTGGGATTTTAGCCACTGCTGGTAGACCCGTATGACGGTACGCTGCTTCCATACACCTGCAGATTCAGCTACTTCCTTCACACTGTGGTCTTTGGGACGCCCCAATGCAGTCACTCCTTTTGGCCAATCATTAACATCTGCTCTGGAGCCAATTACCACACATGGAGCGAGACATTCCCTGCACTGCAGCACCTCTTCCCAATCTATGGATCCCATCACTCACACCCCGGAGGTACTTATAGCCCCATCATCCTCGTGTGGCGCCATCTGCAGGAGCCTAAAGTTACTACCATCTTAAACACACACTGTGGCTAATTTGGCGAGCTGATCTAAGGGATGAAACTGGAAAACGATACATACACATACATACATATACATATATACACACACACACACACACACACATATATATATATATATATATATAAATTATATTATAAATTATATATATATACACATATGTATATATATATATATATATATATATATATATATATATATATATATATATATATATATATATATGTATAGTGGCTATATAATTTCCCCTCTGCATGTATAATCGACTGACGACTTCTTCCCTCATTAAACTATTTACTGCGCGGGCTTCCACTGCACAAAGAGCATCTGTTGCATTTCTCTCCAGCAGCAGGAGTCATGCATTAGCATAGATAATGAGTGTTAGTGTTACTATTCAAGCTTGCTGTGCAAACCGGTTTGAGCAGTTTGCCTAATGAAATGAAGACGGCTGGGCTGAACCCACCTAATTTACATACAGTATGACCATTGCTTGTCTGGGAGCACCCATCACAATTCCGCCTTTGTAACCAAGAGGAGCATGCATTTAAATAACGACAAATACATATTTTGAAAGTAATTCATTCATTTTTCTGATGTTAATTCACCGTAAAATGATGCCTTAGTTGACAGGAAGGCTCATTTTCAGCCATTGAAGTCTACTTAGCACCTGTAGCACCAAGAAGAAGATGTTCTTTAACTTATAACAGTAACAGAACCCTAGCTGGTGCTGGATAGAAGGTTCCAGCAGAATGAGATGATTAAGAGTTTCGTTTTCTGAGCTGCCATGGTTCTGTAACCATAAGCAAACGATGACCCCCCCCCACCCCCTATTTTTCAAAGGTGCCTGCTTAAGGAAGACCACCTTACACCTCAACCCAATCCATCGAGCCAACCAGACAGCCCATGTCCAGAAACACACCAGTACATCGGAAAAACTGCATCGATTACTTGTGCACACACGCTCACTCCCACGGCGTGCACAAATCGGCATTCTCGCCACGGCGTGCTAGCTCACTTCAAAGGTCACTTGAGCTGATAACATGCTTACAGATGAGGGACACTCACTAAACGCCATCACTCAGACCTAATGCGTGTTTCCATGTACCATGTGCTGCAGCATGACATCTGCATTGTTGACCATCTCGGTCACGACGGTTTCATGTGTTTGGGCAGTGCTTCTCTATTTTGTGAAGGCTGACTAGCTGGAGGCTGCGACAAGATGATGCTGATCATCCACGATATGCACTGCAGCATTAAATCGATAGACAGATCTCACTGGAGGCACCATTACAACAGGATACAGACATTTAGCCCCTATTCATACATCCAGTTTGGCAGGTTAGGGCTTACCTGATGTGTCCCACAAACTCAGCTCCACACGCTGGTCGTCAAGCTCCAGACATGCTGTGTAATTCTCAAAGACGGTGGGCACATACGTCTGTGGAATAAATCACACCCCTATCAGTGCAACACAACAACTACCCAGCAACCCAGGGGCACAGATACAGGGGATGGGCAAGGATGCAGAATTTGGCATGCATTCTGCTTAACACTGAAAATGAGCACATGTGGGTTTAGGCATTTCATAATAGGAGTGATAGGAGATTTGGTACTAAGAAATATGAATGCACGCGATTAAAAAAAACCAAAACAGGATAAATAAACATTAATATGAATATAAATGTCTATTAATTAGACTAGAAATTAGGCTCAGTAAACAGGCAAGACTAAACTGTCCCTCCTGCTCTGAAACAACAGGTCAACTGAGGGAATGCATGGCAGTGCATGCACAGTCCCTTGTTAACGCATGCAGCACTAACCTCTGGATAGCAGTCCTTAGCCAAAACCTGCAGCATGGCCGTCTTCCCACACTGTACATCCCCCACCAGAACCAGTTTACATCTGACCACCAAGGGCTGCGTGTTCCTTCTTTCCTTCATGCTGACTGTCGAGGGTTTAACGCCGAAAACAAGATCCAAATAAACACAGAGTACACGACTGCAGAACCCAGACTCTCCGCTCGCTGCCCACAGCTGATCTACCCTGGACTGAGGCGCCGCGCGCTTTTATACCAGCGACGTTCGAATCGCGAACAAGCCGATTCGTATGTACCGAATCGTTGAAATGAATCAGTTCCCTAGACTTTCAATGAATCAGTGCTTGTTTTAAAGAAAGTTTTTTTGTGGCTTGTATGCAGTGTTTACGCCCGTGCTCTAGGCTGGAGATTTCTAATAAAATAATGATGAAAAATAACCGGATACTAATAATCGAATAATCATAATATTTCACCGTTTAACATCATCAACATGCAAAATGTTTATCATACATGAATCACTGTGCCAGACTAAACGTTACTGTTTTGAGTTTAATAATGAAAGATAAATTGTTTATGTATCAAAATCGCAAATGAAAAGGCTGCAATTTATATGATATTATTATAGTATATTTACAATAAATATGCTTTAATTTTTAAATGGAGAACATTTAACCTAATAAAAGATGGAATGACAAAAAAAGTGCCATGAAAGAAAAGTGAATGTTCTAGTCCACTTTGGCATAAACAAGTCCGGATATTAATTTCTAGTAAATAAAACAAATAAATAAAAAAATTAAAGCGCAAAAGCAATATTGGTCGAAAAATCCCAGTAAGATATTTCCCCTCATTGTTTTGCTCTAGATTATTGTGGTAACAGGTCGTACCAGCGTGCTTGGTACGAAATGAATCGGACCGTTCGAATGAATCGAAGACTCGGTTCGTCTGGTGGCTGTGTGATGAACACGCTTATGGAAGTTTCGCTTTTCCCGACCAAGGTGTCATGACTCACTCCATTGTTTGGGGCCTGACTGAGCCGTAAAGCCAATGAGCTGCTATATTTAGGAAACTGAATCACTGTAGATTAATGAGACTGGTGACTTTCCGGTGATGCACTGTTACCTTACAGCAGCCAGGCCGTGTTCGGGTTTTGTAAGAGTAATTTACAGAACAACACTAAACATCTCCGGCCATTATACTGCACACTAAGTTTACTGCAGAAATGACCGGGGGCAGTAAACCACGCCCCCTTTTGATTCATGCCCATATTAGGGTGCCTAAGGTTGAAATACCTAATAATTTAGGATAATATACATGTGCATTGATTCAATACCATCCACTATTATACAGCATAGTAACACCTCAGCTACTCTACCTGGGGGCAACCTACTGCTGCTTAAAGCCCCAGAGGACACCAACACACAATATCTGTATACTGAGTGTTACATTAAACACCCAGCTCATATAAGATACAATAACTGTGTGGGTGTGGCTAATAAGCAGCGTGATTGACAGCTCTCTGTCCAACACTCCTAGCCTGATCCATCACTGCAGAACTAACATCATGTGACAAACCTGGACGAACAGCGCAGCAGACGGTTGGACAGACAAAGTTGACAAACAAGTAGACAGGCGGAAGGATGGGAGGATAACAGTAGGCCGTGAAGCACCCTCTAGTGATGTGTGGGCCTGTAGTCAGTAGTTTGTAGTTGGCTGGTAACGTCATATATATGTATATATATAATAACCTATATATTCTTATGCCCATCATGCAAGCTAAGGTCCACTGGCTCTGGTCTTCTGGCTGCTCCTAGGCTTTTGTCAATGGGTTGCAAGTCATTTAGTGCTACTGCTCATCACCCTCTGGAACCCCTAACCTTCATCTGCTCACTCTTCTCCATCTCTTTTCATCTATAAAGCCCAGCTTAAAATATCTTTTCTCAAATAATCATTCACTATGAGTGTAACCTATTATCATCATCGTCATTGCCATAATAATAATAATAATAATAATAATAATAATAATAATAATAATAATAATAACAACAACAATAATAATAATAATAACAACAATAATAATAATAATAATAATAATGATAATGATAATGATAATAATAATAATAATAATAATAATAATAATAATAATAACAACAATAATAATAATAATAACAATAATAATAATAATAATAATAATAATAACAATAACAAAACAACAACAACAATAATAATAATAATAATAATTGTTATTATCATCATTATTATTATTATTATTATTATATAATACAAAACATTTATATTAATATACACATGTTTACATGCACCTGGCGAGCCACTGATGGAGAGATTTCTCGGGATGCTCTTTCTCAGCTACCTTGTTTGACTTTGGACACACCAAAGAGACGTCAGCCTTGTGTTTGTTCAGGGCAATGCTTATGGAAGTGTTACCCAGAATTACGGCTGCCCAGTTCCCACTGAGAGAGGAGAAATATGGTGATGTATATCTGTCACTGATCACTATTCAAAGAGCGTAGTATTAGTGTCTGTCTGCCAGAGCGATTTGTTAACCTAATGGAAATGTAGGCTCCCTGAGTCTTTAACTGCCGAGTTATGCAGGGCCTGCTTGTTTGTACAGGGTCTTTGGCTGAAGCTGACAACCGTGTTTTCCTTTTAGCTCCCTAATGGCCTAAATATTCAAAAGATCCAGGGATATGTTCACCAAAATGTCTTTCTGGTTTACCACAGAGGTAAAAAGGCTCGGATCTGGAATTCCTAATAAGGGCAGGATGAGTACAGACTGGACGGAAGGCTGGTGTCAGCATAGTTTAGATACTTCCTTGCTCACACTCCTACAACACTTGGGAATTAACCGATGAGTTAAATGAGGTGTATCTGAGCAGGGAAACCACCAAACCGTGTCAGGACTAGAGTTCAAGGTGATACTGTAGCACAGACTTCCTCATCAACAATCCGGAATTCCATTAACAGCTCTTGTTCTATTTGCTTTGGGAAACAAACATTCGGATGCTGTTTCGGAGAAGGAGCTTCTTTCTGGAGCTCTGCCTCTTATTTATCCCATAACCCATATAAGTAAACACCCTCTGCAGTGGTTGGACCTTGTATTCCTGGGATAGTTCTGAAGTTTCCAGCGTTTATAAAATCCCCCTGTTATTCTCTGCACTGTGGCCCGTTTCCTACCTTCCCACATCATGGGATCGGGCACAGTGAACTCCGTAATTATGAAACACTGTACTTTTGACTCATGGTATAACGAAAGCTGGCTCGGTGGTGTGCCTTAACGACTGGGCTATTTCACAACTAGCACTTTTCCCCCTCGTCTGTCTACCAGTTAGATACACTATTGTTAGTCTAGTGACGTTTGCGAGGTCATTAGAGCAGTCGACTCCCGTGGAGCTGTCTAGACTGCTCTTCCCATAAGAGTACATTAACACCCCCCAGAAGAATAAGGTCTATAAGGGAAGTGAATTAACACTATTAACTACTACAGCTTCACCCTCATTAAACGCTTGTTTCCATACTACAGTCCTGTCCATTTCAACTGTAGTATTAATGGTCTGGATGATGGCCTAAAGAGACAGCCTTTAACCTCAATGCTGTCAATCAGCCAAGACACGTTAATGTAGCTAACCTGTAATAGCAGCTTACCGCACACCAGTTAGCCCTGTGCAAACTGCACACCTCAATCATCAAACTATCTATCAGTTTTGATTATTTATGTCATTTTAAGTGGGCTTTTTATGTGGTTACTGATATTGATATATGATATTATACATACTGTATGGTGCTGATATTGTTCCACTGTTGATTTATGAAGATATTCATACATCCTGTTGTATGCAGAGTTATTTCAGGAACCGTGAGCAATTTAGGGCAAGTACTTTGTAGTGTGTAGTGTAGTGTGGTTCTATGTAGAAGCATGAACACTCAAAGAGCCCGGTTCTCTATCCCACCAAAAAGGGTTATTCTATCGATATAAGCTTCTATATAGAACCAATGTTCAAAATACACCCAATATGGTTGGGGGTGGGGATGGGGGCGTCCTATATTGGCTCACCTAGTAATCCAGCTGTCTACACTGTTCTTCCCACCAGAGCACATTAACACCCACCCCCAACCCAAGAAGAAGTACATCTTGAATGAACACTTATTGACTATTACAGGTTGAGTCTAGTTCACCTTTGCCCTATGTATGGATAGCACACCAGTTAGGACTGTGCAAACTGTGTATGTCACATTTGATGGGTATACCAGTGTAAACAGGCTTATGATGCAGTTACTGATATTGATTTATGATATAGATATTGTTCCACTGTTATTCAAACAGATATCTATATACACTGTTGTATGTGACATTATTACAGTCTTTCTCAGTCGGCTTGGTACAGTTCTCACATCATGATTTACACTGGCATCACAACAAGTACTAGATTTTCAGATTTTAATCCCTTGTTGATCCCACAGTGGGGAAATTTAGTCTCCGCATTTAACCCATCCATGAAGCGAAACACCCACATACACACTCACTAGTGAACACACACACTAGGGGGCAGTGAGCACACTTACCCGGAGCAGTGGGCAGCCCTATCCATGGTGCCCGGGGAGCAGTTGGGGGTTAGGTGCCTTGCTCAAGGGCACCTCAGTCGTTACTGTCAGTTCAGGGAATCGAACCGGCGACCCTCCGGTCACAAGGCTGGTTCCCTAACCTCCAGCCCACGACTGCCCCAAAGCGCAACTGCCCTGTGTGAGGAGGTCCGGGGCCCTCCGGGGATAGATAGGTAGGTAGGTAGGTAGGTAGGTAGGTAGGTAGGTAGATATATAGATAGATAGATAGATAGATAGATAGATAGATAGATAGATAGATAGATAGATAGATAGATCTATTTACCGACTTCCTGTGATTTAAGGCGGGTATTTAACAATGTCCCTCTTAAAACGATGGTTCTTCAAGGGTTCCCTAGTAAAGTCTATGGTTCTATATAGAATCAGGAACACTTCAGGAGCTTGGTTCTCTATAGGGCTAAAAAGGGTTCTTCCATATCATAAGCTTAACATAATATCAATATTAGAACCACTTTTGGTGCTGCAAAGAACCATTTCCGGTTCTACGTAGGCCAAATATGCAGTGCATTCTCCATTAGTCTATAAACACATTTCACCACATACAGAATCATTGACACATGCAGATTGTTCATTGGGTGTTAATGGTTCTGTAGAGAACCAATGTGTGAAGTACCTCTAATGCTCGGGGGGAGTCCTATGATGGCCCACTAATCCAGTGTTGGTTGGATGACCACTCTCTTGGGAAAGCTCGGCCTGTTTTCAGCTTCACAAACATGCTGTGACATTCCGACATTGTTCAGAGGTACACTGGGAATGGCTACAGTTGCTGGACAGATGAAGGACCTACAGGGTGAACCAGTTTGCTACAGCACCATCCTGAGGCAGACCAGTGCTGTGGTTCAGGCTAGTCAAGAAAGACAGAAGCGTGCTGGGGAGTGAAGCAGGACACACAATGCCACCATAACCTCGTTATCAGGTTGGTTTCAAGGACTCCAGGAAACTCAGAGACTTTCAGAGAATCTGAGAGATTAATTAAGAGGTCCGGGACCCTCAGGACCCCCCTTTATTTTGCACATTGTATAAAACCATTGTCTTTACAGAAGCACTTTTGAAGAACCATTTTGTAAGAGAGTATACAGGCTATGTGTGTGCTTGTTGGTGCCTTGAGAGATAGATAGATAGATAGATAGATAGATAGATAGATAGATAGATAGATAGATAGATAGATAGATAGATAGATAGATAGATAGATAGATAGACAAACAGACAGACAGATAGATAGATAGATAGATAGATAGATAGATAGATAGATAGATAGATAGACAGATAGATAGACAGACAGACAGACAGACAGACAGACAGATAGAGATAGATAGATAGATAGATAGATAGATAGAGATAGACAGACAGACAGACAGACAGACAGACAGACAGACAGACAGACAGACAGACAGACAGACAGATAGATAGATAGATAGATAGATAGATAGATAGATAGATAGATAGATAGATAGACAGATAGATAGATAGATAGATAGATAGATAGATAGATATAGGCAGATAGATAGATAGCTAGATAGATAGATAGACAGACAGACAGACAGATAGATAGATAGATAGACAGATAGACAGACACAGACAGACAGACAGACAGACAGACCCAGACAGATAGATAGATAGATAGATAGATAGATAGATAGATAGATAGATATTAGACAGACAGACAGACATAAGACAGACAAGATTAGATGATTTATATAGATGTAGATAGTTTATAGATATAAGAAGTCCCCAGAGACACCCAGGACCCCCTTCCTCATCCATTCACTCAGTTACTCTCTCATCTGCTAGTAGTAGTGCTAGTAGGGCATGGCTGTAAACACTAGGGGCTACAGGTTGCCTGCTGTTGGGAGACAAAGAAGCGCATTCTGACCAACACACATTTGGTAAAAGAGCAATAGCAGGCACATACATGATACTCGACAGGCCTCCTTTGATGTAGACCAGTCATTCCCAGAGGACCAAACCCGAAATCCTCTGTACTCCTCTTCTCACTTCAGTTTATGTATGTTTGCGCCAGCATTCAGATTGGAATTTGGACGTACCTGAGAGCCGGTGTTTGGATCATTACTGCAGTGATTAATATTTTTCAGCTGGCAACAACTCTCCTAACCCTAACTGATGCAGTGAGCAGCTTCTCATTTCTTGAACAACCACGTGGGAAGGCGTAACCCGTCACAGAGAACATGCTATTATATTTCAGAGGAGTGAAATCATTGGCATCAATCAATAACTAGAACAATGAAGGCACTGAAATGACTGGAATTGGGTTAAGAACTGTCCAACACGCCATTAACGTGAACCGCCAACCTCGTGGAAAAACTGACTGACTACGTCAGTAGGCCTCACAGCTATGCATCACAATGGAAGTAAAGGTCATGTGACCTGATGAGTCCTGATTTACTCTATTCCAGAGCGCATGACATAATGCATAATGCTCCCTGTATAAGCCTCTGGAGGCAGTGTCATAATCTGGGGGTGCTTCAGTTGGTCGGGTCGAGGCTCAGGGACACCGTGTGGCAGTATGATGAAGTCGGCTGACCACCCGGATGTACTAAATGACCAGGTTATCCCATCAATAGATTTTGCTTGCCTGATGGTACGGCCCTATTCCAGGATGACAATGCAGAGATTCTTCGGGGTAACCCAAACGTAGTGAAAGAGTGGTTTGGGGACCATCCGCACACATGGGCTAACCACTGACCACAAAAATCCTGACTCCGGAGACTCATTACAAGATCTCGGCCAAAATGAATGCGAGTCTAGATGGACATAGCTGTTGCATAAGATTGCCGAACAGGCCCGTGGTCCATGCATGCTGCACTCAAAGCTCAACACAGTTCCAATGGCTTGTTAGAGCGTGTGACTATTTTGGCCAGGCAGTGTATGTAGTCATGATGTAAGAGCGTTTGTCGGCCTGTAAGGGGTCTTAGTTTTGATCAGCATGGACCGGCATAATGTCACGCTTCATCTCCCCCTCCCATCACCTCCACCTATCATCAAGACAGAGCATTAAGTCTGCCTGATGTCTCACTCAGATATACGTCACAGAAGGAAATTGGGTTATGATTCATGTTGACTTGAAATGTTTGTTTACTGCTCTCAGGATAACACGGAGCTTGTTTACACCTTGAGTTACCGTATACAGTGGGGTGCGAAAGTTTGGGCAGCGTTGTTAATTTTCCTGATTTACCTTTATAAAGCATTGATTGTTTGGATAAAAAAAAAATCTGTTAAATATAATATATAGGGGACAAACACAGTGATATTTGAGAAGTGAAATGAAGTTTATATGATTTACAGAAAGTGTGCAATAATTGTCTAAACAAAAGTAGGCAGGTGCATAAATTTGGGCACCAAAAAAAAAAACCTTTAGTAGATCCTCCTTTCTCAGAAACAACAGCCTCTAAACGCTTCCTATAGCTTCTAATGAGACCATTCTTCTTTACAAACCATCTCTAGTTCATTCAGGTTTGATGGTTTCCGAGCATGGACAGCTCTCTTTAAGTGACACCACAGATTTTCAATAATATTCAGGTCTGGGGACTGAGATGGTCGTTCCAGGATGTTGTACTTGTTCCTCTGCATGAATGCATTAGTAGATTTTGAGCAGTGTTTAGGGTCGTTGTCTTGTTGGAAGATCCAGCCCCGGCGCAGCTTCAGCTTTGTCACTGATTCCTGGACATTGGTCTCCAGAATCTGCTGGTATTGATTGGAATCCATGCGTCCCTCAACTTTAACAAGATTCCCAGTCCCTGTACTGCCCACACAGCCCCACAGCATGATGGAACCACCACCAAATTTTACTGTAGGTAGCAGGTGTTTTTCTTGGAGTGCTGTGTTCTTTTTCCTCCATGCATAACGGCCCTTGTTATGCCCAAATAACTCTATTTTAGTTTCATCAGTCCACAGCACCTTATTCCAAAATGAAGCTGGCTTGTCCAAACGTGCTTTAGCATACCTCAAGCGGCTCTGTTTGTGATGTGGGCGGAGAAAAGGCTTTCTCTGCATCACTCTCCCATACAGCATCTCCTTGTGTAAAGTGCGCCGAATAGTTGAACGATGCACAGTGACTCCATCAGCAGCAAGATCATGCCATCACTCACACCCCGCAGGTATTTACAGCCCTATCATCCTCGTGCAGCGCCATCTGCAGGAGCCTGAAGTTACTACCACTTTACCACCTAGAAGATAATAAAACACATTTTACACCTGTGTTAAACGTAGTCAGAAACCTCCTCTGAACATGGTTTGAGTAATCCGACTGTAATTTAACCACAGTGAGCCCTGACTGACTTTTTCAACTGGCTTTTAAAGGGCTGAGGTGAATGCAAGGTGCAAACCGGCCAGTAGCACAAGGAGTTTCAGCACACGATCACAGTGTTGTTCTAAGGTGTTGTTCATTGTGCTCTTTCTCCACAGTTTGACAGGCTCGGTACTGAGCTGATGGGTTCTGGGGGTTCATAGCAGGAGTAAAATGGGTTCTACCTCTGGCCCAAACAGGGATCCGATTCAGGAAACCACAAGTTAAGGAAAAGCTAGTTCCCCTCAGATGTGGCTGTAACGTACAAGAGTGTAGCTGAAAAGCCACAGAGAGAATACCCTGCCCTCAGGAGCACACACAGGAGGCCAGATGCAGCTGAATAATCAACAGCTTCAAGTGTCACCACACAATCTGGCCCAGTAACGGCAGGAGGGGGCAGCAGGAGAAGATCAGTCCTTGTCCATAGCTGACCTCTCATTTTTAAACAGCGCTGAGAACAATAATCACCATATCTATAAATATACATACGATAACCAAACCGTGCACTCACTATGGTGCCGCCACACACGGTTCTATTAGTGGTCTCCTCCAAGACGAAAGCGGGACTCGTCGTCGTGCTGCTGTTCGGAGTCACTCCTGGACAGTCTGGTACGACACCATTGACAGTGTTTGGCGGCGTTGCCCTGTTTAATGCTGCCGCTGACAGGACGACTCATGGAGAGCATCACTGCCCTGGTGTTGGGTCAGTCAGGTACAGCGTTAAGGCCCATCCTTGCCTACATCACATGTGCAGCTAAACTGAGCTACTTCCTTCACACTATGGCCTTTGGCACGCCCCCATGCAGTCACTCCTTTCAGCCAATCATTAACATCTGCTCTGGAGCCATTTACCACACATGGAACGAGACACTCCCTGCACTGTACCACCTCTTCTCAATCTATGAATCCCATCAGTCACACTCCTTGCTTCCATCACATGAGCGGCTGAACGTGAAACTTGAACCATTGGCATGTCGCATGATGTCAAACCTACCCACCCAGAGTGCATTTGTTGGTGCAGCTATTGTTTTGATGCTGAGTGTGTGTCGTACATGTCCCACTCCGCTCTCATGTTAACAGTATCTGAGGGGACAGCAACATGAGGACTAAATCTCTCTGCCTCTCACATGTGACAGATGGCTCTGTCATGTGGCATTCTAGCTGTCACCCCGAGTAAGACAACAGAACAGTAACGAATGCAGGATGGAAATGGGGCATATGGGCAGCTGCAGCGGTCAGCTGCTGTAGCCCCTGTGAAGCTATGCAGAAGAACACTGTGCTGGGATCAGATGCAGGGGTCAAAAGAATGATCCTGTCCTTCTTCCTTCTGTCTCTCACTCTGTTTCTGTCTCTCTCTCCTCTTTACCTGCCTCTTGTGCTCTGGTGACTAACTCCTGCTGTCCGGCTCTGTCCGGGCCAGCTGGAGCCGTGTGCTTCTGTTGGGGGCACAAGGCAGAGTGCATTTCAGGCAACAGCAGATAATCAGCTTCTGTTACTCGGGTGGGGTCGGGGGGGGGGTCGGTTGGGCGAGACAAAAAAGGGAGAGATGGAAAACATAGGAGAGAGAAAAAAGAGAGAAATAAAAGAAGGAGTGAGAGAGAAAAGGGGGAAAGAATGAAAGAGTAATGTAGCATGTGAAAGAATTAGAGAGTCAGTGAATAGAGAGAAAGGAAGGAAAGGAAAGGAGGAAGTGAGGCAGAGACAAGTGGTGTAAATGAGAGAGAGAGAAGGAAAGAGGGAGAGAGAAAGAGGAAAGAAAGAGAGATAGTCACAGAGAGTGAGTGAGAAAGGGTGAAAGAGACAGAAAGTGATAGAGGTAATGAGTAATGGAGAGATATAGGAGGAAGAGTGAAAGGGTGAAAAAGGAGTGATGTGGTATATGAGCGAATGAAAGAATTAGTCAAAGAGAGAGTTAAATGGGAAGAGAGGGGAGACAAAGAGAGAGAAATAAGAGATAGCAAAAGAAGAGAAAAAGAGGGAGGGAGAAAGAAATAAATAGAGGGTAAGAGAAAGTAAAGTGAATGAGAGAGTGATGTAGTGAGAGTGAGGGAAAGAATGAAGAAGAAAGGGAGAGAGACAGAGAGAAAGAAAGGGAAAGGTAAAGGTAAAGAAAAAAGGTAAATGTGAGGAAAGAAGGAAGGAAGGAAAGAAGGAAGGAAGGAAGGAAAGAAGGAAGGAAGGAAGGAAGGAAGGAGGAAGGAAGGAAGAAATGAAAAAAGGAAGGAAGGAAGGAAGAAAAGAAGGAAGGAAGGAAGGAAGACAGGAAGTAAGGAAGAAAGAAGAAAGGAAGGAAGGAAGGAAGGAAAGAAGGAAGGAAGGAAGAAAAGAAGGAAGGAAGGAAAAAAAGAAGGAAGGAAGGAAGGAAGGAAGGAAGAAAAAAAGGAAGGAAGGAAGAGAAGAAGGAAGGAAGGAATTAAAAAAGGAAGGAAGGAAGAAAAGAAGGAAGGAAGGAATAAAAAAAGGAAGGAAGGAAGGAAGAAAAGAAGGAAGGAAGGAAGAAAAAAAGGAAGGAAGAAAAATATATAAGAATATATAAAATAAGAATGAGAAAAGGACACGGAGAGGGAGAGAAAGAGGTAAAGAATGAACGAGTGGGTGAGAGTGAAGGCGAAGGGGTTGCGGTGTGTATGTGATAGATCCCACCAGTCCCGCTGACCTGACTGTAACCTCCCACCTGCTCCAGCAGTAACACAGTGGGAGTTAATTAGCATGCTAATGAGATCTGAGCCGGGGCGACCTGCTGCACGGCGCAGGAGCGCACCTCCGCTCCACACATGTAAACCCGATGGCAAACAAGGAGAGCCAAAAGGGCAAACCTGGAACACGCGTCCCACCGTCTCTCCAAGCCCCCAGAAAAAAAAACAGGGGCATATTTATATTTAGATATGGTGGGGGGTGTATGTGTGTTGGGGGGCTACACACAAACCTCCACTACCCACCAAACTACTGCAGACAAACCGACAACAAGCTGCATCAAAGGTGGTGGTTCAGCTGGTGTGGTGCTGTACTAACCTTCCCTGGACGCTGGAGTGGCAGCTCGCTTGCAGCGTAGCTGTGGCAATGACCGTGTGACTGGTGATGGTAAGTTGGGCATGGAGGGTGTTTAGCTTACAGCAGAGCACAGCAGCCCTGAATTCTGAAACCTCAACAGCGTGATTGTCTGTTGTTTACACAGTCTGGGGTTCAGCATTCCTGGAATGCCCTGGGTATTCCTCAGTGGGTCCTGGTCAGATTTAATGCCAGCGGTTTCTGTGTCGATGTAAGGAATTCTATTAACGTGGGGGGATCTGGGGAGGCACACATCAGACCGGGTCCTTTCTGGTGCACTCTGTGTTTTTGGACAGGCTCCTTGAATAGCATGCCACTGTTTGAATAGGCTGCGCATCTGATGCAGCATTCGGCGCCAGACATGATCCTTCAGGAAGGATGATTTCTGAAGGGATGAAGAGGCACGCTACATCTGTTCCCCTCCACGTTCATGCAGGTTGTTGAGCCATGAACAGACCACAGAGCACACACGCCCTTCTCTTTCTATAAGGACTGGGGTATTACTATAACACTCCACAACACTTCAGTAATGAAGAAGGAGAGAGTGATGGGAGAAAGAGAGAAAGAGGAGGAGTACAGGGTGGCAAATGGTAAGGGGTATGGACAGGGATGGAAAGGGAGAGACAGAATGAAAGAGGAAAAATAAGAGATTGAAAGAAGAGAGATAAAGAGGGAGGAAGGGAAAGAAGTGAGAAAAAAGGAAAGAATGAAAGAGAGTGAGAGAGAGGAAGAGTGAGGGAAGCAAGGAGAGAGGGAAGGAAGGAGGAAGAGAAACTAAAAGAGAGGGTGAGAGAGGGGAAAGACAGTGAGTGATGTTTTGTTTGTGTGAGTAAGAGTGTGAGAGGGAGAGAAAGAATGAGGAACAATAACAGAGAGAGAGAGAGAGAGAAAGAGAGAGAGAGGGGTGGGGTGAAAAAATATTTAAGGTTGTAGGAACAGAGGGAGGGAGAAAAAGACAAAATGAAAGAAGGAGGAGCAAGAATAAAGGAGAAAGACAGAAAAGTAGGAAGGGAAAAATGGTAAGAAAGGGAGGGAGGGTGAAGAAAAGGTGAAGACATGAGAGAGAGAAAGCAAGGAGAGAGAGGGAAAGCAGAAAGAGAGAGAAAGAGAGAGAGAGAGAGCGAGAGAGAGAGAAGGAGCGAGACAGAGAGAAAAGGAAGAAGGTAGGGTGAAGGAAAGTAAAGAAATGCGGTAGAGAGAGAAAAAAGAACGAGGGAGAACAAGAGGGAGAGAGTGAGAGAACAAGAACGAGGGAAAACAAGAGAGAGAGAGGGAGAGGGAGAGAGAGAGACAGAGACAAGGTGCGAGACGAGGAGAAAACGAAGAAGGTAGGAGAAGTAAAGTAGAGAAATGTGTGTGTGAGAGAGAGAGAGAAAGAGAGAGAGAGAGAGAGTGGGAGAAAGAGACACGAGGGAGAACAAGAACGAGGGAGAACGAAGAGAGTGTAAGAAGGCAAGGAGAGAGATGGAAGAGAGAGAGAGAGAGAGAGTGAGTGAGAGAGAGAGATAGAGTGAGAGAGAATGAGAGGGAGAGAGAGAGAGAGAGAGTGTGTGAGAGAGAGAGAGAGTGTCAGAGAGAGAGAGAGAGTGAGAGAGTGACAGAGAGAGAGAGAGAGAGAGTGTGTGTGTGTGTGTGTGTGTGTAATGAGGTACAGTATTTCCCCTGTTGTACATTCCTCTAGTATGGTCTTCTGGTAATTCAGTTCAGTGTTCAGTACTGCACTACAGTAACGGTATTAGATTATTACAGGGCTGTACAGACTGTAGTTCCAGGCATACTTCATATTCTTCAGGTTTGAAGGTGATAATGAAACTAACCTGCTCACACACTGCCCCCTAGCTGATATCCACGGAATCGCATGCTTGGCTTAGCTCCAGGCCTGAGCGGCGCATGCACTCACTGTGGAGTCCTCCTCGGGGAGCAGGTGCTCTATATTTACCTGGTGCTTGCCTTGTACTCTACCCCTGTGCTCCACTTCTGTGGGACTTCATGTACCCATTTACAGGACCAGCCTCTCTTCATCTCTTTAACGGGCTGCTTCTGTTACAATGCCTTTAGCTATGTGTACGTGGCCACAGTGTGGATGGGGCACCCAGACGGGACACCCTTTAGAGCCCTCTTCAGTTGTGTGAATACAAGCTACAAGCAAGCTAGCACCTCTGAGCACTAAAGGCCATCTCACAAACAACAGTCTGCTGTTTAGGCTTAAACCAGATCTCCCAACAACACATGCTACTCACGCCTGGCCTACTACCGCCAAAGCAGCTTAGCTACCGCGTTCAGCAAAGCTTGTTGGTTTTGGGGAGCATTATGACTAGCATTATTGCTAATCTTATGATGTCATGGTGGCTTATAAGTAGCACGATTGATAATTCATTCCTCTAAATGACCTGATACACTCATCATCAAAAGAATAGCTGCACCCAGGAGGTGTGGGACTCCAGTGCTGTTGGGAAGGAAGCTAAATGGGGAATATCTATTGAGCTACACATACAGAAGTCCGTCTCTCAGTATGGCGTCAGGCGGCCATGTTTGCTAACCCAACATGCCAGATGTCTCAGCAAAGAGTTGTGGAGGTTCCTGATGGTGTCCTGTAATAATCCATCCCATGCAGCTTGAATATCCTCACACAGTTCCTGAAGATGGTGCGGTAGGGGTGGAGGTGGAGTGACACCAGGCCTTCTGGACGTGTGAAGCATGACAACAAACCACTCACGGTGCCTCCACACACAGATTCGTTGGTCGTGCCCATCATAACAAACGTGGGACTCGTCACTGAAGATGACCTGCTGCCATTCTGAGTCACTATATGACAGTGTGGCGCAACACCATCACAGTAATTGGCGACACTGAGGTGGTGTTAAGGGCAGCCATCATAATGGTATGAATGTATGTGCTGTAGTGGTGCATTTTGGATAGGTGGATATACAGGGGTTGGACAATGAAACTGAAACACCTGTCATTTGAGTGTGGGTGGTCTCATGGCTAAATTGGACCAGCCTGGTGGCCAATCTTCATTAATTGCACATTGCACCAGTAAGAGCAGAGTGTGAAGGTTCAGTTAGCAGGTAAGATCACAGTTCTGCTCAAAATACTGCAATGCACACAACATTATGGGTGACATACCAGAGTTCAAAAGAGGACAGATTGTTGGTGCACGTCTTGCTGGCGCATCTGTGACCAAGACAGCAAGTCTTTGTGATGTATCAAGAGCCACGGTATCCAGGGTAATGTCAGGATACCACCAAGAAGGACGAACCTCCACCAGCATCACGTAGTGACCTGGCCACTATCCTGCAAGAAGAATGGCTTAAACTCCCTCTGACCACTGTGCAGGACTCGTATATGTCATTCCCAAGACCAACTGACGCTGTATTGGCCGCAAAAGGAGGCCCTACACCATACGAATAAATGATTGGGGTCTAAAACCAGGTGTTTCAGTTTCATTGTCCAACCCCTGTATGTGCTGTAGTGGTGCATTTTGCAGCCGTCTGCCAATCGTGGATGCTCAGCTGTCTATGTGACGCAAGGAAAGGCCTTATTGCTGTACCCAACACAGTACACTTACTGATTTTCTGTCCACCACTGCCTGTAAGGACAATGTGAGTGGGCGGAGCCAGCTGCTGTAGGCTGGATAGGTGGATATATGTAAATGTGTACATATAAACAGAGACACGTTGGTCTTATTGTAACCCTTTATTGTCTTTTATTTCCTTCCAGAGCAGAGAATCATTCCGTACAGTGTAGGGTGCTGGGTAGTATAGTTTTTTGTTGTCGTTGAAAATGTGTTGATTTATTAGAATTCCAGGGACATCAGAGTGAGTGTCTTTTCTTTCAGACATCGTATAAAGGATATACACACTTCCATAGTGCATTTATTGCATTATAAAGCAGAAGTTAAGAAAAACAAAAACAAACGTAGTGCAATTGTATTGGTTTCCATCGTCTCATTAGAGCAGATTCGCTTGATAGTCGGAGTAGCCGTCTCTCTCTCTGCTTGACTTCGTATTGCATACTGAATTTAGTTGTGTCACGTGAACAGACCAATAAAACAAACCTACTCAGCGTCTCAAAAGACATCCGCCGTCGCCGTGTTCGGTAGAAAGGCTCTAGTAGAAGGCCGGTCATGTCTTTGAGGAGGAAGAACAGATTTTCACTGTGCTTAGTGTCGCTTCAGTGTTGCTTTTTCAAACCACATTCGGTGTCTCACCGTGTGATTTCGTAGGAAGATTTAGCAGTTGCAATAGATTCTGCATGGTCCCGAACAACTTTAGTGCCAACCATAACGAAAGACACAGTAAATATGTACAGCTTGCGATTTCCGATGTGCTTTTAAGCATGGATACACGTGCGATGGATATTCAGGGAAAAATATTTTCCTCAGAAATGCTGCTAAATAATGTGTGAAAGCTAAAGGAGCCCAGTGCGCGTTGCGAAACTAGCCCCCTTTAGCTTTCGGCTAGCGTTAGCTATGCTAACACCTTTAGGTGAACGATTCCTGCCACCTGTATATACACAAGCAGTTTATAGGTGGTAGGGAGGTTGCTCTGATGGTGGGTGGCGGTCTTTCTATTCGTTCGGGGCACCTAGTTATCCTACTCGACCCCTCTAGTGACTGGAAATACAGTTGCCATGCAAGCTCGTAGTTATCTATACTATACAAGACGACCTGATATGCATGTATACAGTGGGTTACACTAGCGGTACGTTAGCTGAAAGATTGTCTTGCAAATCAGATATGATTGATCCCGTTGTGTATCTCTCTGAAACAACGCCGTCCGTGCCATTACTTTGTGCGGAGGCGGTAGGCAAAGGTTCGGAAACAAGAGCGCCATGTATGTGAGTAAGGGGGTCAGAAGTCATGCAAACACTGGTGGGAATGAAACCATAGATGTACGTATTAGAGGCCTAGTCAGCTGAGGATGCCAGTATGTCCAGTTATGTGGAGCCACTTGACTGCCAAACGGCCAGAGGCCAAGATATTAATATCTGTGTAAAATACTCATTTCATAGCGCAATGGTGCACTCTGATTGGATAGGCTGCGGTTGCTGGGGTCATGGCGCGGGCCTGTGTCATCATTGTGGCTACTGATGTTTCGTCACTGGCACAAGACTGTGAATCACTACCGCTCTGTAACATCAACCACAGGACTGCTGTGGTCACATGACATTTGCTGCCCGGCTGTAATTTGGCCTTTAGTTTGTCCATATAAGAGTCTTCAGCTCTAGCTAGCTAGTTAGCTAGCTAGCTAACATGTTATCCTACAAAAGCCCAGAGAGGCCAAGGAGTAGTTATACCACTTTCTAGACTATCATGAGTACATGACTTAACTGGCTTGTGAGCGCAAAAGTTGTTTTCTCAAGATCACCACATAATATTGTTGTGATCTTAAGATATATAACTTCAATTATAACTTATAATTGTTAAATATATTGAAATGTTACATATCTTGAGATCACAAGAGTATTAAATCATGATTTTGAGAAAACTACATTTGCTATCTTGAGATCACAAGACAATTTAGCCGTGAAATTAAGATATCATGGCCTCTTGGGAGTTGGGTACCATCCTGATTGTCTGGTGATGTTGCTCTTACTGCATTACTGAGGCTAAATAACTTTTGGTATAAACTCTGTGGAAGAACACTCAAAACTCAGTTTGGGAACGTTCCTTTGTGCTACGGAGGGTTTCAGTGCTACAGATGCTACCATATTACCTGATTTGAACATTTTACATACAGAGCAACTGTAAATAGTGGAGGCTGGAGTTCCCCAGAAGTTTGCCAGGTTTGCCTGCTAGCTATGTTAGCTTGCTAGATAAGACCAACATAGCCTAAACTAGCGGTGGTGGTTTACACATATGATAAAGTTCTAGGAAACTACAGGGTGCTCTAGACTCAAACGGTATGAGGCTGGGTTTCTGTTTGTCATGTTGTTCTGGAGAAAGCAAATATACATTAGATCCTTTCACATGTCCTAAACAAACTTTGGCGGCTGGCTATCCAGGGCTCTAATCAGGGCTGCCAGGTCCAGCGAAAACCTCTAGCACGAAGCGAGCTTATAACCTGCTCAACAGAAACACAAACTAGCCCAAAAATTGAAATACTCAACCGGATAAGCGACCAGCTTTGCTGATATATGGTACTGTGTAAAATTCTACTTTAGCGATTTCATCCGTGTTAGTGTGCCATCCATTTCCAAACCTCTCTTTAAGGAAGGCCTACAGCTATTGGGCAATTCCTAGACCTGAAATGGCTCCTGACTTCCTAAATAGTTCCAACACAGGTCTTTAAATAACGAGTCCTGCACCCAAAAAGTGCACCACATGTCCAACAATAAGCCATTTGTGATTCAGCCACATGTCCAAACTTCCCTACTGGACATATAGCACACTATTAGTGTGAAGAAGCTTAAATCTCATAATTCATGACACGCACGACATAGGGAGCCACTGGAGATTCAGCCCTAGTTCATCTAATCAGTGCTTCATTAGATTAAATCAGATGAGCAATTTAACCAATCTATCCGATAGCTGGAGTGCAATGAGAAATTTAAGTTTAGCGCTTAAGTTTACTAAACTGATTTGGACCATTTCAAGACTCAGTTGCACAGAACTAGACTAAATGCACTAGGTGCATTTTGAAGGAAGGATTTTTGCAGGGTTAGGGTTAACGTGGACCTGGCAACTCTGCCTCTAATACATGTAACTATGGATAAACCAGGATAAGGAATGTTATGTCATATATGAAGACTCTTTAAATCCTGAAAGTTATTGGAAATGATGTGGTATCTGGCATGGGCCTACGCTGCTGTGTGGGGGGAGTGGCTATGCCAAGAGTCTCCTGGGAAGTGTCAGGCTCCTGGCTTAAATGGACCCTTGACTGAGGAGGTTGACTTACAGTGTTGGAAGGTGTGGGTTCATATCCCACTTCTGATGCGGGAGGACATCACATACGAGTAGGGGAAGTTGTAAGCGACCCTCCTCGGCCATTTATACCCAGAAGTGTGGTATCTCCCAGACACCACTTTGCAACGCTTCCCCTAAGCACCCCATGGCAGCGCGGCCTGTGGCGGCCCCCTTCATACTAGATCGGAGTAGGGAGGTATGAGCGCCAGTGTGGAGGAGAATCTGTTTACCCAAGTCAATGCCCGTCTTCCATTAGTGGTTCATTAGAAAATCAGCTCTGTGAATACTGACTGTTGTAAAAAGCATGGTGCGAACCTGCCTGCAGCTGTAAGTGCTTGTGCAGTGCTGACACTGAAGCGCATTCTGTCACATTGCCTCTGCATTAAACTTATTTCACTGAAAAGCATAATGGTGAGGGACCACTAGGGGTCACTGTAACCTCAGAAAAGGTGTCAGCCAGATACCCAGCTATTTCACAGGCATCCCTTGTCTTATTTAGTTCACTGATCTAAAATGGTCTGATAAACGATCTAAAATGGTCTGATTAAGGATCTAAAGGATTATTCAATTCACTGATCTAAAAAGGTTAATGGTAAAATGGTTTGACAACGACTCTAAACTGTCTGATAAAGGACCCAAAATGATCTGATTAAGGATCTAAATGGTCTGATAAAGGATCTAAAGGATCTAAAAGGTCTGATAAAGGATCTAAATGGTCTGATTAGAGATCTAAATGGTCAGACTAAGGATCTAAAGGATCTGATTAAGATCTAAAATGGCCTGATAAAGGATCTAAATGGTCTGATTAAGGATCTAAATGGTCTGATAAAAGATCTAAATGATCTAAAAGGTCTGATAAAGGATCTAAATGGTCTGATTAGGGATCTAAATGGTCAGACTAAGGATCTAAAGGATCTGATTAAGAGCTAAAATGGCCAGATAAAGGATCTAAATGGTCTGATTAAGGATCTAAATGGTCTGATTAGGGATCTAAATGGTCTGATAAAAGATCTAAAGGATCTAAAAGGTCTGATAAAGGATCTAAATGGTCTGATTAAGGATCAAAATGGTCTGATTAAGGATCTAAATGATCTGATTAAGGATCTAAATGATCTGATTAAGGATCTAAATGGTCTGATAAAGGAAAGCAAAATGATTGCTTATACAGCATTAACTCTTGGGCCCCTGAACATGCCATTTGCATGCAGTTAGCATGGCTTTACCCTGTGCTTCATGTTGGCAAAGGGTTAACCTAGGAGAATGAGGCACCTATGAATCAGGTTTGAGGTTTAACCCTTTCCTGACTTATGAACTCTGGCTAAAGGCCATACAAACTGCCCACAAAGCACAAACCTAAGGTTAGTCTAAGGGCTGATCCAGGCCGAATGATGAACAGTGAGGAATACAAGACTGAAGAACAGGAATGAACAAGACTCCCTCAACAGCGCTAACCTTTTCTAGAGTTCTTTAGAGCTTGTTATTCATCATTATACCAAAAGCTCTACACTTCTAAACCTGGCAGAAGGAATGTGGAGGCTCCGCAACAGATAAAAGGACTGAAGGGCTTTTTTTCAGAAAAGCGATGAAAATAGATGAAATGAAAGTAGCGAGCCAGTGTTAGAGTGGCAACAGCAAGCCTAGACAGCCAGCAGGGCAGTGCAGGAGGGTGAGAGGATGTGGCGTGAGGGGTGGCTCTCTCTGCAGGACGGAATGGTACTGACCCTCTGATGCCGGTGCCAACTTCGCCCCAGAGAGCAGCGCTAGGTTGGCAGAGCCTGCCTGACAGAAGGCTTCACCCAGGAAGTGGGGAAAACCCAGTGGGTCTCACTCCAGGTCTCAGTGGGGCTGCTAGGAACAGCCGTGCATGTGTGGTGTACACTATATGTCCAAAAGTATCCAGACACCTGCTTGTCCAATGAACACATGTCTTTCCTTACATTACACTGCTAGAAATGACATCTGGGCACATGACTGTATACTTATACAGTAAATTAAATGAGGTTTCTCGCACTCACATTCTGAGAAATGTTAGATGTACCAACTGGAGTTAAGATGATCTCAACTGCCGAGATTCTACTTCTTGCAGTGTAGGTACGTTAGCCTTGCAGCTCCAGTGCTAAATGGTAATCAGCCCATGCCGGACGCCATATGAGTGAATTTGATCACTTGCTGCAAACCTACAGGAACCTTGTCTACCGTTCGCAGAGGTAGCTGGTCTGGATCACAAACGGCACTCCAACTCACCTCACAGGTGTTCAACGGTCTTCACCATGCCAAAGGATCTGCTGCTGTACAATCCAGTGGCAAAGAGGATCTTAGCCAGAGAAACTTTAATGCAACCTTCCTGAATTTGCATCGAGCTGTGAAATGTAAGGGAACTGTTTGTGTTTATATTTTCTGAATGTATTAAAACAGTGTATGATAATAATCAATTCAGGCACACCTATTCATGTTTCCTGGCTTACTCTTTTCAGTGCCACTCCAGAAGGGAAATGGGTTTCACTCCTGGGCCTCATCAGCCATATAGGGTTAACTCTGCATACCAACATTCGAGCCTTCTCGCTGGGTCAGGGTGACAATGTATTTGGGCCTTGGAGGATGTTATTGTCTCCTTTCCAGGATCTGGGAAGGTCAGAGTGTTTTGGCTAGCGGAGGCCATGAGGAGATGTGACCCTGATGTGTACAGTGGTAGAGTTTCTTTCGCCTCTCCTATGGAAGACGGGGCGGAGTGGTGCAACTTGAAACTGAATAAAGGGCTATGGGTAACTGAAACTGAATGAAGGGCTTTGGGCAGAGGGCTTTGATCTGCTTGTGGGTCCTGAGACAACAGGTGGTCGTGAGCGCTATTGGCCTAGTTACACAAGCAAGACCCCTTTGTGTCTTTGTGGTTAATGAACAACAACCTTCACGAAGCTAAAGTTGGCTTTTTGTTTGAATTCCCTATTCCACCTTAAATGGTGTGGCAACTACATCCTGGCACCATTTAAGGTGGAATGGACAATTCAAAGAAGAAGCCAACTTTAGCTTTGTGAAGGTGGTTAGGGTGGCCTGGAGACTCAGACAGGAAGTTCCGAAATCAAGTTTGACCCACCTTTCATCCAGGAGCGCAAACGCACCAGGCGGTTCAGGGGCCGTGAATAACTCGGTAAGCCTAGGCAAGCCAGTGCATTAAACTGGACCTGACTATGGGGCTATCTGAGTGGCTTACTAGTGGCCGGTCCTCATGCATGCCTGTGGTGCAAAATCACATATCCCATCAAATCACATTTAACCCATCCGTGAAGTGAAACACCCACAAACACACTCACTAGTGAACACATACACTAGGGGGCAGTAAGCACACTTACCCGGAGCGGTGGGCAGCCCTATCCACGACGCCCGGGGAGCAGTTGGGCATTAGGTGCCTTGCTCAAGGGCACCTCAGTCGTTACTGTAGGCTCAGGGAATCGAACCGGCGACCCTCTGGCGACAAGGCTGGTTCCCTAACCTCCAGCCCACAACTACGCATAATGTTCATGTACTGGTTATAACATGTTGCTATCCAATGTTCTTGTGCTCTGTCAGTAGCATTAAGGTTTGTTGTTCTATCGGGGCCAATGATTTCAATATAGCATACCAGAAGTCTAAATCTGACTGAGATTGATTAGCATATAAGCAGCCTGCCCTGCACATTTTAGTGGGCTCCCATCTTTAACACGCGCCCCTTGCAACTCTTGTTAAGGAGCTGCTGAGTTGAATCAGGTGTGCTGTGAGCAGGGAAAGCACCTGCAGGCCAGGGTGCCTCCAGGACCAGGGTTGGGAAACACTGAGCTAAGGCACCCTGCAGGTCGTCTGAAACTCATTTGCAACAGTTGCAAGTGTCTCGACTTTTGTGAAACAGTGAGCTGATCGCGCATCACGTGATCACTTCAAATGAAGCTGTCGGACGAGAAACTAAAGCAGCCGATGGTTTATTGGACGGTTGAGAAGGAGATCCGCCTGATCGTCTTTATTCAAGGCCACCACTGTTTGATAAGGAATAAATGGGAGCTACTCGAAGCTAACGTTTCCATAAGCAGCTGCGTTAACTAGCTAGCTATCATGCTTATCCCACAATCTACTCTTCCACAGCCTGCTGTAACCCTGACCCACACAGCTCGATCCGTTTTCTCCTCTACTGGCCCCCCTAATTGTACATGGAGCTCAGGTTGCATGAGAGTTTCACTGTCTCATGCCACGACTTGCACGTGATTTCTCCAGTGTCCCTCTATTAGCCCTGCCCTTCTAGTGAGACGATACTAGCTGTGCATGCACTACAGAGCGTGTACACTGACCTGCTAACCTGAAGGAGCGTCTGGACACTTTTGGACATGGCGTGCATGTCTGCGAGTGTGTGCTACCATATACAATGTTGTCGTGTATGTGTTTGAATGCATTGTGCTGCAGCAGAGCGGTCCTGAGACGAGGCGGCTGGCACACGTGGCTGTGCTGGGTGGGCTTGGAGCTGCACCTCCCAGGATGGTGGAGTTGGTCCTCATCCTCGTTTACCCTCATATCTTCCTCCTCCTCTTCCTCCACAGGGGGCAGCTGCTCCGAGCTCCTTCCGCTCAGGGGCAGAGAGTGGCTGTCCTCTGAGAGATGGACCGAGGGAGGCACCAGAATGACCCGTGCCACTCTGACCAACCTTAGTACAAGCTGAGAATAGAGGGAAGTCAGCACGGGGCTCAGGGGGGTTTACAGGAGGCTGCACCTTGCCTTCGCTTATTAGATCCACATGCCGCAATGCCAGAATACATGAGGCAAGGCCATAGAAAAAATACATATGCAAATACATATATGACATATCCCATTACTTACCCAGGTCTGTGGCAGCACTCATTCAATCAGTTCTTGGGTCTCAGAGAACTGGGGAAATAAGGGACGGTGATTAATACAGTGGGACGGTGTATTACACAGTATACAGATGCTGCTGGAGCAAAACCTTGTTTTACATGTGGTGTAAAAATGTGTTGATGCCTTGTGATGCATCAGAACAAAGGTTGGCATATTAAATACCATATAACACCAGAGGCAAAATAAAATTCATATAAAACATACGAACACTGACGTACTGTGCTATATGAGCTATATATGTCACTGCTTTGTAAACAGTAAAGATTTAACCAGCATATTCCACATATCATATTGTATCGCATTGTATGGGACTCTATTGTGACTAGCATGTTAGCTTGGGGCTAATCAACATATTAAATAATCAGTATTCGTTTGTGTAGATATTTTGTTTCTAATATTGTAGTTTTACCATCTAATAAACAGAAAATGAAAACATTAACAGATTACTGCTGTATATTATTACTGGCAGTTCGTTCATTTCACCATGATTCAGTTCAGTTTGACCAACAATCAGTCCGTCAGCCTTTATGGTCACTTGGAAGTACATTGAGGGTGACCCTGATTTTTAGTGCAGTATTTATATCTTAACAACAGAAATGAAAACAGATTTAAATATGATTTACATAAAAAACTATATAAACAATTTGTCAATAAAAAAAATGAATAAGACATGGTAATAAACCAATTAATACGATTTCAACACTGAAGGTTAAATAGGTAAACCCAAAATTTAAAACAATATATAGTTATAACTCTTTATAACAGAGTTAAGACAAAATATTAATATCTTATTAATATTATTATTAAAAATATTAATATTATCTTATTAATCCTATATACTTTTTATTAATGCCAAATTGTAACAAATTATGTTTATTCTTATTTTTAATTTTTTTATCTTATTCCTCTATTATATATAATTAAACTCTATATTATTTTAAATGTTGTGTTTACCAATTTATCCTTCTATGTTGAAATCTTATTAATTGGTTTATTATCTTGGTTTTATTTCTTTCTGCCTTTTGTAATTAAATCTTATTAATTTGTTTTAATTTAAATGTTAAATTTCTTTTTTTATTTACATTTTTTTGCATAGTTACATGCCCTGTAACATAAAATGCTCGGCTGCACTGAAATGAGGCTCAGCCTCAGTGCACTTCAGAGTGAAAATAAAGGCTGACTGATTGATTGATGATCAAACTGAATTGAATGCATTGACCTCATTGGTGTGTGTGTGAGGTCAGAGTTGTTTCCCCCTTGCCATTAGTTCTGAATCTTTGGTTTAAGTATGCTCACCTGCTGACTGGAGTTGGCTGAGGGTGGGGTTACCACGTTTTGCTCCAATAGGGGGTTCACCGGGGCGGAACCTGGCAGGTGTGTGGCACGCCAATAGATGTCCAGATACTCGGCCAGATGTTCACACGCGTCCTCCAGCTGGTTCTCGTCCAGGATGACATCAAACATTTCCTGAGGCATGTGGCAGAAAACAAAGGATGAGTGAAACCGTGAGGGACCAGTTGAACACTGTAGCGTAGGGACAGGGCTGCTCTATCAGACTCACTGGTGGGCACTGAGCGAGTTTATCTCCTGCCATCATCTGCACATTCAGATGTTTGCTTTGAGACTTTCCCCTGGACTTGATGAGTCTCTGGAGGACCTAGGAAAGAACATGATCGGTCAGTAAGATTTCGGATCATTAGAAAGAGACGCATGGAGGCGTTTCCTGGCGCACCTAGCAATCAAATCAATCTCTCGCTCTTATAAGCATCTAACAAGGCAGTGTATGAGAGCGCCTGTTGAGGGCGCCATGACAGCGCCTGCTGTATATGAGGTATTTGAGGGGCTGTACCTTCGGAGAAGACACCTTTACATAGACAATGATGGGGGCGAGCGAGGTCTTGGTCAGTTGTGCTGGATGGTTTATGGTGTCTGCGTCTAAGACCACCAACTGCAGAGACTTTGCCAGCTCAAATATCCTCTCTATCTCACTCTGGACCTCCGCTAAAACACAAGACAAGCATGGAACCACTGAGAAGAGCAAATCAAATAGGAGCACATGGGAATGTTTACATCAAAGCAGAGTCCTTTCCCCTCCCTCCATCAGTCTTACCGCACATACCAGGTTTAATGGGGCTCATGATGGGGTGTACGTTACTGTACTCACCGAGGCTGGACCGTGTGTTGGACCGCTCCATGATGGCCTTCTTGTTTAGCACAGACCTCTTGGCTAGAGACAGATCCGCAGTCACTCGTGTGATAGAGATTCTGCCAGAGACAGATCAAACAGCGTCATGAGACTTCCTAAGCACCTGTTATATAAGTGATGGTAACCTGATTTTGGACGTACCTTCCGTCAAATCTGTGCTTGAGGAAGTCAAACAGAGCTTTCTGCATCATGTCTGTCACCTGGACGAGGAGAAGGAAAAGACAGGAAGGCGTCTTATTTTCAGATTCACTCTCATCGTCAAAGAATAGCTGCACCCCGAAGGAATCAACCCACAGGAGTGAAACTTGGTGGGTAGGTTTGACATCATAAGACATGCAAATGATTCAAGTTTCACGCTCGGCTGTGCATGTGACGTGAGTTAGGACAGGCCTTATCGCTGTACCTGACTGACCCAACAATCACAATTGTGGACATTCAGTGAGCCGGGGCAGAGAGTGGCTGTCCTCTGAGAGATGGACTGAGGGAGGCACCAGTTTGACCCGTGCCACTCGGACCAACCTTAGTACAAGCTGAGAATAGAGTGAAGTCAGCATGGGGCTCAGTGGGGGTTACAGGAGGCCGCAACTTGCCTTTGCGCCTATTCTGCTGCACAAGACAGGACTACATGCACCCAGACCGCTTCGAGGAATGCCCTTAACACCATGTCAACATCACCAAAGACTTCCACGGTGTCGTGACTCAGAATGGCAGCGGCTCATCTTGGGATGGATTATCACAGGACACCGCTAGGGACCTCGACAGCTCCATGCCGAGACATCTGGCATATAGCATTAGCAAACATGGCGGCCCAAAGCCATACTGAGAGACAGACTTCTGTATGTGTAGCTCAATAGATATTGATCACATCAATCTAAACTCATCATCATCCATTGTACCTGATAACCTTTATCTTCCCTCCCAACCGCACCGCAATCCCACACCTCCTTCTGGGTGCAGCTGTTCTTTTGATGATGAGTGTATTTGCCTTGGTGAGGTAAGAGAAACCTGACTGATGGACTAAACTGAGGTGCTGTATAGCGTTCCAGCTGGTGTATGACTATGGAGAACCTATCAGAGCAGGCTCCAGCAGCAGTGGTGGGGTTTTGGAGAAGAGCCATGTGAAAGTTTAATGTGGAATGGGTGAGGTGATGTGCTTTAATTTAGACTCGGGCTGAAAAATGGATGGCTCCTGAAATAGAGAGGCAGCAGAACAGCTTCAACTCCCTCCTGACTCGGAGCCAGAGTGACTTAGGCCTCGCGAGCCGTCCTGAGCTACAGAGCCTCAGACACGCATCAATATTTTACACCACCCAAAACGATCCGCACGACAACACACAAACTTTCAGAGATTAAACACACACGGGTACAAGCAGCGCAGTCACACCCGGAAGCCCTAATCCTCTTAAGTCAGGACTCTTCCTACGTCCCCATTCTGGGATCAGTCGAATATACGGTCGCCTAAAAAGAAAATAGAGACCACCGTTCTACCCTTCAGTTAGAATGGCCATTTAGTTCAAGTGCTTTCGTTTTTCAGATCGGATAGCGTTTCCATAGTTTCCAGAGAGAGTGGGACATTCCTGACAACTGGGCAAGACCTGGCAGACCACCAATACTGGCCCCAGCAGATAAACAGTGCTTAAAGAGGGGGAGAACATCAAGCTCAGATCTGAAGCATCCACAGGTGATTCTGTCCATCCTTCCAATGCACTGGCAGTTGACCAATCAGAACAGCGTGAGAAAGCTGACCAATCACAGCACACTGGGCTCATGAGGAGGCAGGGCTTAAAGACGAAGGAGCTCTGACAGAGGGTAAATACATGCAGACGAATG
>JAMWET010002418.1:115000-171221 GCA_024036415.1 Prochilodus magdalenae
TGTATTTCATATTGCTCACTGTGCACCTGCATCCATTGACTTCCAATCTAATTAAAATGAGGTCGTTGCCCTCTCGTGTAAAATGGCCATGTTGGAGATACTTACATTTACGGTGTTTAGCTGACGCTCTTATCCAGAGCGACTTACAAGGTTAACCATATTACAGGTAGGCCAATGTAGTGTTAGGAGTCTTGCCCAAGGACTCTTATTGGTGTAGCACAGCATAGTCACCCAGACTGGGATTCAAACCCCAGTCTTCCACATGTGGTGGTGGCTCCCTGGCGGGCAGTGGTGTTATCCGCTGAGCTACACCAACCAAAGATACTTGCTTTTCTATGGACACGGAGACATGGATACCTCAAAAGAAGAAAGATGAACTCTGAGAAGTCCATGGTTAGTGAAATCCTTTGGTTATATAATCTTATTTCTATTGTTGTTGTTTTTTTATATTGGTATTTTTACAGTTTTTATAATAGCTTTTTGTTTAGCGAGAAGATTGAGATAGAGGTGATAAAAGAAGTGGTGTTACAACCTCACCAATGTTCTTGAAGGTAACAGACTCCTAGTTTTATTCTCAAATGACAAAACAACCATAATAACCCCTGTGCCGTCCCAATGGTAGGATGACCCAGTTGCAAAAGCCGCAAAATCCAAACCACAGTTTAGCTTTCTCGCCACCATAACACTAATGACTCACTAACCACCAAACTCCAGATCTCACCTCCTTTATGTGTAGAAAGTCTTTGGTTTCGAAGTTGATGGCGGCGCCCTGCACAGGACAGTCCTCGTCTAAGGCCCCGCAGTAGCTGACATTGGTTTTCACTGCAAAAGCCACCGGTTTGGTCTGCACACAGGAGGAGCAAACGCACCCACAGGTGGAGGGGGAGTGCAATATATCATATATATAGTTTACCCCTTGGTAATATTATTCCTTCTCATGGCCTCAGTTTTCATTGTCATGCTGATGATATTCAGATTTACCTTAGCCTCAAACCCACTGACTCTTCTCCACCTTCCTCACCTTCGCGCTGCATTCAGGAGCTAACTTTCTGAAGCTTAATGCTAATAAAACTGAGTTTATAATTGCTGGTACTAACACAGCTGTCTCTGCTTACCCCGACTGTGTGCTTGTTGTTAATGACACCCCAGTCCCCCCGTCCACTACTGTGCGAAACCTTGGTGTCCTATTGGACCCTTTCCTCAGTTTTCCTTCCCATATTACATCTCCGACAAAGTCTGCATTTTTTCATCTTCGCAATATTGCTAGGCTCCGCCCAATGCTTACTTCCAAAGATGCTGAGACTCTGGTTCATGCATTTATTTCATCCAGGCTAGTTTACTGCAGTGCTCTGTTCCATGGTCTACCCTCCAAAACCCTTCGCCCTCTGCAGTACATTCAAAACTCCGCAGCCAGAGTCTTAGTCCGCACCAAGAAGTCTGCACACATCACCCCCATCCTTCTTCAGCTACACTGGCTACCAGTTACAGAGCGTATCCACTATAAGATCCTTCTCCTGACCTACACGGACCAGTACCCACCTATCTGTCAGCCCTCCTACATCCTTACGTCCCATCACATAAGCTAAGGTCTTCTGACTCTGGTCTCCTAGCTGTTCCTAGGTCTTAGTGTTGCTGCCCCCACACTCTGGAACTCCCTACCTTCATCTATAAGCACTTCTCCCTCTCTTTCCGTCTTCAGAACTCAGTCAAAACTTGTCCTTTCTCTAAACATTTCATTCTTCATGATTTTTGTTTGTTTGTTTTGTTTATTTTGTGTTTGTAAAGCCTCCCTGGGTTTGTGAAAGATGCTATAGAAGTGTAACCCATTATTTATTATTATTATAGGAGTACCCGAGTGTGAAATGCGAGCTCGGCTCACCTTGGCTCTCTCGAGCTGCAGGCGGGCCTGGCGCTCGGCTTCCCGCCGAGACGCCTCCTTATCCTCCTCCAGGGACAGGTCGGAATCCGAGGGTCTACTAGTGTAGGAATCAGCCGAACCCTGCCAGAGGGAGCGAGAGAGAAAGAGAAAAGAGCTGAGTGGATTTTTCTACAGGCTCACTTTCAATACAGAGATCCACTATCTGAGTGTTCTAAGCAACACTACATGTCCAAAAGTTTGAAGACACCTGCCGGCCCAGGTTTCTTCTCATTTCTCTCAGTTCGGCTGCAGTAGGAGACTCTACTCTTCTGGGAAAGGCTTTACGCTGCATGTTGGAACCTTGCTGTGAGGACTTGATTGCATTCAGTTACAGGAATATTAGTGAGGCCAGGTACTGGTATGAGATGATCACTTCCAACTCACGCCAAAGGTTTAGAATTGAACTCTATCACTCCAGAGAACCCAGTTCCACTTCTCCACAGCCCAATGCTTTGGGGGCTTTATGGTTAGCACAGGACATGGTGGCTCTAGACTTTTTGGGGGCCCTAAGCAGGATTGTCTTTTGGGTCTTGCAGTCTGGGTCACGAGAGAAAGTTGTTAGCGGCTTTGCCACAAGTTAATCACAGCTGTAGGTTAGGGAGGCTGGAGCCCCGTCACGTTCTTTCACAAGTATTTGGGTGACTATTGACTTCTAGTGTCTAGTAGAGGAATCGAGGGGGTTGTGTTACAGCAGAAGTGCTGCAGAGCACCAGAGCACCACCAGGGCTAAAGCGGAGTGTTGGAGTATTAGAAACTTAGTTGGTGAAGTGCTTTATATAAGTGTGACGGAGTAGAAACACGAACCCGTCATGGAGGCTATGCACTCTACCGTAATGTATTATTGATGGCATGTGCCAGGGAGGAGGACAAAGTGGCCAGATAAGCACATTCTCTCTCTCTCTCTCTCTCTCTCTCTCTCTCTCTCTCTCTCTCTCGGCAGTGACGCAGCACATTTCTCCATTTCTCCGTCTTCCTCACTCCTGCCTGTAGATACAGCCCTGCTCTGGGAGATGTTAATCATGAATAGCCTTTTAAAACCATGATGTTGATGGGAAGCCTTTTTGAAGTTAGCCAAGCTTAGCATGTGTGTGTAGATGCCCTTTATAATGAATTATAATAATAATAATCATAATATGGCACAGTGCACACAATTTTCCCCATACCCCAAATATATTTGTGCATTAACATGTTTGTGTTTGGACCAAACGCTTCCACACACCTGCAAACTTAGCAAGTTCAGAATTCAGGTGAGGCCAATCGTTCTCACAGTAGAGAGTTTTGTGTTTGCACACAGAGGACTTCCCCATTTAACCCATTCGTGAAGGGAGCAGTGGTGGACGAAGTACACAACCCATGTAGCTGAGTTAAAGTAGAGACCCCCATGGTAAAATACTCCTCCGGTGTCAGTAGAAGTTCCTCCCTTTAGACCTCCACTGGAGTAACAGTACTACAGTATGTACCTTCAGATGTACTTAAGTATGGAGAGTAACAGTACCAAAGTATTTACCTTCAGATGTACTGAAGTATGGAGAGTAACAGTACTACAGTATGTACCTTCAGATGTACTGAAGTATGGAGAGTAACAGTACTAAAGTATGTACCTTCAGATGTACTGAAGTATGGAGAGTAACAGTACTAAAGTATGTACCTTCAGATGTACTGAAGTATGGAGAGTACCAGTACTAAAGTATTTACCTTCAGATGTACTGAAGTATGGAGAGTAACAGTACTAAAGTATGTACCATTCAGATCGTTCATGTACTGAAGTATGGAGAGTAACAGTACTAAAGTATTTACCTTCAGATGTACTGGAAGTATGGGAGAGTATAACATTTAGTCTAAAGTATGTACCTTCAGATGTACTGAAGTATGGAGAGTAACAGTACTAAAGTATTTACCGTTTCAGATGTACTGAAGTATGGAGAAGTAACCAAGTACTTCAAAAGTATGTACCCTTCAGATGTACTGAAGTATGGAGAGTAACACAGTACTAAAGTATGTACCATTCAGATGTACTTAAAGTATGGAGAGTAAACAGTACTAAAGTATGTACTTAAGTAGGGATGGGTTTTCAGATGTACTGAAGTACTGGAGAGAGTAACAGTACTAAAGTATGTGTACCTTCAGATGTACTGAAGTATGGAGAGTAACAGTACTAAAGTATTTACCTTCAGATGTACTGAAGTATGGAGAGTACAGTACTACAGTATGTACCTTCAGATGTACTGAAGTATTAGGAGAGTAACAGTACTAAAGTATGTACCATTCAGATGTACTGAAGTATGGAGAGTACCAGTACTAAAGTATTTACCTTCAGATGTACTTAAGTATGGAGAGTAACAGTACTAAAATATTTACCTTCAGATGTACTGAAGTATGGAGAGTAACAGTACTAAAGTATGTACCTTCAGATGTACTGAAGTATGGAGAGTAACAGTACTAAAGTATTTACCTTCAGATGTACTGAAGTATGGAGAGTAACAGTACTAAAGTATGTACCTTTAGATGTACTGAAGTATGGAGAGTAACAGTACCAAAGTATTTACCTTCAGATGTACTGAAGTATGGAGAGTAACAGTACTAAAGTATTGTACCTTCAGATGTACTGAAGTATGGAGAGTAAACAGTACTAAAAGTATTTACCGTTCAGATGTACTGAAAAGTATGGAGAGTAACAGTACTAAAGTATGTACCTTCAGATGTACTGAAGTATGGAGAGTAACAGTACTAAAGTATTTACCTTCAGATGTACTGAAGTATGGAGAGTAACAGTACTAAAGTATGTACCTTCAGATGTACTTAGGTATGGAGAGTAACAGCACTACAGTATGTACCTTCAGATGTACTTAAGTATGAAGAGTACCAGTACTAAAGTATTTACCTTCAGATGTACTGAAGTATGGAGAGTAACAGTACTACAGTATGTACCTTCAGATGTACTGAAGTATGGAGAGTAACAATACTAAAGTATGTACCTTCAGATGTACTGAAGTATGGAGAGTAACAGTACTAAAGTATTTACCTTCAGATGTACTTAAGTATGGAGAGTAACAGTACTAAAATATTTACCTTCAGATGTACTGAAGTATGGAGAGTAACAGTACTAAAGTATGTACCTTCAGATGTACTGAAGTATGGAGAGTAACAGTACTAAAGTATGTACCTTCAGATGTACTGAAGTATGGAGAGTAACAGTACCAAAGTATTTACCTTCAGATGTACTGAAGTATGGAGAGTAACAGTACTAAAGTATGTACCTTCAGATGTACTGAAGTATGGAGAGTACCAGTACTAAAGTATTTACCTTCAGATGTACTGAAGTATGGAGAGTAACAGTACTAAAGTATGTACCTTCAGATGTACTGAAGTATGGAGAGTAACAGTACTAAAGTATGTACCTTCAGATGTACTGAAGTATGGAGAGTAACAGCAGCATGGTTTATTATGGCTCTAATGTCCTATTATCATTTCTGGAACAGGACTCTTCATCAGCTCAGTGTAGGTGAAGAGACTCTAGTGTCTCTCAGTCCACCAGTCTTTAACAGAAGCTCATTCATTAGTCTGACACTGACGTCTATTCAAATCATCATCAGCACAGAACCATAATGGAGAACAGGTTCCATTAGCTAGAACCATTACTGAACTTGCATACAAGTAAAGTTTTATTTGCAACTAAGTTACAAGTTTAGGTTTAATAAGAACGTGCTTTAAACAGGATAACTAATGCGTCTCCTTTACTGTACTGCATCCGTACCTCTCTGTTCATAAGCATAACCCAGTCAAAACTCATTTACTATAAAAGGAAACAGTGTTTGTATAAACGCAGAAAGACACTCGCCAGTCACGTGTGCATGTGGTCATATTTCTAGAATGCATCTATTTACCCACCAAGTCTGGAACAATATGTTCACTGATGCTTTGATGTGTGATTGTCAGTCAGTGTTTGAATGAACCCCATCCAGCTTTACCTGCCTTCATCCAGGTAGTGCTTAATGTAGTCCAGGCCTGACATAGACATTTCCATGGACGCTAAGAATCCATAAATGGTCTTGTTTCATATTCATGTTACGTTTTTGTGCACATTGTGACGCCCACAAGTGTGGTCACATTTCTGTGGAGGAAAATGGTCAATTTGTCTATTTACTTTCAATTGTAAATATTGTATTTGTGTTCTTTACTTGTAAAAACAAACAGGTGGTTAATGTTGAGTTTTATTTGGGGAGAAAGTGACCATGCTTTCATGATTTACATGGTGTCTGACCAGCAAAACGCTGTAGAGCATATTTAGCTTGAAGAATTGCTTGCTATACCCATGGGGTAACAGCAGGGGGCAGTGTGGGCTGGAGAGTTGGTTTGCGTGCGTTGCTGAATTTCTCTCATAGCTGCAGAGAACTCAGAAACGTTCGACCGTGTTGCTGTGTTAGGGGAAGTGAAACACCTACACACACTAGGGGGCAGTGAGCACACTTGTCCTGAGCCACTGGGGAGCAGTTGGGGGTTAGGGCACCTCTGTCGACCCTCTGGTTCCTCCAGCTCATGACTGCCCACCTTCACACTCCGGTCCTTGGCCTGCCCGAATGCAGTCACTCCTTTTAGCTAGTCATTAGCATCTGCTGTGGAGCCAATGAGACATTCCCTGCACTGTAGCACCTCTTCTCAATCTATGGATCCCACACCCCACTCACACCCCACAGGTATTTATAGCCCCATCATCCTCGTACAGCGCCATCTGCAGGAGCCTGAAGTTACTACTGCACAAGGTGAGTCAGTTTTGTACAGCGAGTTGTATACATGTGTGTGTGTATTCAGCTAATTGATGCATATTAAATAACTGTATTAAATATTAAGTAAACTATTAAATATAATGGACTAATGGATGTTGGATCTTATATCCGGAGGAACTGGAGGATGCTTTATTGAGCTACCTGCTTCTGAAGCTTCCTTGTTTTCTAGGAAGTCTAACTAAGCCTCCGCATTAGCCAGTCTAGCACTAGAACAGCACTGACCACACCAGTTCAGCCCACCAGCGTTCTCTGCGGACATGGCTGCCTCTGGCAGGGTCGCTATAACCGTCAGGGGAGACGAACTGGACACAGCGTCTCTCATGGGTCCGGACAGAGCTTCATTTCTCATTAACCTTACCGCAGACAGATCCGCTGGAGCACCCTGTCACAACTCCGTCACACCAAATCCGGCTTCACCTGTGTGTCGGGCAGAGTCACTCTGAAGGGCTGTGCGGCCACAGCAGGACACGGAGGTGGAACTCCTCTCAATCCACCAATCAGAAGCTGCATTACTCCTCCTATAGTCCTCTACACACTGCAGCTGTACTGTACCTCTCCGTTTCTCCTCCTGTTCGTTCTTCATCTCTCTCTTCATCACTCTCTCTGGGCTTTCCCCTCTCCCCTTTTCTGTCCATCATGTTCTCTACTTCCTACTTCTCCCTCTCCTGTCTTTCTTCCCCCTCTCGTTCTCTCTCTATCACCATATTCTCTCTCCTTCTACATCCCCGCTTTCTTTCTCTCTCTTCTTCTTTCTGCCCTTCATCTCTCTATCTTCTCCTTTTCCTTTCTTTCTATTTCTCTCATCTCCCAGATTCTCCCTCCTTCTACCTCTCACCATCTACTTTCTTTCTTCCTCTCAGTTTCTCTCTCACTCTATCCTTCTTCCCTCTCCTCATCTCTCTCTGTTCTCTTCTTCTCCCCATCTCCCCCTCTCTCCGGGTATTTATCTTTTGCCACATTCTCTTTTCCTACCTTTTCCACATTCTCTCTATTCTTCTTCCTGCTCTTTTTATCCTCTTCCTCCTCCTTTCTCTCTCTATCTTTCTTTTGCACCACATTCTCTCTCTTTTCCCCCCTTAATTTCTCTCTCTTTTTTTCTCTCTCCCCATCTCTTTAGTCTTTCCATCTCCCCTCTCTATTTCTTTCTCTTTCACTACATTGTCTCTCCTTCTTACCTCTCTCTCACTCTACTTTCTTTCTCTCTCTACCCCCTCTCTTACCGCCTCTTTCTCTCTTCCCACTCTTTCTCTCTCTCTCTCTCTTTATCCTCTCTTTACTCCCCCTCTCTCCCTTTATGCCTATTTTTTGTTTTTCTCCCTCTCTCTTCCCTCTTTTGATCCTTCTTTTCCCTCTGCTCTTCTTTTTTTCTCTTTTCCTTTCATTCACTCTTCTCCTCTCCATCCCTGTCTATCTCTACCCCGCTGCCTCTGTCTCTAACCTCCTATAAATCCTCTCGTCTCTTCATCGCCGGCTGTGGATATCATTTAAATATCAAAGACGGCTCCGGGCCCCGGGCCCGCTGCTTCCACCACCGGAGGAGACAAAGCATAATTAGGCAGACACGCGGCCGAGACAGAGGATTCTTATGTATGATTAAAATACCTCCCCTCTAAACCAGCGGCTTCACCGCTCGCTCGTCCTCACAGCACGCTGAGAGCCCTCGTCCTTAAACGGGTTCCGTTCAGGATTCATAGAACCTTGGTGCTATTCAGGGAACCAGTCTGCACTGGCACCAGGTTTTTATTGGAACCAAGGAACGTTAAATGATACGGCATCAAAGACCACCGGGGGTCGCCATTGTTGCCTTCTCTTTCCCCAAAAACTGACACGCCCACCAATGTAATCAGAGTGAACAGGCCGAATTAGGTCCGCTCTGTAATCACATGTGCAGATGTGATCACATTTAATAATCTCATTATAAGCATTTAATAATCTCATTATTAGATTTTAATAATCTCATTATTAGATTTTAATAATCTCATTATTAGATTTTAATAATCTCATTATTAGATTTTAATAATCTCATTATTAGATTTTAATAATCTCATTATAAGCATTTAATAATCTCATTATAAACATTTAATAATTTCATTATAAGCATTTAATAATCTCATTATTAGATTTTAATAATCTCATTATTAGATTTCAATAATCTGATTATAAAATTTTAATTATCTCATTATAAACATGATAATTAACTGTCATGAAATAATGCATTTAATTAATCTCAGTTATTAAGATTGTTTTAATAATCTCACATTACATAGATTTCAATAATCTCATTTTTAAGCATTTAATAATCTCAATATATAATAATTTTAATAATGCTCATTATAAACATACTCATTATAAACATTTAATCATCTCATTATAAGGATTTTTAATAATCTCATTCAGCCATTTAAAACTACATTTAACACATTTAATAATCTCATTATTTGAGATCACAATTACTAAGATTTTAATAAATCTCATTTAAACATTATAATTTTAAACATGTAATAATCTCATTATAAGCATTTAATAATCTCATTATAAGATTTTATTAATCTCATTATAAGCATTTAATAATCTCATTATAAGATTTTAATAATCACATTATAAACTTTTAATAATCTCATTCGCATTTAATAATCTCATTATTAGATTTTAATAATCTCATTATTAGATTTCAATAATCTCATTATAAGCATTTAATAATCTCATTATAAGATTTTAATAATCTCATTATAAACATTTAATAATCTCATTATAAACATTTGATAATCTCATTATAAGATTTTAATAATCTCATTCGCATTTAATAATCTCATTATAAACATTTAATAATCTCATTATAAGATTTTAATAATCACATTATAAACATTTAATAATCTCATTATAAGTATTTAATAATCTCATCTTGTCAGTAATCCACTCAGCGTATTTAAATGCACTACAGTAATCAGATAATGGGAAATCCTGGGTCTACATGGCTCAGGCAGCATTTGGATTCCTCTTTCATGCCCCCTGGGCACCTACTGTAGGAGGTTTACCGGGCACAGCCAACTGGGACGAGGCCCAGAGGTTGTCCTAAGACCTGCTGGAGGCACTTTATCTCCAAACTGGCCTGGAAAAGACTGGGCATCCCCCAAAATGAGCTGGAGGAAGTTGCGGGAGACAGGGCTGTCTGGGTTTCTCTGCTGTCCCTACTGCAGCCCTGTATTAGAAGATGGATGGATGGCGGTACCTGGATTTCATTTCCTTACGATGAGCATGCATCGTCTAGAAGCCGCAGAGTTTTTCACGCATGCTGTTGGATGGCATGATTGGTTGCCATCCACTGGGTGCTGTGTCAACACTGTGCTCTGTTTTGCAGGACAGCGCTCCATTTTGACGACCCATCTCTTCGTGAAGCTCTTCACTGAGCACTAATCGAAGTATATACTGAAATGCACTGTACGGCACTTACCCTAGCTCATTATCTGCTTCCTAGGTACGAGGGCTGATTAGGTAAGTGCACTCACGCTGTACTCTGTTCTTCTCTGTTCCTAGGGATCAGCTCTGGCCTTGTTTGGGTAGGGTCTGTTCTAAAGGGAGGTTTGGACTGTAACCTATTTGTGCTAATTAGGATACATACTCTGACTGAACACTGAGCACTTCGTAAGTCACAGGGCTGAACACAGTGCTATCACACATGGATTCGTTGGTCGACTCCACCGGGACAAAAGCGAGACTCAACATCGAAGATGACCCGCTGCCACTCTGAGTTACTTCATAACAGTCTGGCATGACATCATTGCAGTCCTTGGCGACGCTGACGTGCTGTTAAGGTGAGTCGTCATAGCGGTCTTGTGTTGTCTTGCATCGTGTAGCCGTCTGTCAACGGTGCTGGCACTAACAGGATGACTAATGGAGGGCACCATTGCTCGCTGTATGTCAGCAAATGGCTGTTGGGTCAGTCAGGTACAGCGATAAGACCGTCCTTGCCTACGCCACATGCACCGCTAAGTACGAAACTTGAATCATTCGCATGTCTCACAAAGTCAAACCCACCCACCAAGTTTCATTCCCGTCAGCTGATTCATTCTGGGCGCAGCTTCTGTGCAGCTATTCTTTTGAATAGCCCTATAATACACTCTATGGGTCACTGGATTCACAAGTGCAGGGCTGGTCAGTACCAGCAAAGTCACAACCAGCCTCGAAAAGGGCAGCCATGTAGTGTACAAGAGCACATCGCCCGGTACCTCGTTAAACAGCGCGGTAATCCCGGTAAGCCACACAAAGCAAGCCGTAGGAATCATAAACCGAGCCAGAGCCGAGACCACACACACTCACATTCGGTATTCCACACACATGCTCGGCATTAACAGCCCGCCTGTTTTAGATGACCCCACAAACACAGCAGTTAGCCGAGCAAGAGTGCGATCGATAGAGTAATGTAATCCTTTAAAAGACACACAGCTCAGCAACTTCATCCGCTAAGAGTGTTTCCATAACGCTCCACTTCTGGACATTAGATGACCTCCACATTACAATATGCAGCATCATAACTCCATAGAGATCTCAACCCATACGGGTTACTCCAATCAGTCTTCGCACAAACAGGCGAACAAAACCTGCCTGCTTCAGCTCTAACCAACGTCCCAGAAACTGGTCATCTTGACCTCAGTGTAGCTGAAGGGTTAGGGCTGGGATACGGGAAGCCCAGTCTAACACCTCCTTGTATGTTGTCCCTGTCCAATGAAAAACATGTATCTCCATTTTTGTCCATTTTGACTTTTATCCGTCGTTTGAAAACAGCAGCTGCCGTTTACACTGAGTGAGAATTGCATGATGAATGGACCATTGGAAATGGCCCAATAGTGTTTGGAAAGACGTCTGGTTCCATTGACTCACATTAAAATAGATCGAGGTTTTTGATCTCTCCTGTAAAATTGCCGTTTTGGAGTGTCCACTCAGTGTCCATGTTATCAGCTCCACTGACCATACAGGAGCACTTTGTAGTTCTACAATTACAGACTGTAGTCCATCTGTTTCCCTGTATACTCTGTTACCCTGTTCTTCAATAGTCAGGACCCCCACAGGACCACCACAGAGCAGGCATGATGTGGGTGGTGGATCATTCTCAGCACTACAGTGACACTGACGTGGTTGTAGCCTGCTAGAGTAGGTGGTGCTGGTGTGAGTGGATCAGACACAGCAGTGCTGCTGGAGTCTTTAAACACTCTGTCCACTCCCTGTCCACTCTTTTAGACACTCCTCTACCAGGCTGGTCCACCTAATCCTGTGGTTAGTGTGAGTGCCATCTCTACATGTGGGAGACTGGGGTTCAAATCTCGGTCTGGGTGACTACGCTGTGCTACACCAATAAGAGTCCTTGGGCAAGACTCCTAACACTACACTGGCCCACCTGTAATCATTAACCTTGTAAGTCACTCTGGATAAGAGCGTCAGCTAAATACTGTAAATGTAATCCTAACATACTCAGCAGAATGATGGTCAGAGTAACAAACCCTAATGACATACACCACATTACAACACAGCCAGCAGAGGGAGCCGTGCACACCAACAGCCCCACCTCTCTGTTTGTATACGGCTTGTTAGATAACCCAAACATTCATTCATCAGCACTTCAAACACTTCCATGGCCTATTTTCATTCAGACGCTCAGAATCTTGATTCCCAGAGCCACGACTGCATGCTGCTCAGCTTATATGTACTATGAGGAGATGACAGTCAGAGGCTTCATGCTCATAATGAGGACAGCCGAAAGAGGATCAGCCTACACAGATAGATAGCCTACTGTTCAGAGCAACGTCACTGTACACCATCCTTACTCATACTCTCTTACATTCGTGGAAAACCGGAGTAAAAGAGCATCAGCAGCTTTAAAAAGTCATAGGGAATAAAGCACATTCAGAATTTAGAGCCATTGGCCAATTGTGCATTGTGTATTTAGCCCATCTGTGCAGTGGAACACTCACATACACACACACTAGTAGGGCTGTACCCCCCTCAGTCAGTGGAATCGGATTCGCCCGTCCTGGCCGATGATTCGACTATCCGTTCATGTTTTTTCTCCATATACTGTACATTATCCAGTAATCAGTAGGTCAGACTGCATACGGTTCAGATCTGATGTCACAGGAACATATTTCTGTCAATATCTGAACATATTTTGCAGATCTGACCTGGAGCCTACAGCGTCGGGCAGCAGCTCGTATTTATGCTAAACGTTAGCGCTTATAGCTTATAGTCTTTATAATTTCACTCCTAACAGCTTCTTCAGTAGGAGGACCCTTCGTCTTTCATCTCTCATAAATAATGAACTGCTAAATAAAATCAGATTAGTCCATATTTAAATTATTTATAGATGAAAAGAAGTACAGTAGACCTGAAACAGTTTAATTATTAATTACCCGAGCTCTAATAATTATTATTATCTCTCGTTTATGGGCAGGCATATTAAATGACTGTACTTACCTTTAAATAAAAATAATCTTAACTGTAGACGAATAAATAAACATATCTGTAATTTAGGTTCTAAAATAATGGAATTATAATAAAACAAACGCCTCCGGCCCGTTACTCCTTCACCACAAACAGCCACTACATTTACGGCACTTAGCTGACACTCTTATCCAGAGTGACTTACAAGGTTAACTGTAGTACAGGTGGGCCAGTGTAGTGTTAGGAGTCTTGCCCAAGGACTCTTATTGGTGTAGCACAGCCTAGTCACCCATGACTGGGTTTCGAACCCCAGTCTCCCACATGTACAGGTGGCACCCTGAGTAGTGGTGTTACCTGCTGAGCTACACCAACCACTACATCTAAAACGAAAGTCAGCTCCCTCGTTTGTTGGACGTCTGACTAAATGATGAGCAGAATTCGGTTTCATTGGTTCGGATTCTCTTCTTTAAAAGCTCCTCCAGACTTTTTCTGAGACATCGCTCCCCCCGTGTTTCTCAGCTTCACAGCTTTAGCTTCCTTCAGCGGGTGAACCGTCAGCGCGCGTCGTCACGTGGATTTAATTTTTTAGCAAGCGTGCGTCACAGCCCAGCTAGAACTTACACATATGTTTATTATTCCCCCTTTAATAATTATTAAAATGTCTTTTTAAATTCTTAAAGTTCTTGTGCATTTCTGTAAGCTTTAGTCTGTTTAACGGAAGAAAAAAAAGGTCACTGTTCTCAGTCTACTTGAAGGTTCTCAGTCGACTTTAAGGGTCTCTGACTGACCATTTGACCCGTCGACTTCTAGAGGGCAGCCCTACACACTAGTGCACATACGCACACCAGGGGGCAGTGAGCACAATTGCCTAGAGCGGTAGGCAGTCCCATCCATGGCTTAACGGCACTTCAGTCATTTATGAAACTTTATTTGCATCATTGGCATGTCTCACAATGTCAAGCCTACCCACCACGTTTCATTCCTGCCGGCTGATTCCTTCTGGGAGCAGCTATCCGTGCGACTAGTCCTGATATATCAGTTAAGCTCAATTACTCAATATATAAAAAACCCACAAACAAATTTGCATTGCAATAACTGCACATTCTTGCTGAATAATAATATCATATTTAATTAGGAGGATGTGGACATACACAGTGTCAGGAATGGGAATATGATATGTTAGCGTTATCCTGATAATAAATTATGTGCTTTCAGTTGATGTTGAGCTTATAATCAGCATGGTTCATTACTAAGAGAGCATAATTACTCATATCCAGCTAGATTTATAGATCAGATTAGATTTATAAAAACTATTTCGCTCATTTTAATGAGAAGGTTTCCGGCGTTGCTGTGGGTGGCAGCCTTTCTGGTAGCTACATTTGCTGAGTTTAGATGCTCTTATCCAGAGCGACTTAAAAGGGTAATCATATTACAGGTGGGCCAATGTAGTGTTAGGAGTCTTGCCCAAGGACTCTTATTGGTGTAGCACAGCCTGGTTACCCTGACGAGGATGGTAGCTTCCAGGTGGGTGGTAGTGTTATCTATCTATCTATCTATCTATCTATCTATCTATCTATCTATCTATCTATCTATCTATCTATCTATCTATCTATCTATCTATCTATCTATCCCTCCCTCCCTCTCCCTCTCTCTCTCTCTCTCTCTCTCTCTCTCTCTATCTATCTATCTATCTATCTATCTATCCCTCTCTCTCTCTCTCTCTCTGTCTATCTATCTATCTGAAAAAAATACTGTAGTGTGCGTTATATATTTAAATATTATATCGTCGCTGTCCAAAGAAAAACACGTATCTCCATTTTTGGTGATTTTTACTTTTATGACTCATTTGGTCACACGAGCTGCTGTTTACACTGTGTGGAAATTTCATAAAGAATGGACCAACAGAAATGGCCCAAAGCTGCTTTGAAAAACGTCTGGTTCCATTGACTTCCATTCAAATTTAATGAGGTTTTTGGCCTCTCCTGTAAAGTTGCCATTTTGGAGATACCTGATTTTCTTTGGACAGCGACGATATAGTCTAACAATCAAAATATCTTTTTAACATCAAGCTCCATGGTATAGTTCTGGCATATCGCCCACAATGTACACTGTCTACAAGATTGTAGACACCTGCTTACCCAGCCTTTCCGATGCTACTGATGTGGCTTTTATCCTAATACCATACAAGATGTGCAACATCTTATTACACCAGACTAACTGGGGTGGACTAACGAATCGCAAGGCTGGCATTGATGGAGATACTTTTTTACTTAGAAACTAGAAAATTCATCCATGCTCTAGTCACAGAAAGACCTAAAGGGCAAGTCCACCAAAATTTCCACATAATTCAACAACTTAGCCTGAGCAAACATTACACAGTCATTCAGAGTGTGGATATGAAGCGATCTGTTCTACAGAGACTTTGAGAGAAACTCAGAGAGTATTGTTCACAGTGATGGTGACAGGAACTGGATATCTGAAGCATGCAAATTCGTCTACAAGCTCACTCACACAGAGCTACTGCATTAAGACGGCTTTCATTCTGCTGCCTGATGCTGCAAGCATGGTTTACAATAGGAAATCAATTCACGGCATTCCCAGCGAACTAAGGCCAAACAGTCCCCATAGAAACTTTTTCTCCGGCTTGTTTACCTTTATTGATGTTGCACAGTGTAGAAGTCTAAAGACAAAACAGCATCTCCACATTAGAGACAGAAGCAGGCAACAGTGCTCTTTACCTTCCGTGTAAGTTAGGGCATTGTTCGTTTACCAGATTTCCTGGAGAAACCGTATTTATAAGGGCTGGTTGTAGTTTTCTGGTGGGCCGCTATGCTTTGTAGCTGTTAGTATTGGGTGAGACTTTGGGCGGATAAGGTTGAGAACCCTGATGTGAAGGACAGCTGCCTCATCTAAATAATGAGGAAGAGCAAAAACACTGGAAACTGGAAATACATGTTTTACTATGGGACTAATGACAGGACAACTCAGAAGACACATGCAGGTTACTTACTCTCTGAACTACACTGTCCAAGAACACCCACAGTCACATGTCACGGTCACATGCTCTCCTTTAACCAATCACATACTCATTCCTCGATGCTCCTCACCTGTTCTTCATCACCTGTCTCTATCTAAACCCCTTACCCTGGTCACTTCCTTGTCGTTTGGTTTGCTCTGTGCTTGACTCGCTTGTGTTTTCTCTATACTCTCTAGCTTAGCCATTTGGGTTTGTCTGCCTGATATGACTATCTTGTGAAATGACCCCTGCCTGTTTCTTGACCTGCTCTCATCTCACCCATGTACCTGTTTATGCTCATCCTGGTTCTGACCTGGCCTTGTGTTGTTGGACTGCCCTGTTATCACTAAAGCCTTTTCTGAGCGTTGGGCTAGTCACAGCCACATTACGAAAAGTTTGAATACCTCTGAGCACATACGTTATTTTGCCGATGAATTGAACTGACTTGAGACACATACACTCAGCGTCATAAAAAAACCTTTGTGCCTAGAAGGAATCAAGGTTTGACATCATGAGACATGCGAATGAGTCAAGTTCCACACTCGGCTGCACATATGATATAAGCTAGGACGGGTCTTATTGCTGTACCTGACTGACTATATAAGGTCGTCCTATTGCGCACGCTGTTGCGCATGCTTTCCATTCCGTCTCGGGCTGTTGCTGCTTGGAGAAGAGTTCAAAAGCAGTTCCAGCACTTGGACGGGCTTTTTAAGGGGTCCCATTGTAGGGCTCCGGGAAGTGGAATGGTCTTATTGACGTATCGCTCGCCATACCCGTTGCTGTACTGTGCCGCTGTGCAGTGCTGATGGTGCCAGTGGATTCTAGAATGCGTGCACCAGTGACATGAAGGACCTGGGAGACCTACACGAACCACAGAGAGCGAGAACGGACAGATGGTCCGACATGCGCTGACTGAACCAACAGCCACAATAACTGACATTCAGAAATCAGTGATGCCCTCCCTGAATCATCCTGTTAGTGAGGCACCATTGGCAGACGGCTGCAGGACACAGGAGTACATGCAGGCAGACCGTTACAATGACCACCGCTAACACCACGTCAACGTCACCAAAGACTGCAATGGTGTCGTGGCAGACTGTAATGGAGTGACTCAGAATGGCAGCGAGTCATCTTCAGTGACGAGTCCCGCTTTTGTCTTGGTGGCACTGTGTTCAGCGCCAGGATGAGTGGCTGTTTAACGTTCCTGGCCACTTTTATCTTTCTTCCCAATAGCATTGCACTCCCGCGCTTCCTTCAGGGGGCAGCTAGTCTTTTTGATGATGAGTGTACACTATAAACAATCTACACTTATATTTACATAGACGTTTTTCTTAATATTCAGCAGATAAGCAGTAATCAGTGTGCGATAAAATAAAGAGTGTTCTCATTATAGAGGATGCAATCATTTACTTTCACTTAGAAACTCCACACACCATGCCGCCTGCTCAGGGACGCCACAGAAAATCCTGGCTATGAACCTTCTCACATTAAACACTCTGACTCCTTACATACGAATAGACTTTGTCTTCAGGCTCTACAGTAACGCTGCCTTGTTAGGAGAAACAACCTGTAACCCTAAGTAGTGGGTCTAAGTAGTGCTAAAAATGGCATGGATCTGATGAGGGCGGAATGGGCAGAATATGGGCATGGCGGAAGAAAAGACTCTCAATGAAGCCAAACATCTACAGTCAGTGGCACAGTCATGAATCAGATGTAGCCCGCACAGCTCTGATGCTCAAGCTTTACCTTCTATAAGATTACGATAATTATAATATCTAACGCATCCATAAATCCATACTGCAGGGAACCGCTGGGAACGATGAATTAGACAACAGCAGAGAGAGAGAGAGAGAGAGAGAGAGAGAGAGAGAGAGAGAGAGAGAGAGAGAATGACTGATAGTGTGCATGTCTGTAAGACAATAAGATACAGGCAGAAAGAAAGAGAGAGTGAGAGAGACAGACTTGTGTAGAGACAGACAGATATTGAAAAATGACAGAGGGAGGGGGGGAGAAAAGAGTGATGCATGCATGTGAGTAAAACAGAAAGATGCAGACAAAATGAAAGAGAGAGAGAGCGAGAGAGAGAGAGAGAGAAAGAAAGAAAGAGAGAGAGAGAGAGAGAGAGAGAGAGAGAGAGAGAGAGAGAGAGAGAGAGAGAGAGAGAGAGAGAGAGAGAGACAGACAGAGAAAGAGAGAGAGAGAGAGAGAGAGAGAGAGAGAGAGAGAGAGAGAGAGAGAGAGAGAGAGAGAGGGAGAGAGAAAGAGAGAGAGAAGGAGAGAGAGAGAAAGAGGAAAGAGAGAAAGAGAGAGAGAGAAGGAGAGAGAAGGAGAGAGAGAGGGAGAGAGAGAGAGAGAGAGAGAGAGAAAGAGAGACACAGAAAGAGAGAGAGAGAGAGAGAGAGAGAGAAAGAGAGAGAGAGAGAGAGAGAGAGAGAGAGAGAGAGAGAGAGAGAGAGAGAGAGAGAGAGAGAGAGAGAGAGAGAGAGAGAGAGAGAGAGAGAGAGAGAGAGATGGAAAAGAATGGTAGATTGCATGTAAGACCAGAAGATGAGGGAGAGAGAGAGATGGAGAGAGAGAAGAAGCAATTAAGACAGCAAGCGAGACACTTATAGACGGAGTGAGAGAGAGAGAGCGATGGAAAGAAGGGGGATAGATGAAAGACAGACTGGGAATGATAGATTGTGTGCATATGTGAGTGACAGCAAGACACAGACAGAGAGCGAGCGAGTGAGAGAGAGAGAGAAAGAGAGAGAGAAAGAGAGAGAGAGAGAGAGAGAGAGAGAGAGAGAGAGAGAGAGAGAGAGAGAGACATGTTCCTACCTTGCCGCTGAGAAGCGCTGCACTAGAGTCAGACATGCTGCCTCTACACTCAGCTCCATGGCTCAGAGGCGGATGGAGCTGCTCTCCATGGCCAAAAGGAGCAGCGTTAGTAGCAGCAGCAGCAACAGCAGCAGCAGGCTGGCAGACAAGAGCAGTGCAGAGCGGAGCGGAGGGGGATGGAGAGAATGCAGAAGGAGAGCAGGGCCTGATGCTAGCGAGCACTCCTCTCAGCGTCTATACAAAATTGATGCCCTGACTGCAGCAGTGGAGCTGCGCCGAGCCGAGCGAGGGAGCGCGCACACACTCACGAACACACACCCTCCCACTGCTTCTGCTGCCTCCCCTCATACACACTCACACAGGCTCCAGCCCGAGACATCCTCCTGACAGTCCAGGAAGATTCTGAGATGGGGTTCTTACATCAGGGGTTGGAAAGAGGGCTCACATGGAGACCAGGCACACAACACTGCGTACAAGTTAGAGAGCGTCATTCGGGGTTATTCCAGAAACGCATCACTGAAGCTTCAGTAACTTCACTGAGACTTCCTCCCTTTGGCCTTCTGTTCTGCTAGGGAAACTTGAATTCAGATGAAGAAATCTACAGAGGCATGTTTCCATAATACCAAAGTATGTACTGCCTCTCACAATCCAAGTCAGACACAGTCAGCCGTGACACAGTGTCCCTGGAGCAGAGAGCCTTGAAAGGGCCCAACAATGGCCACTTGGCAAACCAGGGTATTAAACCCAGAGCCCTGTGATCAATCGCCCAGTGTTCTAAACACTTTCCCTTCAGGTCTTAAACTACACCTGGTCTGGGACTTAAACCCTGCATACAGGTTGCAATGGCAACATTGTACACTGTGAGCCACTCATGGCCCTATATGGCCCCTTTCCCTATAGGAAACGAAGTCAAATGCATCAAGGATGTGTACTGAGAGTACCAAGCAAAGTCATAGAGAGTTCCCACCAACTCATAGAACTCTACTACAGGTTCCTGAGCATCACAATTCCCCCGTTACAAATGGGATTGATTACATTTACAGCATTTAGCTGACGCTCTTATCCAGAGCGACTTACAGGGTTTGGAGTCTTGCCCAAGGACTCTTATTGGTGTAGCACAGCATAGTCACCCAGACCGGGATTCGCAACACCCAGGTCTTCCTGCATTGTGGTGGTGAGTGTTCTCGTGGCACAGGTAGTAGTGTATGGTGTGCATCGCTGCTGAGCTACACCAACCACGCTATTAGGCAATCCAAGTTTGGACTTTACTTTAGATGAGCAGTAGAACAAGCAAGCTTCCACCCCAGCAATTAGTACTGCAGCATACTGTTCTTCATTTGCTCCCAAAAATCTGCTGCTGGTTTGACTTTATTAGAGAAGGTTGGCAGCCAGAACAAAAAAGAAAGAAAGAAGACACTACACTCATCATCAAAAGAACAGCCGCACAAATAGTTGCACCAAGAAGGAATCAAACGACAGGAATGAAACTTGGTGGGTGGGTTGACTGAAGTTTCATCCTCGACCATGAATGTTCGACCACAGACAGTCATCAAACAGTGTTCCCCCACATGAGGCATCCTGTTAGCACTATTGGCTGCATACGATGGGTACTGTAACTGTCAGAGTGACGTGTATTTTGAAATGTCTGTCTGTCTTGTTGTGATTTGTTTGTTATTGTAGTTCATATAGTTATTAAAAGGCACTAAAATTGAAAGCAGGTTTAAAAAGAATAAAACTTTAAAATATACACTTTTAAAATAACATTTATAAAAAAAATTGTACGTGGTGTTATACTTTTACAGTGACGTGTAATGGTCATGTGATGTTAGGTAATTGAGCGCGGACAGTGGAATTGTGGGTTAGAGCCAGCTTGGAAGCAGAGAAGAAACATGCTACCCTTATGAAACGATAATATATGGCAATGTATTGGAAAATATAGTGCAATATATTAAATAATACAATGTCATATATGGGAAACAAGTGCATATATTTTGCATATATTTACATAGTGATAAATATATTACAGTATATTGTATAATACATAAGGAATTGCCGCTTTTCATTGTATGTATGGTAGTATAATATATATTTACTTATATATTGTAATATATTTCATTTTATATGTAATAGACATCATATGTATTTCTCCATATGTGTTTGCATATATGATAATATATATAGTTTTATATATGTGAGAATATTTTCATACATACATGTATGAAAATATACAGTATGTATATATTCTCACATAAATATATAACACATACATATATCTCACATACATATATAAAACTATATATATATATATATGCAAACACATATGGAGAAATACATATGATGTCTATTACATATAAAATGAAATATATTACAGTATATAAGTAAATATATATTATACAACCATACATACAATATATGAAAAGCGGCAATTCCTTATGTATTATATTATACAATATATTTTAATATATTTATCACTATGTAAATATATGCAAAATATATGCACTTGTTTCCCATATATGACATTGTATTATTTAATATATTGCACTATATTTTTCAATACATATATATCGTTTCATAAGGGTACCCCAAAAACAACCATAGCTTACATATGGTCTAATTGGTGGCCATTATTCCGTTGGACCAGTGTAGCTAGAGGTACCATTAACACTAAGTCACCAAAGACTGCAATGGTGTCGTTCCAGACTTAGAGGGACTCAGAATGGCAGCAGGTCATCTTCCATGACAGGTCCCGCTTCTGTCTTGATGGAAACAAGAATACGTGTGTGGAGGCACCGTGGTCAGTGCCATATGAACAGATTGTAGTCATGCGCTACACATCAGAAGGCCTGGTATCACACAATCATCTATGGCCTGATGCCATACTGAGAGACACTATTAAATAAACACTGATCATATCAGTCTAAATTTATTATCATTTATAGTTCCTGGAAACATTTATCTCCCTTGCCAATAGCACTGCAGTCCCACACTTCCAACTCGGTTTTTGAGGAGGTGTGTATGAATAGGTTCATGGTAAGTTTTATGATGGCTGATACTACTGGTTTTAGCTATGCTGCTAAACACTGATCAGGTTTTCTTTTTATGGATTATTGTACATTATCCAGTGCTATACACCACATGAGAAAATCCGATTCCTTCATTTTCAGTGCTAAATAATAATAATAATAAAATAATAATAATAATAGTAATAATAAAATAAATAAATAAATAAAGAACACAGAGGCAGTTTGTATGTAGTGGAGCCTCAGATCGGAATACCGCATTTGATCATGTTTTAACGTCATTAACTACAATAAAACATAAAGACTCAAGCACTACATCCGTGGGCACCAACTCCTCTCTTGTAGATCTAATTTCCAACCTTAGTTCAGTTCCAACCTGCACCCAACCCCTTTACCTAACACCACTGCATCTGATCCAGCTAATGGAGGTCTGAGGAAGTAAATAAGCTGTGAAGGTGTGGAGGAAACTAGACTCTGCTTTACCCATGAAAGCAGATCTCCAGTACCAGGCTGGGGTTGTGAGTGAAGATGTGATTAACGGTAAACAGAAAGATTAGCTAACAACACAGCAGCTACCAGTCAATATGTGAAAAGGGCTGAAGCCCTCTGGAGCCCAGCGGAGAGAAAGAAACAAAGAGAAAGCAAGGTGATAAAGAGACAGAGATGATGTAATATGATTAATGAGGTACTTGTTGTATAGTAAGAGTTACCGTCAGGTGCTTAGAGCAACGTTAGCTAGCTGAATCATGGCTGCTGATTCAATAAATAGCTAGCTAGCTAGCTAGCGAGAGTTAGCCTCAGTTACTCCCACCCTAAACCTGTTAGGAGAAGCTGAAAAGATTATGAAGGTGTTATGAAGGGATGTAACCTCCATAATTTAGAGAAATACACTTTTTCTGGTAAGTGTGCTGCATGAACCACCACTGCCTGTCTGAGGGAAACATTACCCACATCTTAGCCTATAGCTAGCCAGTGTTAGCCCTGCTTATAACAGTGGATTAAAATGAGTTTCCTTTCATCTTTAACTGATATAAGTTTTCATTTTCAGTTAATTCATCACTTGTATATGTACAGTAAACAGCCTGCATCATGTGAGAGAAGTGCTGACTGAATACATGCTCTGTGCATTAATGCTAGGTGTAATCAGAGCTGTGTAGAAAGGAAAGAGAGTTGTGTCAGCAGAAGTGCAAAATGCTTTATGGTCACATAGATTCACAGACTTCTGAAAGTTATCTCCCTTATTATACTGTTAGCTCATACTCCAAAATGGATATCCACATTTCACCTCATCCACCCACCATTCCAGCATCACATCATCTCATATTTCGTATTTATATTTAGTATTTTATAACTCCCCCTGCAAAAATCACATTTAGAGGACTGTTGATCTCCACACTGTTGGATAAAACGGCATTAGGAAAATAACATTTACATGTTGCGTGGTTAAGGTTCTTAATGCAATGTGGGGCTAAGCTAGAGTGGCCACAGGTCAACCAGTCCACCATCCGGGCACAATACCGGGCGAATGCCTATTAGTCCTCTTTTCACTATTTGAACTATTTAAAATGTTCACTCGCCAACAATATTACGTGTGCCATTGGGTCATATCCATGTCCAAAGGGGGTTGGGGGGTTATGAAAGTGGCCACACTAGGCTAACTTTATTCAGTATCCTAGCCCAATCTGTTAGCTATCAATGTTCCCTAAAACCGCGAAATTTAGTGGGAGATAATCCACTTACATGCTTTAATGCACATGTAAACTTGATTTAGAGGTGCTGATAATATACAGTCAGTGTATTTAAACGTCTGACCTCTTGAAAATGCATCACAAACGTTCTATTCTGCTAACTTCCCGTAACTACTGAGAGACTACACGATCCGCCCTTGCTGTAAAATGGGCCTTTGCAAAGAACGAAGATGATGAACGGAGATGATGCGACTCTTTCTCTACATCTCTCTCCACACTTGATGGCTATAAATAGTATCTACGTTGCACTATACACGTAATGTCATACCCCAGTCTTCTAGCTAAGGTTCACCATGCATTTTCTTTGACAATCTGTTTCCAAAATAATGGACTACTGGGTAACAGTCCTGACTCCACTATAAATGACGAGCCCAAAATTTACATATACCAGCTCAGATGAATTATATGTATAGAATTGGTGAATTATATATGCAGAAATGTACCTTTCCAGGCTGTGACAAAGGTGTCGGCACATCTCATCCACTTTCCATTGAACTCTGGTTGATGTTCATATTTAAACAAGGCTGAAATCTGCTTCCTATTTGCTGGCTTCTTAATCAAATCTTCCAGTCCACCTTAAGTGCTACAGCTTGTTCAGGCAGATGTGGAAACATACTTTCAAGGCTTTTACTCTAGACCATTTCCAAAACTGTTAAATTGAGGCTTCGCTCAGCAAAGGGAGGTGAAGAGAGAGCAGTTCCACCTTAACTACAGCATCACAACCCCAATAGCATCCTGTAAGGAGCAGCCATGCTTTTTTTTTAACGGTTTAAACCAGACCACCTTAAAAGTCAAGTTTCATAGTGAGCTTGACTTTAATGTACTTTGTGTTGTTGTTGAGGTTTATTTCATTTTCCTGTCTGTGTCTGTCTCAACATGCTGCTTCTACCCACCAGCCAATCAGAGCAGAGCTCCTCACAATATTCATGAGGTCACCATAAAAGAGAGAAGAGCTCGTTTCATTCTAGGGCCAAATCATAGAATGTAAATGGGCGTGTGAAACCACATCTGGGCATTTTCACCCTGACCAAACTCACATACCTTCTATGTAGAACATCAGAGAACAAACCTTCACACTCATTGGTGAGCAGACAGGTCCAACACCACAGGCGACGACTACACCTTGGGTCTCTAAACGAGAGATTCACGCTATTCAGCTTCTGCATTCCATTCTAATAGGACCGCAGCAGGCACCACGGCCTCAGGCCTGATCCCACAGAGAGCTAAAGCTACTGTCTTGCTTCAAATCCAAAGTTCACTTCTCTTTGTGCAATAGGTATGATCAAGGCCAGACGGGGTTCTTTGCATGAGGCCATAGTAGAACCATTTTCGGTTCCCTGAAAAACACTTCAGTGGATGGTTTTTTAGACAATAATGCTTGTCAATGAGATGCGTGAGTGTGCGGGACCGTTTTAAAAATAGAGGAACTCTCATATAATGTAAAGAATTATAGGAAGGACCCATAAGCTGGTCAGGAACCGTTACACTTCGGGAGCTCTTTATTCAGCTCTGGAAACAAATAAGAGACCACTCCAGGTTCTTCTTAAATCAGCATCTCCACATGTACAGCAGGTTCTCAGTGAGGAACCGAAGGTTGGGTTCTAGCTTTACTGGCAGATGCAGTGAGCGTCTGGTTCATAAGAACAAGGTCCAGCAGTAAACACACAGGACAACACAGCTACAGACTGGCAGAGGGCCAAACCCACTCTCTACTGACCGTGATGAGCGCCACCTCATTCCAGTGTCCCTTTGGGGGACATGGCTCCAGTAGTGTAGAGAATCAAACAGAACTGAGGAATTCTGGTCCAACACAAACCCAGAACCTGTACAACTAGAGACACTGAGCATTTAGAGGTGGTCTCTTAAATTTTTCCAGAGCTGTACTTTTAAAAGGTTCTTCATACTCACATCTGCCTGTATAAAATGTTATTTTTTTGTGATGTCATGACCAGCACAGTATTTACATATATATCTGGTCTGTTCAGCCTACAGCAGGTTAGCCCCGCCCAGTCACAATGACATATTCCAGCCTGGACTGCGTTTTGAAAAGGTTGCAACAGAAGACATTTACAGGTGTTGTAGGCAACGGCATGTGTGACCATAAACACAAATTGAACTGCACAGTTTTTATTGATTTGCTGATTTTAAAGGAGCAGTGTGTAAGTACCTGTAAATATGAAGCACTGTTCTTTTGTTTAGAATAAACCCCTCTACAATCTCTACAAATACAGGGGTTGGACAATGAAACTGAAACACCTGTCATTTTAGTGTGGGAGGTCTCATGGCTAAATTGGACCAGCCTGGTGGCCAATCTTCATTAATTGCACATTGCACCAGTAAGAGCAGAGTGTGAAGGTTCAGTTAGCAGGTAAGAGCACAGTCCTGCTCAAAATACTGCAATGCACACAGCATTATGGGACATACCAGAGTTCAAAAGAGGACAAACTGTTGGTGCACGTCTTGCTGGCGCATCTGTGACCAAGACAGCAAGTCTTTGTGATGTATCAAGAGCCACGGTATCCAGGGTAATGTCCGCATACCACCAAGAAGGACGAACCTCCACCAGCATCACGTAGTGACCTGGCCACTATCCTGCAAGAAGAATGGCTTAAAATCCCTCTGACCACTGTGCAGGACGCAGTATATGTCATTCCCAAGACCAACTGATGCTGTATTGGCCGCAAAAGGAGGCCCTACACCATACTAATAAATGATTGTGGTCTAAAACCAGGTGTTTCAGTTTCATTGTCCAACCCCTGTATCTACAAGGCAGTGGGTGGTCTTCCAAGAGGTTTTTACTACAGTAGCCCCGAACAGACACCTATACACTGGCTGTGTAGAGTGATTTTTACACAGTGAATTTCCATGTTGAAGCAGCAGCTTGAATTTGTCTTCTCTATCACAAAAATATATATATATATATATATATATATATATATATATATATATATTTTATATTTATTTATATATATATATATATATATATATATATATATATATATATATATATATATATATATATACAATAAGAAGCAAAGGAAAAATTTAACACTGGCTAAACGGCGCTGACGTAAAAGGACCTGAAGGCCATCATAGGTTCTTGGAAAGGGAGGAGTCGGTGGGATAAATCAGCAGGTTGCAATACACAACTTCACCAGTAGAGGTTACAGACTGCTCCTTTAACATGCCTTACTATCCTACATTCAGCAAATAAACGCGAAACGTGTATTAATATGAGCAGAATATGTGAATATGAAACAAGACAGGGAGGAACTCAAACTTTTGCACGTGCCATATAGATGTGCATCTTAAAGGCACAGTGGCACCAGCCTGACTGATTCTACATGATCAAAGGCAGAGACTGAAAACAAGGTAATACATTATGACTGCTTATGGTGCGTAATACAGACATCCATGCAGCTCTGGAGAGTAAAATGAGATGTAAAGGAGATGTAGGAAACGTGCTCCTTACTCCCCCAACAGAGGCACCCTGGGAGAGGGCAAGTCCCACGGGGCCTGTTTTCTCCACAGCGTAATCCTGACAACATAGTGATGCAGCGTGCTCCAGAAACACAAGGTGAGTCAGCAGCCAGGCGTCTATGCGACCTCTCAGCGGGGCCGCACAGACCCCAGCAGAGCCACATTACTGTCCTCTCCGTCTCCAGGCTCTGCTCAATCTGTGTGGCTGTGCAGGCCTGCTGGCAGCCCCCGGCTGTAAGGACCCTACTTTGGAGTCCATTATCCTGGCAGCATGTGCGTTCGCTCATTCGGCTCGGCTTGCTGGAGAATTGAGTGCACCTCGACGTGGCTTTTGGTCCGCAGTGTCCCGGGGCAATGCTTTCTTCCTGCATTTAAGGCGTGTGCTCACATGCATGTCCAGAACTTGGACATTCAGGGCACTCATACATGCCGAAGCTGGAGGCGACCGAAAAGAGCCGTTTATAGCGGAATGGCTGCACACTTCATTACAGTTCCACATTTACCTCACACAGAGATTTTCCCAAGACCATTCAGTCCCTTCCTCTGTATCTCTGAGATCCAATTCACTTTACACAAAGTAATGTTACTTACTGTTTGACTGAGAGTCTGATGTGCGTTATAAGCTCACCAGTGAGTCACCTGTGACTGAAACATGCCTAAACCTGCGATGCAGGCCACATCAATGTTCAGCCACTCTTCCATCAAAGGTCGCAGTTGGGCCAGATTTGGTGGATGCCTTCCCTGGCACAATTTCAAGGAGAGGGTCCTGTAGACTGGGATTTTTACCACTTGCTGGTAGACCCGTATGACCTTACGCTTCCATACACCTGCAGATTCAGCTACTTCCTTCACACTATGGTCTTTGGCCACGCCCAAATGCAGTCCCTCTGTTCAGCCAATCATTAACATCTGCTCTGGAGCGTTTTCCACACATGGAACGAGACATTCCCTGCACTGTAGCACCTCTTCCCAATCTATGGATCCAGTGCAGCACCATTTGCAGGAACCTAAGTTACTACCACCTTAAACACGCAAGGTGACCGGTGTCCGGTGAGCCTATAATTTTTATTTATGTGAAAATGTCATGTACACACTGAGCTACTGAGTGATCAGTGAATATACAGATAAATGAACTGCCAGTGATAAGACATGAGGGGCTCAATATGGTTATGGTTAGTTGGAACTCTTAAAGCTGATACTGTATTACTCAAGTCAGAGTGAAGGATTCAGGACCGCGCATGTGACATAAGCAAGGATGGGCCTTATCACTGCACCTGACTGACCCAACAGCCACGACTGCAGACATTCACAGAGCAGTGGTGCCTCCATGAGTCATCCTGTTAGTGCCAGCACCATTGGCAGACAGCTCCACAATGCAGGAACACACACACAGACTGTTATGATGATGGCCCCGAACACCACATCACCATTGTCTTGGTGGAGACAACCAACAAATCCGTCTGTGGTGAGCATCAAGGTGAATGGTTCGTCACGTGACACACACACACACACACACACACACACATATACACACACACACACACACACATACATACACACACACATACACACACACACACACACACACACACACACATACACAGTATAATATGTAAATATCGTATACTATTTTTTTTATATATATATATAGTATATGATATTTACATATATATGTAAATTATATTTCTGGAGTGGGAAAGGCAATATTAATAATAATAATAACAGTAATAATAATAATAGTTATTATTATTATCATTATTATTGTTGTTGTTGTATTGCAGATAAATATAAATATAAATAAATATGTCAAATTATGTACAGAATGAAAGAAAGAGAGAGAGAGAGAGGGAGAGAGAGACAGAGAGGGAGAGAGAGAGAGAGAGAGAGAGAGAGAGAGAGAGAGAGACAGTGAGAGAAAGAGAGAGAAAGAAAGAGAGAGAGAGAGAGAGAGAGAGAGAGAGAGAGAGAGAGAGAGAGAGAGAGAGAGAGAGAGACAGTGAGAGAGAGAGAGAGAGAGAGAGAGAGAGAGAGAGAGAGAGAGAGAGAGAGAAAGTATAGGGTGAGTGAACGGACAGAAAGGGAAGCATCTTTCTCTCCCCCGCTCCTTTAGCCTTCGGACTTGAGAGGAAGAGGACTGTGTGTTTTTCTCTCTGCCTCTAAATATAGCTCTTCTTCTATTCTGCTCTCTCTCTCTCCTCCCCTGGCTGATGTGGCCGATCGGACCGCCTGGGTGCAGGCTGATGAAGCATGCTAACGTGGAGGGTGGGCAGGGGCAGGGTGGAAGGTGCTCGCAGGGGATCTGACCAACGATGCAAATTTCCTTAAAACAGCAGAGAGCAAACGACACGACTGGCTGTGTCCATTTCTTCACCTCACAGCTTCAGAATACAGTTTTACAGTTCACTGTTTCACACACTTCAGTGTAATTATGTGATCATGATTATTAACCTGATGATTACATTTATATATTCATACACTGTACAGACGAGTCAGGTCAGACCTCATTCTGTTTGTCTCAACATCAGTTAAGGTCAAAAGCGTGACTAAAAAGTAAAGCATGAATTTTCTTTACACACAAAGAGACTGTGTACACAATTCTACCTATGCATCTAAATTTAAAGAAATAATAATAATAATAATAATAATAATAATAATAATAATAATAATAAAACAGGCTACGACTAAAGAGCCCTCTGTATGTCTTTATAGTTTTTTTCTCCACTCTCAAAAATGACAGTTCTATAAGAGTTATTTTGGCAGCACCAACACACTACTTACAGCACACTAACACACTACACTTACTGAGTTACTGTACACCAACACACTACTTACAGCACACTACCACATTACACTTACTGAGTTACTGTACACCAACACACTACTTACAGCACACTAACACATTACACTTACTGAGTTACTGTACACCAACACGCTACTTACAGCACACTACTACATTACACTTACTGAGTTACTGTACACCAACACGCTACTTACAGCACACTACCACATTACACTTACTGAGTTACTGTACACCAACACACTACTTACAGTACACTAACGCATTACACTTACTGAGTTACTGTACACCGACACGCTACTTACAGCACACTAACACATTACACTTACTGAGTTACTGTACACCAACACACTACTTACAGCACACTACCACATTACACTTACTGAGTTACTGTACACCAACACGCTACTTACAGCACACTAACACATTACACTTACTGAGTTACTGTACACCAACACACTACTTACAGTACACTAACGCATTACACTTACTGAAGTTACTGTACACCAACACGCTACTTACAGCACACTACACGCATTACACTTACTGGAGTTACTGTACACCAACACACTACTTACAGCACACTAACACATTACACTTACTGAGTTACTGTACACCAACACACTACTTACAGCACACTAACGACATTACACTTACTGAGTTACTGTACACCAACACACTACTTACAGTACACTAACAGCATTACACACTTACTGAGTTTACTGTACAACCAACACACTACTTACAGTACACTAACGCATTACACTTACTGAGTTACTGCATCTTACACCAACACACTACTTACAGTACACTAACACATTACACTTACTGAGTTACTGTACACCAACACACTACTTACAGCACACTAACTCATTTCACTTACTGAGTTACTGTACACCAACACACTACTTACAGTACACTAACACATTACACTTACTGAGTTACTGTACACCAACACTCTACTACAGCACACACTAACACATTACACTTACTGAGTTACTGTACACCAACACACTACTTTACAGCCACTAACTAACACATTACACTTACTGAGTTACTGTACACCAACACACTACTTACAGTACACTAACGCACTTACACTTACTGAGTTACTGTACACCAACACTGCTACTTACAGTACACTAACACATTACACTTACTGAGTTACTGTTACACCAACACACTACTTTACAGTACACACTAAACACATTACACTTACTGAGTTACTGTACACCAACACGCTACTTACAGTACACTAACACATTACACTTACTGAGTTACTGTACACCAACACACTACTTACAGCACACTAACACATTACACTTACTGAGTTACTGTACACCGACACACTACTTACAGCACACTAACACATTACACTTACTGAGAGTTACTTGTACACCAACACACTACTTACAGCACACTAACACATTACACTTACTGAGTTACTGTACACCAACAACACTACTTACAGTACACTAACACATTACACTTACTGAGTTACTGTACACCGACACGCTACTTACAGCACACTAACGCATTACACTTACTGAGTTACTGTACACCACCCACGCTACTTACAGTCACACTAACACATTACACTTACTGAGTTACTGTACCACAACGACACTACTTACAGTACAGTAGTACACTAACGCACTACCACTTACTGAGTTACTGTACACCAACACGCTACTTACATAACACTAACACATTACACTTACTGAGTTACTGTACACCCACACACTACTTACAGAACACTAAACACATTACACTTACTGAGTTACTGTACCACCAACACACTACTTACAACACGAACACACTACTTACGAGTCACACACTAACGCACTATACACACTGACTGAGTTACTGTACACCACCAACACACTACGTACATTATTACCACCCCCCACCCCCCCACTACCACCCTGTGCATTACATTACTGAGTTACTGTACACCCAACACACTACTTACAGTACCACTAAAACACATTACACTTACTGAGTTACTGTACACACAACACACTACTTACACAGCTACACTAACCACATTACACTTACTGAGTTACTGTACCACCAACACACTACTATACAGCAGCACACTAAACACATTACACTTACTGAGTTACTGTACACCAACACACTACTACAGTACACTAACACACTACACTTACTGAGTTAGTACTGTACACCAAACACACTAATTACAGCACACTAACACATTACACCTTACTGAGTTACTGTACACCACACGCTACTTACACAGCACACTAAGTCACATTAATACACTACACTCTTACTAGAGCTTTATACTGCTACACACCAACACACTACTTACAGCACACTAACGCATTATACTACATCACACACCACATACACCACACTCTATGACATTGACCCTTTTTAATGAAATTGTGAATTAGCGTCAGAGCATCCCGCTGTGTCAGGGGTTGCTGTGGACTGGTCTGCAGAAATTCATAACGCTTCCAAATACAGAACGTCTGGAGCAGCGTTCTCAGTACAAACGTTTAAGGTATGCACCATTCCTGCTGCCTGGTTTCTAAAATAGCCTCGTTCCGCTCTTCAGACACCCACCAGAAGAGCTCAGAAGAAGCCATAGGTGCTATCACATGACCAGATGGTACACGTGAGGCTGAAGCCTGGAGATCTTTCTCCGAGGCGCTGAAAGCCAATCCAGCAGAAACATCATGTACTTCAATAACCTTCCATCTGGATTTGCAGAGCAGGTTCGGCTAGCCCCCGCTAGTCCCCGAGACAATCAATACAGCAGCAACACATGCACCGATAGCGCATCCTGTCCCAGAGAGCACTTCCTCTCCTCCTTTCCTCTTAAGTTACCTCACTGTTTGTCTTCCATAAGCAGCTAGCGCTACCTCTTCATTCTAAAATAAGCCCTCTGGTGTTAGCCTCCACCACGGTTATACAATACTTAGCATAGGCCAAGCAGGCTTTCAATGGTCTTGTCATTGGACACCAAGTCCTAACAAAGACGCTGCGCCACTATTGTTTGCATAAAATGGTAAAAATAGGAGGAGCATCTCAGATTGCAGCCGTGACGGATGAAGATGCAATGAGGACAATGGAATGATGTGAATCTTCCAAATTAGCTGACACTGATACGCTAGCGATGCCGCTAATGGCTTCATTACGACTCCCCAGCACTGAGTGCTGAATATAGCACGTCTTGTTCACTGAACGTCTCAAAACTGTCTCAGTATAAGGAGGTCACGATCAAGCTACAACAGCACTCTTCGTCTCTCAGGTCAGAGACCTTCGCAGACTCTCTGGGTAGTTGGTATCCGCTGTTTCAGCACTTTGTGGGCTGAACTGGATAAGGCCATGTGCATAAATGAATATCTCTATGTGTTATTCACCACCAGCATAGCACAACCTTTATTTCAATAGACGCCAGTCGGTAACACTTAACATTCAGTTTTCACTAACTAACATGCAGTAATGCATTGACGATGGTTAACTAATGTTAAGTAAGCATGGTCCAGCTGTTACCTTTACTTAACATTAGGTAACCATTGGTAATGTATTACTTGGAGCTAACTAATGTAATACTTCATCTTAGTTGGTCAACACTTAATGTAACATGTTGGTGTTAGGGTTAGTGTAGCTCGGCGGGTAACACCACTACCCAGAGTGCCATGTCTACATGTGGGAGACTGGGTTTCAAATCCCGGTCTAGGTGACTATGTTGTGCTACACTAATAAGAGTCCTTGGGCAAGACTCCTAACACTACATTGGCCTACCTGTAATATGATTAACCTTGTAAGTCGCTCTGGATAAGAGTGTCAGCTAATTGCTGTAAATCTAAAGTGTTACCCACCATTTGAAAACAGCAGCTCATCTAACACTGTGTTAAGTTTTTTTTTCAGAGCAACGTCCAACCTAGAGCGAGTTAATGACAGCATCACTTAAGAGCAGCAATTCACTTACACTGTTGAAAAGATAATAAAGGATAAAGGATAAAATTGGCTCAACACGTGCAAGTCAGCTCCCCACGAGGGCACAAACCTGAACAGGAAACAAAGTGCTATATGGCTTTATAGTGGCCTGTACATGTGAAGAGTGGTAACAGTATAGGCCACTATTAAGCCGAATAGTTGAATATTAGTTAATATTCGTACATAAGCTCATTAATTTCAAAAGATTTGTTGGAGTAGATCAATAAAAATGCTCCAAAATTATATCGCATATACAATAAAATCTTGAACACACATGTATTAAAAATTTCCTACTCCTAGGAAGTTGCCTTTTTTGCCATCATCTTTTATCTGCAGTTATTTCAATGCAAAATACAAATTTAATCAAATCTTGTCTGCCAAAATGTTAGGTAATTATGTTGACAGTTTCAGCATAAGCTTAAACATAAACAATAAACATGGCAGGGGAAAGAGTAACTGATTTAAAACCCAAACACTTACAGCGTCACAGCCATGCTTAGTGCTCCGTCACAGAATGTTTCCTAGCTAGTACAAGAAGGTAGAGTCTAAACTCAGATGCTGCCTGTTTTCCAGCCTATATATATATATATGAATGTGTGTGTATGTGTGTATGTGTATATGTGTGTGTGTGTGTGTATGTGTATATGTGTGTGTGTGTGTGTGTGTGTGTGTATGTGTATGTGTGTGCGTGTATGTGTGTGTGCATGTGTGTGAGTGTGTGTGTATGTGTATGTGTGTGTATGTGTGTGAGTGTGTGTGTATGTGTATGTGTGTGTGTGTGTGTGTGTGTGTGTGTGTGTGTGTATGTGTATGTGTATGTGTGTGTGTGTGTGTGTGTGTATGTGTGTGTGTATGAGTGTGTGTGTGTGTGTGTGTGTGTGTGTGTGTGTGTGTGTGTGTGTGTGTGTGAGTGTGTGTGTGTGTGTGTGTGTGTGTGTATGTTGTCACTGTCCAACGGAAAATATGTCTCTTTATTTGTGTTGAATTTTACTTTTAAACATCGTTTAAACACAGAAGCTGCAGTTTACACAGTGTGAAAATATAATGGTAAATGGACCAACAAAAAAAATGAACCCAAACTGTTTGGAAAAAGTCTGGTTCCACTGATTTGTATTAAAATTAAGTGAGGGTTTTTGCCCTCTCCTGTAAAGTTGCCATTTTAAAGAAACTTGTTTTTGGACATATGTATATATGGTATATATGGTGTATATATATATATATACAACTTTGTATACCATTGTGTTAAAATTGTATGACGGACTGACTTATAGAACGGGTCTTAATCATTGAGGGTAAATTAATTCCATTATTATTCCACTGCTGTAGAGTTATTAATCTGGAGATATAAGGTTTTATTTCATCAACAACAATACGCTCAAACAGTGTAGTACCGCATTCATAGGGATCGCCGGCAGAAGCACAGTCTACCACTGCTGCCGGTAAAAACCTTGTATGATAAAGATCCTTTACTTTTAATGTAAGTCAAGGTAACCAGATTTTCCGTTTCTACTACTTTCAGTTTTTCTATCTCTTCTTTTCTCTCTCTTTCGGCCCAATCATCAGCAAACTCACACACAACATAAACAGTGACAGGAATTCTCAAATTACGGCGAAAACGTAAAAGCGAGAGATTTCCGTCCCGACAGCAGAGATACACAGATACAGCAACATGAGGGACGGCGTCTTTAGGGCGTATCTATAAGGTGAAGAAAGCAGGAGCCTCTGTTTCACGAAAACTCTGCTGGTTCATCAAATTTAATCAAAGCCCTGTGCACTGATGCTTCACCGCACACAGAGAGCACTCGGCTCCTCGCGGGACAGGCTTTTAGTGCTCTGTCTCATGCAGTATTTAATTGACCCCACACTCAGAAAGCCCAGCGGTTCCAAATGCACTTCTTCCCTCAGCAACACCAGAAAAGCCCTGAGAGCCACAGAGCCGCTGCTGCTGCTGGTGGTGTCACAAACACACACACACACACACACACACACCAAGCAGAATGTGCTGCTCTGAGGGCAGAATTACTGAAAACTGCACTGACAAAAGTACAAAAAGTGCTGAATCTTAGTTTGCCTGACCGAAATCCTGCCTGCATATCGTCTCCATCAGAGTGGGAGGCAAAATGACTATATGTAGCAGTATCGTGATGAGTCATGTCTCATATGCTACTATGGTTAGGAGCATATGGTGGATATTATCAGTACTTCAAGAACATTGAATTAGAACATACACAGAGAGTACGATTGGTTCTCTGTTGTTGCGATGGTGTCCATATGCGGCACCACCGGTGCTTATTTATCCATTACAGTTTATAAAGATTCATTAATATAGTGTCCAATGAAAAACGTGTGTTTCCATTTTTGGCGATATTAGTTTTATGCATCATTCGAACACAGGAGTTGAATTTTTATAATGAATGGCCAACAGAAATGGCCCAGAATGGCTTGGAACAAAACAGTCTGTTTCCATTGACTTGCATTCAAATGAAATTAGGTTTTGCCCTCTCCTGTAAAGTTACCAAATTTGGAGATCCTGGTTTTTCTTTGGACTGCGAAGAAGTACCGTAATGCATGTAGTATGAAATCATGACATGCCTTATTGTGTTATTGCATTTCTGCCATTCTCCTATTACTATATCCATATACTATATTTAATTCTTGAGGAAATTAACGGATTTGATACACATATATCAGGTCAATTCGGTGTATGACTTTTACCAGGGTGGAAAAAGTCAAATGAATATTTGTCTCACATGCAACCAATACGGAGCAGGTCATAATATGCATGTGTATTATATGCATGTGTCATATTCATAATATTCCGGACATATTCCGGACATACTCTGGACATATAGCACATACAGACTTTGAAACCTCAACCTGAAATCCCCCTCAACAAATATCAACATACTGTATTCAAACTATCATAACCAGTGTTCATATCTCCAATCTACACTGACACTATTAAACCCCATCACACCGTTCCGGCTATGCTCAAGCTTTAAAGTCATTCTAAAGGAATCCACATTCCGAAAAGGAGCCGAAGAGAAGCGTCGGGCGTCCTGTGCGCCTTTTCTTTGGTACGTTCCATTGAAAAATTTATCGAGATGAATATTTCATAGACTACTGAAATTATTTCAGAGGGCAGCAGCGTCGAACAGCACCGTGCGTTCACTGATATATTAAACAGCAGGTAATTCAGTACAGACGCCTTAAACTGCCTTAAAGCAGGAGGAAAGTGATGGATGTTAGGATACTCACTCATTGGGAGGTACGGAGAGCGCTCTGTCTCTCTCTCTCTCGCTCTGTTCCTCTGCTAGTCAGTCATGGTGCGCTCGCTCTCCTGGGTAGAAGTGAAGTGTACTGTAGCATGCATGCAGGATAAGTCTCTCTCTCTCTCTCCCTCTCTCTCTCGCTCGCTTCTTCACTCTCTCTCTCTACCCACTAAGCCTGTGGTATGCCATTAGGAGGCTCCCTGTCTGTGTACAGCCTCTCTCTCTCTCTCTCTCTCTCTCTCTCTCTCTCTCGTCCTATTTGAACTATAAGATGATTTGTCCTACATGTACACTCATCCTCAAATAAACAGCTGCACCCAGAAGGAATCAACCGACAGGAATGAAACTTGGTGGGTAGGTTTGACCTTGTGAGACATGCCAATGACTCCAGTTTCACGCCTGGCATGTGACGTAAGCAGGGACGGGGACCTTATCACTGTACGTGACTGACCCAGCGGCCACGGCTGCAGACATGCAGCGAGCAGTGAGCCATCCTGTTAGTGCCAGCACCATTGGCAGATGGCTGGATGACGTTGGACTACACACACACAGACTTATAACGACTACCCTTAACACCACGTCAACGTCACCAAAGACTGCAATGCTGACGTGCCAGACTGTCATGGAGTGACTCAGAATGGCAGCCGGTCATCTTCAGTGACGAGTCCCGCTTTGGTCTTGATGGAGACGACCAATGAATCTGTGTGTGGAGGCACCCGTCACATTCGTTGTCAGACATCACACGTCCCAGAGAGCCTGGTGTCACTCCACCTCCACCCCTACTGTACAATCTGCTGGAACTGGGTGAGGATATTCAAGCTGCATGGGATGGATTATCACAGGACACCATTAGGAACCTCCAAGCTCCATGCTGAGGCTGGTTGGCTTTGCCTATTGGTTCAATCACATGAGCTTTCACTGGTTAGTTGATTTTCTTAATATACCATGTCACTTAGAGAAGAAAGCTCAGCTCAGGGTCCTAAAAGCTTTAATCCACACTCACACCATCATCCCAGCGCTTACGCAGATCGGGAACATGCAGGTCTCGGCCCTGTACTGCACTCTCTGTTCTCACAATACCTTAACAGCATCAGAGACTCCAGCGGTGACTTTTTACACTTCCCTGTGCCAACTCGCCAGGCAGTAGTGGGTGAGCTGTATTGGCAGGGTTGTGGTTTGGGAGTCGCTGGGTTGCCAGGTGTGTCATTTTCGCAGGCTTTGTGTCAGATATACGGAGGGGTCCCCTGTGTGTCTGTGTACTCCGGCAGAACTGACAAAACCGAGCTGAACGGAAGAACACTCTGGACAGGCTCGTCACACCACAAAGACTCTCAGCACACACAGCAGTGGTCAACTGTGTCCGTCTGAGCTTCAGTAAACAATGTGAGAGCCCATGTGGTCAGTGTAGGTAGGGGTGTACCTCTGGGGGGGGTGTAGCTCTACCAATCTTTAGGACGTCAGGAGCTGTCAGACTGGCCCTTAGGATAATTAGAAATTGATAGAGGGATCAACCTGACCGGGTTTCACAATGGCACTATAGACCTTCTAGGGTTCTGCTAGGGTTCCTTACTGGATAAAGGAAGTGTGGGATTGCAGGGCTGTTGGGAAGGGAGATAAAGGTCACCAGGATGATACGTTTAGACTGATATGGGGAATATTTATTGAGCTGCACATACAGAAGACTTGTCCCTCGGTATGGCATCAGGCCGCCATGTTTGCCAGGGCAACATGCCTGACGTCTTGCAGAGCTCCCTAATGGTGTCCCAGTAACCCATCTGATGCAGCTTGAATATTCTCACACTGTTCCTGCAGGTGTTGGGGTAGGGGCAGAGGTGGAGGGACACCTTGAGTGATGCCATTCTTAGTCACTCCATGACAGTCTGACACACCATTGCAGTCTTTGGCAACTCTGACATGGTGTTAAGGACAGTCCTCGCAAGCATTCACTGGGAGGAAGGCAGGAAACACCCTGGACAGGCCACCATTCCATCACAGGGCAGACCGCCAGGCATCCACACTCACAACTAGGGGGCAGTCTAGCATCTCCAGTGCTAACTGCATCTCCACCTAACTGTATGTCTTTGGACTACAGAAGGAAACTAGGCACGGAAAGGAGAACACTCAGAATGGACCCCGGATGTCCCACCCTGGAACCAAACCCAGGCTCTTCTTGCTGTGAGGCGACAGCACTACCCACTGGGACACTGTGCCAGCCTAGACCAGCCAAATTTCCTCAGACCATGTTACATAAGCTCGAATAGTTCTGATATGAACGTAGGGGACATTTAAATAACCAGCGTCTAAAACACTGCACTGGTGACCGATCAATGGAGAGAGCGCCGCTGCTTCGCCTTGATGCTGCACTTCCCTGAGTGTGTGGTGTGCGCCACTTGGTTTCACTGCTTTACGGCTTCACTCAACCTTGCCAAAGCACAGCCAATGGGACAATCCGCTTCATATGACGTGGTAAAAGTGCCTCAGGCCGTACACACATGGAGAAGAAAGTGATTCTCACAGGAACCCGAGCTGAAAGTCCACCATGACACTAGTAGAAAGGATGTGTGAGACCGGTCAGCAGTCAGATCGGCTCCCAGGCACACAGCAGTTCTCTCGCCGCGTCTCCGCAGGCCTTTAGCAGGTTGGACTCCCATTGTGATTGTAGAGATCATAAAGTTTCATGAGTGCACTTCTGATCTTACCAAGTCGCTGTCTTCTTATATCTTATCCACATGACCTCAGCTTCTTTTAAAACTCAGGCGCATGTGGACAGTTTCAAAGAGGACACACGGGCCACTCTAACCCTTGGACGGTTTTCAGATTTGCCGCTAATCTACAGTATGCCCAATCTGATGGCACGTCACCGCACTGTTCAAGCCCAGTGCTGAGAAAAGCAGCAATGTACACTTCGGGGGATGGGGCAGTCATGGGTTGGAGGTTAGGGAACCAGCCTTGTGACCAGAGGGTTGCCGGTTCGATTCCCTGAACTGACAGTAATGACTGAGGTGCCCTTGAGCAAGGCACCTAACCCTCAACTCCTCCCTGGGATGTGGATAGGGCTGCCCACTGCTCCGGGTAAGTGTGCTCACTGCCCCCTAGTGTTTGTGTTCACTAGTGAGTGTGTATGTGGGTGTTTCACTTCACACACGGGTTAAATGTGGAAGACTTGTCAATTTCCCCACTGTGGGGTTAAAGTTAAGTTTATGGTGGGTGCTGCTCAAAATACAGATCCTCTGAACGTACCCCTTACAGCTTTACTACCAAGGAGAGGATTTCCCCTATGAATGGATCCAGTGGTACAAACTTTCCCCATTCTTTATTCAATCAGGATCCGTCTCAGTTCATCTTTTAAGCCCTTTTCAGACAGCGTTAATTCTACATGGGGAGGTGGGGTATTGTGAGCATTCTGAGTTCCTCAGTGAGCATTCTGAGTCCCATCCGAGTGCACCATCTCAATCATTTTTACCAAAGACTCTGATATCTTGTACTTCAGTCACATTTAAAACGAGCCACTAAAGGTATAACCCTAGGTTGTATTTGTCACATACCACCCCTTCCTCTGCTCTGGCTCCACCCACTCTGACACACCCCTGACCAGAGTTCTGAGCCGTGTTTCTCTGTGTTCCTTATCCGGATATCTCACCGTGCTTCTTGGTTTTGACTCCTGCTTTAGTTTCCCGGTTTTTGTGATTATGGATTGGGCTCTGATCCCGCTTGCCTCTGTTTTGACCCCATGCCTGTTCAGACCGTAAGTCTTGGACAGCTCTTAATAAAACCACTCAGCAGTTGCAACCTGCCATAACCTCCCCATTTCACAATAGTGCGATATGCGAATCGATAGGTGTGTAAATATTCCGTCATACCCACTAGACATCATATCCACTTCTTTTTCCACAGTTCTTAAGTACTGAGGGGCTTGAGGGGCCATTTTCATTCATCAGGCATGGCACAGATACATCGGGTCATTGGAGTCTGTGGCAAAGCTCAGGTGTTTACAACGTACAACGTCCAACACTCAAATCCAGAAGACGAGCCAAAGGCCTCCTTAGAGGCGGGCGCTTCCGGCAGCTTTCGGTAACTCATAGTGTAGCGTAGCCTGTAGCCTTCATACCCAGCTAGAAATGGTTTGTTCTAAAACGTTCTGAGAATATTCCAAGTAACGTTCCCTAAATGTTTTCAGCTGGAAGCTTTCTTTTGGTTCCCAGAATGTTCTTTCTACAGGTAGGAGAACGTTCTCTCATTCTGTCATCTCAGAACTCAGTAAAATCCATATTACATTTTCCAAATGTTACTCTGAGAATGTTCTTCCTTTGTTACCGAGTTATATAATCTGTGGCCCTGACAACATTCTCTGAACGCTGGGGTTGAAGTGTTATGTCTTAGTGAACATTTAACCCAGTAGGAACATTATCGAACATCTTTAAAACGTTCTCCGAACATTTCCTTGGAAACTTTATTAGAACTTGCAGGTTAACCAGTTCTAGGAACGTTCCCTGCCATCTTGGTACCTGTCATATGAACATGAAGCTGCTAATTTGCACACTAATATTTCATTATTGATATAAGCGGGTTATAAGTTACTGTATATCATCCTCTACTTGATCCGTGGTTACAGGATGATGCCCACAGGTTAGCCAGTTTTGCTTGGTGGACTGGTTTGGTTGGTGATGGAAGTCTGGAAATTGAGTAGTCACTTCCATCTCAGTCCTTTATGCTGAGATTTCTTGCCTCTGTGAATTGTTCATGGATTTTACAGACGTTTGCCAGTACAACCACATCACTCCACCTCCCCATGTAAACTCACTCCATCCGAGTAGGCCCTAAGTTTACACTGTTAGTTCGGCTTGTAGCTACAGTGCAAAATTAAAGAAGCAAACCTGACACCAAGCATGACTTGGCTGAACAGTAGTAACTGGGATAAGAGGAAGATTGGACGCATTTAGTCTGAGGTCAAACCATCACTTCAAACACCAGTATAGCAGTATATCAACTGCTTTACAGAGCTTACAGCTATGCAAACCGGAAAAGGCTCAAATGAAACAATGCATGCTGCGGTAATGGACAGTCAGGGAGGTGTAATAGATAGAGCACACATAGCAGTTAGCATGGTCCATTTTCAATCTCCACTAAATCTAAGATCTATAATAGATGAGGATACGTTGCTGAGAAAAGTCAGGCAAGGAGACGAGCAGAGGGGCCCATCAATTCAGATTCCATGAGTGCACAGTGCACGTGAATAAAACATGAACAGAGGGGCTTGAAAGCTAAAAAATCCACAATGTTATCAGAGCAGAGAGAGAGAGAGAGAGAGAGAGACAGAGAGAGGGAGAGAGAGAGACAGAGAGAGAGAGAGGAAGATGCTCCTCTCCTCTGAAGCATTCAGTACCAGTGTCTGTCGGTCTGTCCCCGGGTTCTGCTCACTGGGCCGACTCTTTCACATGCATTATGCATTAGAGTACAGTTTTGAGGAGTTCTGGAGTTAAAGGGAAGTGGGTGACACCTACCCGCTTTAAAGACTCACAGTTCCGGTTCTGGAATGAAATTCTTTGACGCTACAGGGCCTTTATCAAACAGCGGGAGTCACGTCCTTAAACAGCACTGGAGGAGCTAATCTAAGATCAAGAAAACATTCCTCTGGGGATGCCCACGGAGGACTTCACCTGCCGTATGCTGACTGTGTTTAACCTGAGAGTTTATAGTTTATAAAACTGAGTCGCAGCTTGGTTTTATTCTCTACACTACCGGAAACATGTCTCCCAAATTCCAGATCAGATATTGTATTAGATCTGTTCATTTAAAAAATCACTAATGGCCTCCAGAAGCCAGTTTGAACCGTGCAATCCACTGCACCACCATGCATTGGTGATAATTAGAGTGAGGAACTGAATGTGTGGGTCACACAGTTTCAGTTAATATGTCTGCAGAATACAGCACATACGGTTTGGTTCATTTGGTTCATGACCCTATGCTAAAGATCTAAACTGATTTATCCTTCTGGGTCGTGCGGGGTGCTGGGGCCTATCCCAGTGCTCTATGGGTGGAAGTCAGGAAACACCCTGGACAGGTTCCAGTCCATTGCAGTGACACCTAGGCATACACATTCTCACATAGACACACACACACCTAAGGGGCAATGTAGTATCTCCAGTGGCCCCCAAAAGGAATCCCACACAGACAGAAGGAGAAAATTCACCCTCCACACAGAGGACCATGGATGCCCTGCACAAGAATTGAAACCATGACCCCACTCCATCACCCTGCTGCCTGTGTATGTGTGCAGACAGACCCACTCTTCAGTTAATATTCAATACAGCATATACAGTACATTAGAACACGTAGGTCATTCTAGAGGTCTGGTTCAGAGCTGGAAGCACATTTGCAACATTTAACTGATCTTGGACTGCAGTCTAGCTCTGAGTCAGCTTTGAGTCAGCTCTGAGTCAGCTCTGAGTCAGCTTTGAGTGACCCTATACTTGATCATACTGATTCATAATAAATCTAAAATACATCTGAAAAAACAAATAACTGAACATCCAATTTTGTCCCAGCCAAAATACTCATAACCCCTCTGAAGCTTCACCAAATGTTTTAGGTAGAGACAATATCAGCTCTGTCTAAGCAGGACAAGGCCGACTTCTCCCCATCCTCAGTCAGCCTCATGCATTACATGGCTTACTGCAGCCAAGCCAAACACACAGATGCTTTCGGACTAGGTGTATTTCAGTAAACACAGACGTACAGCATCAGACATATACTGTGTTTTGGGAAAACTGAAGCATGTAAATCTATTCTAGTAGCACAATGAGCACGACAGGTCCCCCTGAAGCAGTGAAACCCACCAGACTCCTAAGGATAGGCGTGTGAGTCGAGCGTGTGAGACTAATGCAAGTGTCCCTGTGCTGTCTGAAATCAACTGTCAATTAATATACTACAAGCCCCACCTACTGTGACAGGAGGGGGCGTTTCCAGTTTTTGCCCTAACTGTCTGCAAACGCTTAAAGCACACGCCATGAGGAGAAACTCTCTCCCACGGAAACCACGTCTCAGCTGCCTGAAATGGCTCGTTGGACTTCCAGCCCTTTTCCCTGTTACATGGTGACATCATCTCCTAACACAGTCCTTATTGCCCACTTACCGGCAAGCTTGGCACGTCCTTACACCACACACAGAGCTGAAACACCAAAAACTGACCACTCTGAAGTGTCTTGCTTTAGTCTAGCATGGAGGGTAGACCTACCAACCTCTTCTACCTGACTTTCAGGATGGGACTCTGGCTCAAACTGATAACTGCACCATTGTATGAACAGCCACAGCGGTACTAGAAGCAGAATGCTGAGCCGATGGTTCAATCAGAACAGAGTGGGCTAGCTGACCAATCAGAGCACGCTGTTGTCTTTGGGCGGTGAAGGTTTAAACACAAGGATGCTTTCGGACTAGGTGTTTTGGGAAAAGTGAGGCATGTAAATCTATTCTAGTAGCACAGTGAGCACGACAGGTCCCCCTGAAGCAGTGAAACCCACCAGACTCCTAAGGATAGGCTTGTGAGTCGAGCGTGTGAGGCTAATGCAAGTGTTCCTGTGCTGTCTGAAATCAACTGTCTTGCATGAAATTGAGGTCATAACATAGCGTGAGTCAGGTGCTGTGTAATGTCTGTTTGTTTTCTTCTACTGTCTCCCACAGGAGCACACACGGTGGAGGAGAGGAGGTAGAGGAACACACACAGCATGCATGAAACTCCTCACATCAAACACTGTGCACAGCTGACTCCATAGCGGAAGGTTCCATACAGGAAGGAACACATTCTGATCATGCTGTATTGTCTTGTGATGTTGTGATGGGGCGGAGTCAGCAACATACTGCCTGTTGTCTTGGACAGTGTTGATGAACTTTTGTGGAATGGATCATAGAACTGCATACAGTTACAGGCCCAGAATTATTGTTATTTATCAGCTCAGGTGTTAGACAATACTGTGCCATTGGATATAGTACATTAGGCATGCCAGCTCTATGCTCTGTGGAGGCCTATACATACATATAGAAGCTCATCAGACAAAACAATGGGTCACCTTGCGTGTTTAAGGTGGTAGTAACTTCAGGCTCCTGCAGATGGCGCCGCAGGATGATGGTGCTATCAATACTTGCGTGAGTGTGAGTGATGGGATCCATAGATTGAGAGGAGGCGGTACAGTGCAGGGAATGTCTTGTTCCATGTGTGGAAAATGGCTCCAGAGCAGATGTTAATGACTGGCTAAAAGGAGTGACTGCATTTGGGCGTGGCCAAAGACCATAGTGTGAAGGAAGTAGCTGAATCTGCAGGTGTATGGAAGCGTACGGTCATACGGGTCTACCAGCAGTGGCTAAATCCCAGTCTACGGGGAATTCTCCTCAGAATTGTGCCAGGGAAGGCATCCACCAAAACTGGCCCAACTGACCAATACTTTGATGCAGGAGTGTCTGAACACTGATGTGACCTATCCAGCCAGCAGTGGGCCATCCTGTGGACAACGTCCAGTGACTACTGATGAAGGACTGGAGGATGACCAACACAAACTGTGCAATAGTAGAAGAGCTATCGTCTCTGATCTTACATCTAGCAAGGTAGGAGTGTCTAGAGTGGACAGTGAGTGGACACAGTGTTTAAACACTCCAGCAGCACTGCTGTATTGTGAGGGTCAGCAGTGGCTGCAGGCCGTTGGCTGATATGCGACTACATGGACTCACACACACTAAAAAGGGCACATCGAATGGCTGGAAGGTGAAAATTGTCCAGCTTACCTCAGTCAGCAGTGGCAGAGGTGGGCCCCTGGACACACGAGTGCCATTCATGCTAATGTTGATGGTATGGTGGGCAACTGTACCAGACTCACTTATACCCACTGTGGGTTATCTGTGTTGTCCTGGAGGAGCAGAGGAGTGAGCGCCCAGTGGAATGTGTGCTGGCTGGGACAGTGCGCCCAGGCACCTGACTCGTGCTGATGGGTCACTGGGACACTCGACCTTTGAAGAAGGGGTATGTAGCAACCCATTACCGGCTGGTACTGCCGCAGAGAAGCCCAGGAGGCGTGGTCATGTAAGCAGCCACACGTGGAGACACACGCCTCTCCTGTTTTACTCCACACCACCTCTACAGTCCATCTGCTGGGTAAACCTGCGGCACGGTCTCAGAAACTGCTAGAGGATTTAAGAGCTTTGAAGTCAGTGCCAATCAGAAATCATAACTAACCTCCTGACTGTGCTAGCATATGCAATTCTGAGTGAGAGATGGTATCAGGAAGGGTCTCGGAGTAAGCAGTGGGAACAGGAGGTCAAACATGATTCTATTGGTTAGTGTTACGCTCCTGCACCTGCTGATGTCTTACTGTAGTGTGTAATATAACCGGGAGCTAAAGAGGGAGAGAAGGTCAGTTCAGTTCTCAGGTTAAACAAGTAGGAAGCCAGAAAACACCCCCTTCTGGAGATACAGGAGGAAGGAAAGACAGAAAGAAAGAAACAAAGAAGGAAGGAAGGAAGGAAGGAAGGAAGGATGGAAGGAGGGAGGGAGGGAGGGAAGGAAGGAAGGAAGGAAGGAAGGAAGGAAGGAAGGAAGGAAGGAAGGAAGAAAGAAAGAAAGAAAGAAAGAAAGAAAGAAAGAAAGAAAGAAAGAAAGAAAGAAAGAAAGAAAGAAAGAAAGAAAGAAAGAAAGAAAGAAAGAAAGAAGGAGGGAGGGAGGGAGGGAAGGAAGGAAGGAAGGAAGGAAGGAAGGAAGGAAGGAAGGAAGGAAGGAAGGAAGGAAGGAAGAAGGAAAGAAAGAAAGAAAGAAAGAAAGAAAGAAGGAAGGAAGGAATGAAGGAAGAAAGAAAGAAAGAAAGAAAGAAAGAAAGAAGGAAAGAAGGAGGGAGGGAGGGAGGGAAGGAAGGAAGGAAGGAAGGAAGGAAGGAAGGAAGGAAGGAGGGAAGGAAGGAAGGAAGGAGGGAGGGAGGGAAGGAAGGAAGAAGGAAAGAAGGAAGGAAGGAAGGAAGGAAGGAAGGAAGGAAGGAAGGAAGGAAAGAAGGAAGAAAGAACGAAAGAAAGAAAGAAAGAAAGGAAGGAAGGAAGAAAGGAAGGATTTAAAAAAGAAAGAAAGAAAGAAAGAAAGAAAGAAAGAAGGCAAGAATGATAGAAACAAGGGAGGAAGGAAGAAAGGAAGAAAGGAGGGAGGGAGGGAGGAAGAAAGAAACAAAAAAGGAGGGAGGGAGGGAAAGAAAGAAAGAAAGAAAGAAAGAAGAGGGAGGGAGAGAAAGAAAGAAAGAAAGACACACAGTTCACATCTGAGTCGCTGTAACTTTGACCACCTCAGTGTGAACTGAAGCTCAGCCATCAGTACAGTAAGCTCAGCTCTCACCCTCACAGCCAAGCCGTTCCACTGCGCTGAGACACAGAGCTGCCAGCTGATACCGACTGAAATCCCCTTTTGTGCCCCCACCATCCGACCCCCAGCTCCTCAGCCCCCCTCAGCCCCCCTCACGCAGACCCGAAGAAAAGAGGGAAGACCGAACTAACCTCTTTCAGCAAAAAGACGCTCGAATTGGAAAGAGACATCCGAGATCAGATCAGCCCCGGCAGCCCGACTTCAGCGAGGGGCTACCGCCACGGAGCAGCCGGGAGAGGCAGAGCTGCTCTCTCCGCGCGAGCATGCTGTGTGAAGTGGCTCAGAGCTGGCGATGATACGCTAGCCTGACTTTGGGCGCCTACACAGCCACGCTACGGTGCGCTCCAGCGGGGTGAAGCTAGTATGAGCCAGCTCCTTGGTGGAGTTTCCCGTTCCACCTTAAATGGTGCAGCAGTTACATTCTGGCGCCGCAAAGCTTCAGTAAGAGCCTGGCGAATAGCAAGCTGACTTCAGCCTCGTGCAGCAGGTCCAGCCTTAACCATTTAAGGTGGACCGGAAAATTCCAACGGCATTTATAGCGTTACTGTCTGAAACGTAACCACCTTATATGATGGTGCTGACCAGCATACTAGCAACCGAGCTACACATACAGAAGTAGAGTCTCTCAGTATGAGCTCAGGTTGCAGGTTTGCTAACACAACATGCCAGACATCTCAGCATGGAGCTGTAGCGGTTCCTAATGGTGTCCTGTGATAATCCATCCTCACACAGCTCCTACAGATGGAGGTGGAGTGACACCTGGCCTTCAGGACACGTGACCACGGGGCTGTCACATCCTGCCTGGTCCTGGCAGGTCCTCGAGTTCGAGTCGCACTTGAGTTGCATATAAATAGACTTCAGACTTGACTTGTAACTCGTTTATAATGACTCCCGACTAAAATAACACATCAAGTTTCTTTCCATTACCATGTGTGGAAGTTACAGGAAAATAATTCCTTTGTGTACGTTATTTCGTCGATTTGGGACACGCCCCACGGACACGGACCAATCACAACATCCGACTTCAGCGCGCGCGTGATATCAGTGAGCGGCGCCAAGTGTAAACACAACGCTGTAGCATGGCTTCGGCGCGAGCGCCGTACTTGGTAGCCTTTGGTTACAGGGAATTCACAATCCTAGCATATAACAGAAGAGTGGCGACGTGCAGAGAGTGTGGGAGACAAATTACAGACACTGGATCGACCACATCCAACTTCACAAGGCATCTGAAACACACCCGGATAGGTTTGTGCTAGCCGCTTAGCCGTTTAGCCATCATTCCAGCTATATGACATACAGTGTTAACCCCTTAAGCTGGCAGGAAACAGGAAGTGTTTGAGGCAGAGTATGGTACCGAAACAGGAAGTGATATTGCTTCTAGTTTGTTCTGTTTGAGAGTTGTAGAGCATGTCATTTTTGTGAGTGCATATTGTAAGGAAATAGGTAGCATTAAAAAAAAAAAAACAGTGGCACGGCACCGTTGCAGTCATTGGTGACGTTGACGTGGTGTTAAGTGCAGGCGTTGTAACAGTCTGCGTGCATGTAGTTTGGGCAGTCGTTTGCCAATGATGCTGGCACTAGCAGGATGATTCGGGGAGGGCATCACTGCGCGCTGGCTGTTGGATGAGTCAGGTACAGCGTCAAGGCCTGTCCTTACGCCACATGTGAGGTCAAGTGTGAACTTCAAGTGTGTTCATTCGTATGTCTCACAATGTCAACCCTACCCTCCAAGTTTCACTTCTGTGGGTCGATTCCTTCTGGGTGCAGCTATTTGTGCAGCTATGGACGATAAGTGTAAACCCTAACGTCTTAATTATGCAGAAGCTGCTTTAAGAAGCACAAGCAAGGAGTCAAAGTCCAAGCCAATTGACCATACACTGTCCGTCAGGGACATTTGTGAATTAAAGAGCTAGTGATGGGGCTCAGCTAATGAAGACTTTAACAGAGGAGAGCGATAGAGAGAGGTAAGAAGTCAGTAGGTTCAGAAAAGTCACCATCTCGTTGTTTTTCTCAACTGTGAAATGAACAGTAAACCATTTATGAACTTGTTTATTTATGACCTTTTTTATCTCCCCATAAATATCCGTGTAAAGCCCTGAGCAGAGAGGAGATGTGCTCTTCTCATTTTTCACTGATCTGGCACTTCTGAGCTGAGTTTGCAACTCTATCTTTGTCCATGTGCACTATCGACCAATAAGGGCAGGTTACATCAATATCAGAAAGATAGGCTAGCCAACTGTAGTCAGCAGACGCTTATCCCAGACGCTCATCCTGAGTCCTGTTCAATCAGAAGGTTAGGCTAGATCAATAATAACAGCTTACTGTTTCAGGCCTTGGAGTACGATAATGCCACTGGTACGTGGTGTTTAACCTATATGATGTTTTAAAGGAGCGATATGCATTATTTTTATGTTGATGCATCACAAAAGAATTGTATATTATCAACAGAATGGGAAGCAATAATAGTTTGGTGATATGTCAAACTCGTTTGCGTGCTGTTGCAGTGATGTCTACTGAAGTTAATGCCATGCTGGCTTTATCTAATACCTCTTTGCACTTCAAAAGGCAATAGCGAGTCAGTGTAGCGTCGAAACAGCTCTCAGTCCAACACAAGAGCACTGCTGCCCCAATGGTGTGCTCTAATTTCTCGTCACTCATGTTGAAGGTTCTGCTGTGGAAGACCGTTTCCACCATTTACTATTTACTATTTAATTATGACTTATCGTCTCATAATTATGACGTAATATCTCATAATTATGACATTCTCAATTTTGACTTTTTAATGAATTGACTTAGCATCTCATAATTGACTTAGCATCTCATAATTATGAATTACTATCTCATAATTTTGACTTTTTCATGAACTGACTTAGCATCCCATAATTATAACTTACTATCTCATAATCATGACTTTCAATCTCATAAATACGACTTAGAATCTCATAATTATGACTTACTGTCTCATAATTATGGCTTTTTATAATTGACTTAGCATCTCATAATTATGACATACTATCTCATAATTTTGACTTTTTTATGAATTGACTTAGCGTCTCTATTATGAATTACTATCTCATAATTTCGACTTTTTTATGAATTGACCTAGTGTCTCATAATTATGACTTAGCATCTCATAATTATGATGTAATATCTCATAATTATGACATTCTCAATTTTGACTTTTTAATGAATAGACTTAGCATCTCATAATTATGAATTACTATCTCATAATTCTGACTTTTTTATGAATTGACTTAGCACCTCATAATTGACTTACTATCTCATAATTATGGCTTAGAATCTCATAAGTATGACTTACTGACTCATAATTATTACTTTTGCATATTATGACGTAGCATTTTATAATTCTGACTTTTTCATAATTATGACTTGCTGTCTCAAAGTGATCATTTACTATATGGCCTTTCTTCTTTCAGTGGAAGAAATGGGCTTCCATATTCTGCTCCCAGTTATTATCTTGTCAAGAGCGTCTCCAGCGGTGGGCAGGGATGAAGTGTGATACTGAACTGACACTGATACTGTGTGGTGCAGCTGTCAGTGCTGCTGAGCTGAGGTGTTGCTGGCGAGGCTGAGGAGAAAGAGGAGAGCCCACCCGGGCTGATGAAGGGAGCCTTTTTAAAGGTTTCACTGCTAAACCTTATACGGGCTTATAAGTGTACAGCTGTCCGTCGGTCCTACTGTGACACCAGGTAGCATCCTGGAGCGAAACTTACATGTGGCATGCGGGAAGGTTTGCCCATGCGGCGTCCAAATCAGGCACATTGCCCAAATCGGATAGCGACAGGAGGGACAGTGTATTTCCTTGTTTCTTCTGATTCTTCTGTGACATCACAACGATATTCCCTGACATGTTGCCCCCTATGGTTTGCAGGTTGATTTTGACAGGATGCGTCGCTGACAGTTATGAGATAAGTGATATACACCTGTATACACCTATGCCTACCTGTTATACTTACCTGCTGTTGCTGTTCCAGCATGCTGTCTAAGAAGCAGGAGGCAAGGATCGTTGGTACTTACCGTTTTACCCACTCCTGTAAGTTATCATACCTCTGTTAAGCTGAATGGTTTGTTCCCAGTGTAGAAGGGCGGGGCTGGACTTATTAGAGGCAGGGAAAGGGTTAGTACGGGGTTCTTAGCTTTGGTATATAGTCTCCTCATGCTGAGAGAGCAAGCAGTGAGAGTGTAGCTATGGAAGGAGAGTTCTATGGCCTTGCGGTTCAGGCTCTGAGGCCTACCTGCGCTGCCCCGAGTGAGCGAGTACGTTTTAAAACTGACAGGTTTGTTTGTTTGTTTATATTTCCCCCCATTTCGTGTAAATCATTGTCACTGGGTGAAGCTATCTGCTGGAGTCATCCTCTCTGTCCCACCGCCCCTGTCACTCCTCCTGAACTTACCCGGTGACTTTGTGTGTTTCTGCTGGAATTTGGTTTCAGGGCCATCACCAGGGGGATATTCCACATCCACATGGATTTTACAATTAGCCAGATAACTTAAACCCAATAATGAGGACTGTCCAGTAGTATAATATTAATAATAATAATAATAATAATAATAATAATAATAATAATAATAATAATAACACTACTATTACCACTACTACTACTACTACAACTACTACTAATAATAATCACACTACTACTACTACTACCAATAATAATAATAATAATAATAATAATAATAATAATAATAATAACACTACCACAACTACTACTACTACTACTACTACAACTACTAATAATAATAATCACACTACTACTACTACTACTACTACTACCAATAATAATAATAGTAATAATAATAATAATAACACTACCACAACTACTACTACTACTACTAATAATAATAATAATAATAATAATAATAATAATAATAATAACACTACTATTACCACTACTACTACTACTACTAATAATAATAATAACACTACTACTACTACCAATAATAATAATAATAATAATAATAATAATAATAATAATAATAATAATAATAATTGCTGTAGGTGTTATTAATAATAATGGCATTATTGTTATTTGTAGTGTTTTTTGTATTATTATTTTTATATGTAGTAGTAGTAAGAGTAGTAGTAGTAGTAGTGGTGGTGGTGGTGGTAGTGTTGTTGTTGTTGTTGTTGTTGTTGTTGTTCGGGTTAAACATTTTGGTGAAGTACTCTTCCCTGCGTGTTCTTGTGTTCACCACTAGATGGCAGAAATAGGTAAAACTATATCTGGGTAATCTTATATATCTCTCTCTATCTCTCATCAGTCTCTCTATGTCTCTCGTTCTCTATATCCTATCTCTTATATATCTCTCTCTCTGTCTCTCGCTCTCATATCAGAAAACAGTAACCTGTAAATAACATAATCACAACTCACCAGCAGAAAGTACCACACCAGTGTGTTGCCTGAACAGCATTTTATATAGGTTTTAATTCATGATGTCATTTCATACCCTTTCAACATACTGTACAGTTTGATTCTAACGCACAAGTCAAAACCAAAAGAAAACACTGAAGAAGACAAACAAGGAAGGGAATCAAGTATTTACGTTGATGAATTTGTCTTCCTTGGGTGTGAGAAATTAAACATAGAGGTGTCCTGTGATTTCTAGCACATTTGATGTATTTGATGTATTGTATTTATATATGTGTATGTGTGTGTGTGTGTGTGTGTGTGTGTGTATGTGTGTGTGTGTGTGTGTGTGTGTATGTGTGAATGATTGTGGTGATATGTGATTTACCCCAATTAATGCGCAACAGGAGAAGAGATTAATCTCTCATTTAGTCAGTGTGGAGGGTAAGGATTTATTGTAGCACTGCTCTGAAACAAACCCAAACGTTAAGTCAGTACATGTAACCTGCTCTATCCACAGCTGGAGACAGTAACAGGGTGTTGGCTTCTTTACAGAGTAACAGGTATTTGGCAAAGTATTTGTTTTATGTGGACACATTTCTTTACATGCACACTTTAAGAGGGTTCTCTAGTAGTTATTTTTAGTAGCAGGAACGCTTAAATCAGATGGTTCTTTAAATTGATGGAGAATCATGGAAAGTATTTAGTAGTGCATGGTTCTATAAATAAACAATTGGAGAACCCACACCTTTAAAGAGTGGCTAAAACAAATGATTGTAATTTGTTTTTATTTTACTTTTAGGAGGATGGGAAAGAAGAAAAGCTTCTCTCTTGTGTATTATGTATATGTAATACACTGTGAAGAAAGAGTATCTCTAAAATGGGCAGACTGTACAGGAGAGGGCAAAAAAAACAAAAAACATCGAACATTAGTGTATATTTACATATTTCCAAGCGCTTTTGGGCCATTTCTGTCGGTCCTTTCATCATGAAATTTCGACACAGTGTAAACAGCAGCTGCAGTGTTCAAATAATGCATCAAATTATAAATCGACAAAAAAAAATTTAAATTAAAAAAAATTATTATAAAATATAGAAATTTTAATTAAGAGTTATGTTTTTCATTGGACAGCAACAATATATCTTTTTTTTTTTTGCTGGGTTTTGGGGGGGGGGGGCGTAGTGGTTTCAAATTTTTCCATATGACTGTGTATCAACCCACCTGGCAACTAACAGCTCTTTTCAAATATTCAAATACAAATTTAATTATATAGCACTACATCTGTATATAATCCACTAATGCCAACACTGTCAGATCAAAAACAAACATCAAATGAATAAAAGAAATAAGCATTTCATGGCCTGAAATGAGTTACCCAAGTCATTGTGGGCCATTTTGTGTTGGTTCCATGTATCATAAAATGTTGTACAGCAGCGGTGATGACTGCTGTAACTGTTTATTTTCCTGGATTGGTCTGTTTCATGTTGACCACCAACACAATACCAGCAAACAGGCCAAAGCATTACATAAGAGCCTTAGTTCAGGAAACTGGATATTTCTGGCTTGTGTGGTTTCTTATCATCCACTACTACTACTACCACTACTACACTACTACTACTACTACCACTACTACTAGTACTACTACCACTACTACTACTACTACTAAAAAATACTGAGAATACTACTAGACTACAATACTCAATAATACTACCACTAATACTAGTAATAGAAACACTAATACTACTACTAATACACACTACTGATACTAACTCTGCTACACTACACTACTACTAATTACTACCAATAATAAATAGTACTACTAACCACATACTTACTAACCAATACTACACACGTACTGCTACTAATAACAAATACTACTTAGTACTACCTAATAATGAAAAATACTAGAAATATAATGAATAACTAATAAATACAAATACTACAAGGACTACTACTAATATACTACCACTACTGATACTACTAATACTACTAACACTACTACTAGTAATAATACAACTAATACTACTACTACCACTACCTACCACTGACTGCTACTACTACCACTACTACCACTACTACCAAGTAATAATAATACTAATCCCGACTAATACTACTACTACTACTACCAATACTTAATAGTAATAATACAAAATAATACAACTAAAGATAATAATACATACAAATAATAAAAAGCTAATAATAATAATACTACAAATACTGCTACTAATACTACTCTACTACAACTACTAATAGTAATAAATACCACATACTAATACTACTACACACTACTGACTGAATACTAATACATAATGACTACCACTTATAACAACTACTACCAAGTAGCTACTAATACTACTAAAAATACTACTTGATAATAATAACTACGAATACCAACTCAATAACTAGTATCTACTACAACTACTACTAATAATACTTACTACACTACTAATAATAAAACTACTATTACTAAAGACTACTAACTAACAATACTACTACTACAACTAATACTGACTAAAACCACTACCAATAATACTAACACTAATAACTACTAGCACTACTACTACCAACTACTTACTACCGACTATTAATACTACTACTACCACTACTACCACTACCACTGAATAATATACTACTAATACTACTTACACACTACTACTACAGACTACACAATACTACTACCCACTTACTACTACTAACCAAATTACACTGACCACTACACTACTACCTCACTACCACTACCACTAAAACTACTAAAACTAACACTAAAACTTTTTACTACCACTACTACTACTAATACCAATACTACTACTACCACGTACCACTACTAATACTACCACTACCAAATACTACTACTACTACTAATACCATACTACTAATAAATACTAATACCACTACAACTAATACTACTACTACACTAATAACCCCTACTATACCACTACTACTACTATACTTCTAATAATAACCACTATACTACCACACTAATACGAATACTATCGATTACTACTACTACCACTAATAATTAATAACTACTCAATACCACTGACTACTACTACTATACATACATACTACTACCACACTACTACTACCACTACTACTACCACTACTACCACTAACCACTACTACCAGCACTACTACCACCACTACTACTACTACTCTTTGAGATCTCTGTTGCTATTACTGGTTTATGCCTTGGTTTCCTGAGTCCTTT
>JAMWET010002419.1:0-15000 GCA_024036415.1 Prochilodus magdalenae
ACGTGAATGCCAGGCGTTGTCATGCAAGGCTCAGCATAAGATTACAAACCTCCCGTCAGTTATAGAAGTAACCATGTATGACACCAGAACTCGGGGCGTATAGGGCATATACCTTTAAGGGCATGGGCCCTTTAGAGATTGGTCCTTTAATACTGAGTGTGGGGCACGTCTCTCTGTGAGAGGTCTGGCTTCATTGATAACCAAAGATGCGGGATAACCGCTCCCCAAGTGTCGGCCTGTAGCTCTGCAGATGTGTTCAGGTGACTGTATTGGACCTGAGAGTTCTCCAGTGAGTTGAGGCGGGGCTCTGGACCAGCGTGCTGTTGTTGTACTGTATGTGGAGCTGTTACTTCACGTTTGACAGGCTGTTGGAGAGGTGCTGGACAAGGATGGGGACGTACAGAGCGAAGTTGGGCAGGAGAAAGGCTAATCCAAATCCTCTTTCCCCGGAGGGCTCTCACACCGCCTTTGTGTTTGTGCCGCAGCTTTTGCCGCATACCACAAAACTCACTACCTTAGAGACTCGCAGCACCACACGTGCTGCCCAGACACACTTCAACAAACCTTGAGTCAATCAATTAATAATCAGTCAGCCGTTATCTGGAGTTGGAGTACGCTGAAGGAGACCCACCTTTACAGTGCACCAGACCCGAAACCAGACACTGTACATGTGACCCGTATTAGAATAGGTACTGGGTTCTGGAGGTTCTTCAAAGAACTCGGATCTCAAAGTCGGATCTCTGCTAGCTGGATATGCTGGTTGCCTCAGCAGAGTCCTCACAGCAGAAGGGTAAATACGTGTTTCTGAATAACTACACTGAACCAGCTCGGCCGTCAGGACGTCCCTGCACACCCCAGCATGGAACTGAATCATGGAACCCGTGTGGGAAAAGAGAGAATCCATGTAGGCCCGGGTCATGATGAGCCTGGGATTTACACCCCTGCACATATTCTCCCCCGTGACTAATTCATGTTGTTGTTGTTGTTGTTGTTGTCATGTATGTTATTAACCCAGTGGTGCCCAGTCCTGTCCTCCGGACCACCAGCGTGTTTTTGCTGTATTCCAGCTCTCAACACACCTTATTATTTATTCAGGAATTTAGATCAGGCAGCCGTGCAAGACTAGTGGGATATTACAGACACGGATACAAACAAATACATGGGCAGTGTGTGAGATTTAAGCTGGATCTGTGAACAGAAATGGAGTATAACATACAGAACCGGGTCCTCATTAGTGTATAATTACCTGTAACTACAGATCTCTGTGTGTTCTGAGTCTTCATATCGCCATAGCAGCAGCTCGTCTTCCAGCAGAGACTCTCACCACCATGTTTCTACAGTAGTCCAGAACACACACACCGCACACCGGCTGTAGAGAGAGACTCTCACACGGTTACACTGAAGCAGCAGTATGATATAGGGGGCGCTATAGCACCGACTGGAGGACACAGATAAAAGGAGAACCCTTGTTAGAATTGTTCTAGTGTAGAACATATAAAACTCCAGGTAGAATATTTTAATACTCAGAAACACTACCGACACTAACACTAATACACTAACCAGCATTTTCAACATTTACTACCAACTCAGCAACCCCGCATTAACACTACCAACACTAACACTACCAACACCAACACTACCAGCATTAACACTTTCAACACTAACACTACCAACACCAACACTAACACTACCAGCATTAACACTTTCAACACTAACACTACCAACACTGACACTACCAACACCAACACTACCAGCATTAACAATTTCAACATTAACACTACCAACACTAGCACTACCCGCATTAACACTACCAACACTAACACTACCAACACCAACACTACCAGCATTAACACTTTCAACACTAACACTACCAACACTGACACTACCAACACCAACACTACCAGCATTAACAATTTCAACACTAACACTACCAACACTGACACTACCAACACCAACACTACCAGCATTAACACTTTCAACACTAACACTACCAACACCAACACTACCAGCATTAACAATTTCAACATTAACACTACCAACACTAGCACTACCAGCATTAACACTACCAACACTAACACTACCAACACCAACACTACCAGCATTAACACTTTCAACACTAACACTACCAGCATTAACACTACCAACAGCAACACTACCAACAGCAACACTACCAACATTAACACTTTCAACACTAACACTACCAACACTGACACTACCAACACCAACACTAACAGCATTAACAATTTCAACACTAACACTACCAACACCAACACTAACACTACCAGCATTAACACTTTCAACACTAACACTACCAACACTGACACTACCAACACCAACACTACCAGCATTAACAATTTCAACACTAACACTACCAACACTGACACTACCAACACCAACACTACCAGCATTAACACTTTCAACACTAACACTACCAACAGCAACACTACCAGCATTAACACTTTCAACACTAACACTACCAACACTACCAGCATTAACACTTTCAACATTAACACTCAACATTGAACCTAGCACTAGACTACCAGTCATTAACACTAACCAACACTAAACACTACCATAGCATTAACACTTTTCCAACCCACAGTACCAGCATTAACACTTACAACACTAACACTACCAGCATTAACACTTCCAACACTAACACTACCAGCATTAACACTTTCAACACTAACACTACCAACACTGACACTACCAACACCAACACTAACAGCATTAACAATTTCAACATTAACACTACCAACACTAGCACTACCAGCATTAACACTACCAACACTAACACTACCAACACCAACACTACCAGCATTAACACTTTCAACACTAACACTACCAACACCAACACTTCCAACACTAACACTACCAGCATTAACACTTTCAACACTAACACTACCAACACTGACACTACCAACACCAACACTACCAGCATTAACACTTTCAACACTAACACTACCAACACCAACACTACCAGCATTAACACTTTCAACACTAACACTACCAACAGCAACACTACCAGCATTAACACTTTCAACACTAACACTACCAACACCAACACTACCAGCATTAACACTTTCAACATTAACACTACCAACACTAGCACTACCAGCATTAACACTACCAACACTAACACTACCAGCATTAGCACTTACAACACCAACACTACCAGCATTAACACTTACAACACTAACACTACCAGCATTAACACTTCCGGCAGTAACACTACCAGCATTTACACTTACAACACTAACACTCCTAACACTTTCAACACTAACTACTAAAACCTCCAACACTAACACTACCAGCATTAACACTTCCAACACGAACATTACCGGCATTAACCCTACCAGCATTAACACTACCGGCATTAACGCTGCCAACATTAACTCTTCCAAAATGAACACTTCCAACACCAACACTTCCAACACCAACACTACCAGCATTAACACTTCCAACACTAGCACTACCAGCATCAACACTTTCAACACTAACATTACAAACACTAACTGTTCTGACACTAGCACTACCAGCATTAACACTTCCAACACTAACACTTCCAGCATTAACACTTCCAACACTAACACTACCAGCATTAACACATCCAACACCAACACGACCAACACTAACACTACTATCATTAACACTACCAACACTAACACTTCCGACACCAGCACTACCAGCATTAACACTTTCAACACTAACATTACCAGCATTAACACTTTGACACTAACATTACCAACACTAACACTTCAGACACTAACTACCAGCATTAACACTTCCAACACTAACACTACTAACACTAACTACCAGCATTAACACTTCCAACACTAACAGTACCTGCACTAACACTACCAACACTAACAGTTCCAACACTAACACTACCAGCGTTAACACTACAGACACTAACACTACCGGCATTAACACTACCAGCATTAACACTACCAAGCTAAAGTTCTTGTTTGAATTTCTCAGTTCCACCTTAAATGGTGGGACAGTTACATTCTGGTAATTATATTCATCCTATATTTTCAGCTCACATAGTGCAGCTTTAATTATAATGCCTGGGGCCCCATTTAAGGTGGAATAGAGAAACGTGAACATGAATCTGGTGAATGTCCTAATTAGAATTTGGAGTGAGGGTTTGTGTATGGGTCAGTGGGTTTCAGTATGCCACCTCACCACTACAGGTCACACACCGCTCCTTTAAGGAGATCATCTCATACACATAAATGCAGTCAGCCACACAGATACATGTAAGTGGGGTTCGTCTGTAGGTCACAGAGGTCACCTTCAGGTGTAAGTGACTTGGGAAGCTTTTACGCTAGCATGCCTACGACTGAACGTTTCCTCGATATTCGTTCTGTCTATTCAGGATGAACCGGATAGGGCTGGGTAAATGTCCCTCCTGCCTGGCTGAGCTGGAGTACAGCAGGGGTGAGGACTGGTGTAGAATCTCGGAGGACTGAGTGGGTGCCTGTGCTTTAACCCCTGTTGACCCTGTTGCTTGTTTTCCTATCGCTGCGTTGGTGCTGCATTGGTGCTGCGGTGACTGCGCTGTGCTGTGCTGTGCTGTGTGAATGCATGGGCTTTGCGTGCATGGCCCTGACCCGGGACAGGGGTCACTCTGGCTGACCTCGTGGACAAGAAGAAGAAAGGGTTTAGCTGGTTCAGTCAGTCCTCTGACACTCATGGTAAATCCCCTCCTTTACCGCACCTCTGTGTGACCGTTCTCTGAGGATGCTGGTTAGGGCTGTCCCTGTGTGCTGGGTACTACCTCTGTTCTCCAGTCAGTGTGCGGAGAATGATGTGATTATCTAGGACTTTTACACTCAAGCAGGAGTCCACAGCATTGAGGTTCTGCTCTATCAATCTAGTACCAACAGTTTAACCTATAGTGTGTGTATAACAGCATCCGCCGGCGTATCCACCGCTACTACACCCTGCCCTTCTACATGAGCTCTGTTAAACATCTCCATCAGTGACGTACCATCACTCATGGTAAGGAGTAGAGGAATGCAGCGTGCCTGGAGTTCTGAACAGCGCTCTGTGATGAACCCCGGTGTGGGTTTGTGCCGGTACAGCAGAACTCACCTGTGGAGTGTTGGCGGTGGAGTTCCCGGTGAGGGGACAGAGGATCCAGCAGGTAAACGTGTATGTAAGTCTCACCTCGTTCTGAAGCTCTGGTCTGTTTTCCTCTGTACTGAGGAGGATCTGATGTGAGCGGATGCGGCGGCGGATGTTGTTACCCACACGCTGCTATAGGGGAAGATACACAGCGCCATCTTGTGTAACCAGCCTGCGGGTGTATCTGATATACATGTAGTGTTCCAGTGCACCAGCCTGTGTGACAGCCCTAACTGTGCTCTATGGGATGGTGTGTGTGTGTGTGTGTGTGTGTGTGTGTTAGGGGTGGTGTGTGTGTGTGTTGGGGGTGGTGTGTGTGTGTGTGTGTGTGTGTTAGGGGTGGTGTGTGTGTGTGTTAGGGGTGGTGTGTGTGTGTGTTGGGGGTGGTGTGTGTGTTAGGGGTGGTGTGTGTGTTTGTTGGGGGTGGTGTGTGTGTGTGTGTTCGTGTTGCTTCTGAACTCTTTCTCTTTAGCTTGTATAATTTTTCCTCTCCTGTTTTCTGTTTGTCAGATGTTTAAAGTACAAGAGTTTCATTTGTCTCATACTCAGTACATCAGGTAGAGAGAGAGAGGGTAAGGAAGAGAGAGGTGGGAGGGGGCGAGAGAGAGGTAGAGAGGGTAAGGGAGTGGGTGGGAGAGGGGTGATAAGGGAGGGGGCGAGAGAGGTAGAGAGGGTAAGGGATGGGGTGGAGAGGGGATGATTAGGAGGGGGCGAGGAGAGGTAGAGAGGGTAAGAGAGGAAGGGTTGGGTGGGAGAGGGGTGATTAGGACTGCAGGGGGCGAGAGAGGTAGAGAGGGTAAGGGAGTGGGTGGGAGAGGGATGATAAGGGAGGGGGCGAGAGAGGTAGAGAGGGTAAGGGAGTGGGTGGGAGAGGTAGAGAGGGTAAGGGAGGGAGTGGGAGAGTGAGGCTAAGGGAGGGGGGGAGAGAGGTAGAGAGGGTAAGGGAGTGGGTGGGAGAGGTAGAGAGGGTAAGGGAGTGGGTGGGAGAGGGGTGATAAGGGAGGGGGCGAGAGAGGTAGAGAGGGTAAGGGAGGGGGGTGGGAAGAGGGATGATTAGGGAGGGGCGACGAGAGGTAGAGTAGAGAGGGTAAGGGAGTGGGGGGGAAAGGGATGATAAGGGATGGGAGGCGAGAGAGGTAGAGAGGGTAAGGGAGTGGGTGGGAGATGGTAGAGAGGGTCAAGGAGTGGGTGGGAGAGGGATGATTATTGGGAGGAGGGCGAGAGAGGTAGAAGAGGGTAAGGGAGTGGGTGGGAGAGGGAATGATTAGGGCGGGGGCGAGAGAGGTAGAGAGGGTAAGGGAGTGGGTGGGAGAGGGATGATTAGGGAGGGGGCGAGAGAGGTAGAGAGGGTAAGGGAGGGGGTGGGAGTGGGATGATTAGGGAGGGGGCGAGAGAGGTAGAGAGGGTAAGGGAGTGGGTGGGAGAGGGGTGATAAGGGAGGGGGCGAGAGAGGTAGAGAGGGTAAGGGAGGGGGTGGGAGAGGGGTGATTAGGGAGGGGGCGAGAGAGGTAGAGAGGGTGAGGGAGGGGGTGGGAGAGGGATGATTAGGGAGGGGGCGAGAGAGGTAGAGAGGGTAAGGGAGTGGGTGGGAGAGGGTTGATTAGGGAGGGGGCGAGAGAGGTAGAGAGCGGAAGGGAGGGGGGGGGAGAGGGGTGAGTAGGGAGGGGGCGAGAGAGGTAGAGAGGGTGAGGGAGGGGGTGGGAGAGGGATGATTAGGGAGGGGGCGAGAGAGGTAGAGAGGGTAAGGGAGTGGGTGGGAGAGGGGTGATAAGGGAGGGGGCGAGAGAGGTAGAGAGGGTAAGGGAGTGGGTGGGAGAGGGATGATTAGGGAGGGGGCGAGAGAGGTAGAGAGGGGGTGGGAGAGGGGTGCAAACGGAGGTGGCGAGAGAGGTAGAGAGGGTAAGGGAGGGTGTGGGAGAGGGATGATGAGGGAGGGGGAGGGCGAGGGAGAGAGGTAGAGAGGGTGAGGGAGGGGGTGGGAGAGGGATGATTAGGGAGGGGGCGAGAGAGGGTAAGGGAGGGGGAGGGAGAGGGATGATAAGGGAGGGGGCGAGAGAGGTAGAGAGGGTAAGGGAGTGGGTGGGAGAGGGATGATTAGGGAGGGGGCGAGAGAGGTAGAGAGGGGTGGGGAGGGGGTGGGAGGGGGATGATTAGGGGAGGGGGGGCGAGAGAGGTAAGAGGGTAAGGGAAGGGGGTGGGAGAGGGATGATTAGGGAGGGGGCGAGAGAGGTAGAGAGGGTAAGGAGGGGGTTGTGGAGAGGGATGATTAGGGAGGGGGCGAGAGAGTAGAGAGGGTAAGGGGAGTGGGTGGGAGAGGGATGATTATGGGAAGGGGGCGAGAGCAGGTAGAGAGGGTAAGGGAGTGGGGTGGGTGGAGGGATGATAGGGATGTGAGGGGGCGAAGAGAGGTAGAGAGGGGTATGGGAGGGGGTGGGAGAGGGATGATTAGGGAGGGGGCGAGAGAGGTAGAGAGGGTAAGGGAGTGGGTGGGAGAGGGATGATTAGGGAGGGGGCGAGAGAGGTAGAGAGGGTAAGGGAGTGGGTGGGAGAGGGATGATTAGGGAGGGGGCGAGAGAGGTAGAGAGGGTAAGGGAGTGGGTGGGAGAGGGATGATTAGGGAGGGGGCGAGAGAGGTAGAGAGGGTAAGGGAGTGGGGTGGGGAGGGGGATGATTAGGGATTAGGGGGGCGAGAGAGGTAGAGAGGGTAAGGGAGGGGGTGGGAGAGGGATGATTAGGGAGGGGGCGAGAGAGGTAGAGAGGGTAAGGGAGTGGGTGGGAGAGGGATGATTAGGGAGGGGGCGAGAGAGGTAGAGAGGGTAAGGGAGTGGGTGGGAGAGGGATGATTAGGGAGGGGGCGAGAGAGGTAGAGAGGGTAAGGGAGTGGGTGGGAGAGGGGTGATTAGGGAGGGGGGAGAGAGTACGAGAGGGTAAGGGAGTGGGTGGGAGAGGGGTGATTAGGGAGGGGGCGAGAGAGGTAGAGAGGGTAAGGGAGGGGGTGGGAGAGGGATGATTAGGGAGGGGGCGAGAGAGGTAGAGAGGGTAAGGGAGTGGGTGGGAGAGGGATGATTAGGGAGGGGGCGAGAGAGGTAGAGAGGGTAAGGGAGGGGGTGGGAGAGGGATGATTAGGGAGGGGGCGAGAGAGGTAGAGAGGGTAAGGGAGGGGGTGGGAGAGGGATGATTAGGGAGGGGGCGAGAGAGGTAGAGAGGGTAAGGGAGTGGGTGGGAGAGGGATGATTAGGGAGGGGGCGAGAGAGGGTAAGGGAGGGGGTGGGAGAGGGGTGATTAGGGAGGGGGTGAGAGAGGTAGAGAGGGTGAGAAAGGGGCTAAAGGAGAGAGAGAGATGAAGTGGGGGAGTGTCTGAGAGATCTCGGTAGTTGATGTTAATACCCCCCCCCCCCCCCCCTTTACTGTACAGTGTGTTAACATCGTTGCCCTCCTGTTAACCTCTGTTGACCTTTCGATATCATGAAGTACTGTAGCGCCTCCCTCCCCATCTCTGGACACAGACCGGCTCGTGGCTGAGCGCGATCAGTGCCCGTGGGTGGAGTTGTGGTTAATGTCATTTCGCCGCAGGACATCTGTAACGCACTGAGTTGGGCGGGGCTACTCACAGGTGGCTATGTAAGGAAACATGTCCAGGGGCTTCACTCTTCCTAGTCATCCACCTTCCAGAGTGTGAAAGATGTGAAAGCTGAACCCAAACTCCTGCTAGTAATTGGGCCGCTCCTCCTCCCTGTGTAGAACTGGTCCTGTCCCAGTGGTGCTGTGATCTGTGACTGGGTGCCCATGGAGAACGCGCCCCTCTGAGGAGTTTGAGGAGAAGGTGTAGGTTCTGACGGTGTCTGTCTGTTTTCCTGTATGTCTGCTATGTGTGTTTCAGCGAGTGTCCCTGCGAGTGAAACGGAGTCTGTGAACACAGAGAACGAGAAAGGAGAGGATGAGAAGACGACGTGCTGTGGCCCACTTTGGTAAACACACACACACACACACCCACACACACACCCACTATTACATCATATACACACCCACACACACACACACTATTACATCATTACATCATATACACACACACCCACACACACACTATTACATCATACACACACACACACACACACTATTACATCATACACACACACATACACACACTACTGCAGGAACACATTTCACTGCTGCTGAAGCCGAACTGTGGGAAGTGACAGTTTCTGTCTTTTATTTTTCAGCCAGAAAATCTCCAAGTCCAAGTTCAGGTGAGTACACACACTCTACCCAGCCTGCACCTTCACGTCCTCCCATCTGTAGTTACCTCTTTTCCTCACTTTAAAGCCGACCCCAAATGACAGCTTTCCTACCGCACTCGCCGCCACATTAGCCAAAGTCTTCTTTCTCTGTGATCTTTGGTGGAAGTGTTGAGACTTCAGTGCACCTAAACACCATCTGACGTTACTTCATCATAAGCCTTAGACATAACCAATATCTCATCATGTCCTCCCTCCTCCCCCTCCTGACCAGTCATGAGCGAGCACCACCCAGTCTGCACCTGTGAAAGTAAAAATACCCCCAACATTCACTCGGTCGGACCTCCGATACAGAGGGAAGACGGTGGGGTGGTTTGGGCGCGTGTATGGATATAACCTGTTAAAGCTATGAGCAGCGCTGGTGATTCCATACCTCACAGTTATGAGGGTGTTTTGATGGTGATGCCCCCTCCGACCTGCTTTCCTCCCTTTTGACATTGTGTCTGGTTCCCTGGCAGCCGGCGCTGGCGTCGCTGGAATAGGTTCTGCCGCAGGAAATGCCGCTTGGCTGTGAAATCGGTGCCGTTCTACTGGCTGGTGATCATACTGGTGTTCCTCAATACTCTCACCATCTCATCGGAGCACTACAATCAACCTCTCTGGCTCACACAAGTACAAGGTGAGAGCATACACGACACACACACACAACACACACACCCCCTATACACGACACACACACACCCTATACACGACACACACACACACACACCCTATACACGACACACACACACACACCCTATACACGACACACACACACACACACCCCCTATACACGACACACACACACCCTATACACGACACACACACACACACCCTATACACGACACACACACACACACACCCTATACACGACACACACACACACACCCTATACACGACACACACACACACACACCCTATACACGACACACACACACACACCCCCTATACACGACACACACACACACCCTATACACGACACACACACCCCCTATACACGACACACACACCCCCTATACACGACACACACACACACACACCCTATACACGACACACACACACACACACCCCCTATACACGACACACACACACCCTATACACGACACACACACACACCCCCTATACACGACACACACACACACCCCCTATACACGACACACACACACACACCCTATACACGACACACACACACCCTATACACGACACACACACCCCCTATACACGACACACACACTCACACACACACACCCTATACACGACACACACACACACCCCCTATACACGACACACACACCCTATACACGACACACACACACACCCCCTATACACGACACACACACACCCCCTATACACGACACACACACACACACCCCCTATACACGACACACACACACACACACACACCCTATACACGACACACACACACACACACACCCTATACACGACACACACACACACACACACACACCCTATACACGACACACACACACACACACACACACACACACACACACACCCTATACACGACACACACACACACCCTATACACGACACACACACACCCTATACACGACACACACACACACACACACACCCTATACACGACACACACACACACACCCTATACACGACACACACACCCCCTATACATGACACACACATACACACACACACACTCACACACACACCCTACACACACACCCTATACACGACACACACACACACACACACCCTATACACGACACACACACCCTACACACACACACACACACACCCTACACACACACACCCCCTATACACGACACACACACACACACCACCCTATACACTAACACACACCCTACACACCATCACACAGGACACCCTACACAAACTAAAAAGTGTACGAACTCGGCACACCACCCTGATATACCGAGAAAAACGACACACAGAACAGGGCACCCTACACCCACGAACACACACACCCTACACACAGTCCCCCCCTATACACGACACACTCCACACCCTCGATAGCTGACGACACACACACCCCTAGACAGTGGACACACACACGCGCCCTAGTAACACGTACACACACACACACACCCTATACAGGCGACAGCCACACACCACCCCTATACACGACACACACACACACACACCCTATACCGACAGCGACTCAAGCACACGCACCCTATACACGCAACACCACACCCATAATACACGACACACACACACCACCCCCCTATACACGAACACACACACTCACACCACCACACACCCTATAACAGCGACACACACACACAGTACCCCTATAACACACACTCACAACACACCCTAATACACGACCACACACACAACAACCTATACACGACAACACCCACACACCCTATACACGACACACACACACACACCCCCTATCACGACACAACCCCCCTATACACGATGACACGGACACACCACCCCTATACACGACACAATGCACACACCCCGATAACACGACACAGACACACAACACACACACCCTATCACGACACACACACCCCTATAAGGGGGGGAATGTAAGTAATTTATCTGTAAAGTGTTCTCTCTACAAGTTGCCATTTCAACAGAGAACGATTTCTGGTTTAAATTCTCAAAGACTGGAAGTATTCTGAAAATTGAAAAGTTGGTGGGAAATTTGCCTTTCGAGTGTGTTCTCCTGTAAATGTGTCCGCACGGGGAAACACATCATTCGACCATAGTTGTTTCAAACTGTTTGCATAAGAACTGTGTCCCCCTTATTGTTCTAATGGAACATCTGGTATAGTCACAGGGATAGTCTCAAGGCGGAGAACAGCATTAGACACTCTCCTCCGAATCAGGTGCGCATACTTATGGCACCTGAATGACAGAATCCAAAATGACAGATTCACAACAAATTCATGACGACACAACACACACACACACACACACCCCCTATCAACGACACAGGACCCCCTATACACGACCTACACACAGACCCCCTAACACGATTACACACACACCTCTAACACGACACACACACACACACACACCCTATACATGTGGACACCCCCACACACCACACCCCCTATAACCGACACACGACAATGTCCTTGCCATCAACACACACACACCCTATACACGACACACACACACACACACACCCTAAACACGACACACGAAAGATCCACTCACACACACTACAAGCACCCTATAACACATACCAACACACATACACACACAAATCACCTCACAACACCAGCACCCCTATACACCTGACACACATCAACACTAACCCTATTACACACACACACACACCCTATACACGACACACACACACACACACACACACACACTGGCTACAGTGTCAGCCAGTCAGAAAGGACAGACAGACAGAGCTGAAGGACCAGAGGATATCCAACATGCTGAGACGGGGATCGTGCAGCCTCAGTCCAGAAATAGACCTAGATGAAGGCTGCGTCTCAGTTTGTGCAGTTGAGTGGTGTAAACCGTAACTAGACGTTGATCGTAAGTGCTTTAGCGCTAAACCGGCACCTTAAAAGATCTGTCTGTCTGCACCTGCACCGTGTGGTCCATCACCACACGCAGGTCTGACGTCATTAGAAAGAGCTTAGTGGTGATAGAGAATGCTGTGCAGGTTTCAGGTCTTACTCGGTCTACTTGGTTCTGTGAAAGACCTGACCTGAGTGAACAGGTTCTCTGTTCTGTAGATTCATTATTAGTAGATCCGGATTCATGTTATCTAACTCAGTGTAGCACAGCCCTGAAGAGGGAACAGCCCTGAAGGGGGAGCAGCCCTGACGGGGGAACAGCCCTGACGGGGGAACAGCCCTGACGGGGGAACAGCCCTGACGGGGGAACAGCCCTGACGGGGGAGCAGCCCTGTCGGGGAGCAGCCCTGTCGGGGGAACAGCCCTGTCGGGGGAACAGCCCTGACGGGGGAACAGCCCTGACGGGGGAACAGCCCTGAAGGGGGAGCAGCCCTTACGGGGGAACAGCCCTGACGGGGGAACAGCCCTGAAAGGGGAACAGCCCTGACGAGGGAACAGCCCTGAAGGGGGAACAGCCCTGAGGGGGGAGCAGCCCTGACGGGGGAGCAGCCCTGACGGGGGAACAGCCCTGAAGGGGGAACAGCCCTGACGGGGGAACAGCCCTGAAGGGGTAACAGCCCTGACGGGGTAACAGCCCTGACGATTTTAGAACTGTGTGCACACTCAGATCTGATCTGAGCCACTTTCATACATGGTAATTATGGCCCTGATAATCGGGATGTCCTGGTAATCTGAATCTCCTAATAATCTGAACATCCTGATAATTTAAATGCCCTGGTAATCTTAATAAATGCCCTGGTAATCGGAATGCCCTGGTAATCAGATGATTTAAATGCCCTGGTAATCGGAATGCCCTGGTAATCACCCTAAACTGTGTTTGTCTCTCTGACTGGCTGTTTGTGTGCAGACGTGGCCAATAAGGTGCTGCTGGCCCTGTTCACGTGTGAGATGCTGGTGAAGATGTACAGTCTTGGTCTGCAGGCCTACTTCGTATCGCTTTTTAATCGCTTCGACTGTTTTGTCGTATGCGGCGGCATCACGGAGACGATCCTAGTGGAACTGGAAATCATGTCTCCACTAGGCATCTCTGTGTTCCGCTGTGTACGGCTCCTGAGGATCTTTAAAGTGACACGGTAAGAGTGTGTGTCCGCACCGGTACCTTTACATTGTAATACATTTTAGCAGTTTTAGATTAATCACAACCTCATCGACTGTGATCATATGGGATCATATGGGATCATATGTACTCTATGAAATACAGTTAGAACACTGAAACATCAAAGTGAATTGTGTGGGACCACAGGGAACCTTTTTAAGGAGGGTCTGCTGGATTACACTTACTACTGGTGCTTCTGAGTCTGCTGTGCTGAGATGAGAAACACTGAGAGATCTCTAGCTGTGACTGACTGTCTCATGCAGCAGTACTGCAGTACTCTTCTTCTTCTGCAGATTATTTCCTTTATTATATTCGCTACATTTACTTCACTCAGCTGAATAATACTAGCAGTTTAAGTATCCTGTCATGTTGAGCTGAGTTCCACACGGACCGAGCAGTGAGTAACCGTGTCCTGTATGGTTTTCCGCAGACACTGGGCGTCTCTCAGTAACCTGGTGGCATCTCTGTTGAACTCCATGAAGTCTATCGCCTCCCTGCTGCTCCTGCTCTTCCTCTTCATCATCATCTTCAGTCTGCTCGGGATGCAGGTGTTCGGTGGGAAGTTCAACTTTGATGAGACGCAGACCAAGAGAAGCACGTTTGACAACTTTCCCCAGGCCCTGCTAACGGTGTTTCAGGTATACACAGTGATGGACGGCGGGCTCATGCTCAACAGTGTCCCCGTATTCCCCCCCGAAGGTCCACCTTACCAAAAACAGGACACTGTTCCAAACTCCCTGTGGCGTTTAGAATTAAACAGGCTGTTTTTATCTCTGTGCCTTTAGATCTGGGGTTTGTGTAATAATCATATTCTGATATATGAATTAAATAACCTCTGACGGGCATATACAGACACATACGTGTTGTTTTGGAGTAACAGTGT
>JAMWET010002419.1:20000-30000 GCA_024036415.1 Prochilodus magdalenae
GTTGGAGGGTTACTGTGTGTGTGTGTGTGTGTGTGTGTGTGGGGGTGGGTGGGTATGTGTGTTGGAGGGTTACTGTGTGTGTGTGTCTGTGTGTGTATGTGTTGGAGGGTTAGTGTGTGTGTGTGGGGGTGGGTGTGTGTGTGTCTGTGTGTGTATGTGTTGGAGGGATAGTGTGTGTGTGTGTGGGTGGGTGTGTGTGTGTGTTGGAGGGTTACTGTGTGTGTGTGTGTGTGTGTGTGTGTGTGTAACACACAGCGGTTGTGTGTGCGGTGTGTTAATTCCCGTTTCCTGCTCTCTCCTCACTAACAGGCTCCAGAGGAGGATGAGAAGGACACTGCAGGTAGGGTGTTGTGTGGTCCTGCAGTCCTATCGGAGCTCTGTGTAGATGTAGAGTGGCAGACTGTAGCCAGTCCATGACTGGACTGTGTGATCTGGTGGTTCTGAGTATGGGTAGTGCGGTACAGGGATGGTAGTGTACACACACACACACACACACACTGTTCACCTCCTCACATTCAGCAACACAACCTTTCACTTCTTCAGCTCCAGCAGAGGGTGTCTGCAGGAACGTCCTCCTGTCTTATATCTGAAGCCCGTTTCACGTCCCTCAGTTGTTAGATCAGACCCGCTTGCAGACCTTGTTCCTGAGTGAATATCCATCATCATTTTGTTTTACGTTGAGGTTTGGAAGTAGCTTCTCTCTGAGGCTGTAGGGCGTGTCCCCCCCTCCCCCCCTGTTCTCTCAGCTGTGCAGATTCCCGTTCTCTGACCTTTCTCTGACCTTTTTGTTTTTCTTCTCTGTATTTGGCTTTACCATCATATAATCTATGAGACGTTCTTTAAATGGGAGGATTTGAGCCAGGTATACTGGAAGATCAGGTCTTGTGTGTCTGTGCTGTTCGGCGCCATCTTGAAAGTCCTGCAGATGATGTACTGTTGCACAGCTTGCTATCATGCTAGTTGTTTTTAGATCTAGCCTAGGCCTAGTTGGTCTAGCAGGCAGTCAGTGAGGATAGGTCTAAATGTCCGGTACCTAATAACCAGTAAGCAGAGTTAATGTTCATGTACATGTTCATGTGTTAGTGCACACTGTACGCTCTGTCTGTGAAACAGAAGATGAGGAGGATGAACCGGAGGTTCCGTCAGGGCCTCGTCCTGCCATCTCTGAGCTGGTGAAGAAAGAGAAGATCACGCCCATCCCAGAGGGCAGCGCATTCTTCATCTTCAGCAACACTAATCCGTAAGGAGCACGACCGCACACACACACCCCATCATATAAGACCACATGACCTTTATCTCCTTCACTTCACCCATCCGCACCTTTAGTAGCACTGGATCCTGTGTACACATGCAGAGAGCCCTCACACACCACATTCAATCATACATCTTTAGGAACACCACAGTAAGGGTTGCACACGCGCACGCTACCTGATGGAAATGAGCTTCATAGGCTTACAGAATCTCCAGCTGTACCGCAGTGGGGAAGCATTCTCAGGAATCTTCATTCTCTATCTAACCTTCCTATACGCTAACTCGGTTACGGATGTAATGCCTGGATACGGATGTAATGCCTGGATACGGATGTAATGCCTGGATACGGATGTAATGCCTGGATACGGATGTAATACTGGAACTTATTCCTTATATGGTGATATTAATGATGATGAGTGTGGATTTATGTCTATAAATGTTTGAGTGTGTGTGTGTCTGTGTGCCTGTGTGTGTGTGCGCGTGTGTGTGTGTGCCTGTACGCGTGTGCGTGTGTGCGTGTGTGTGCGCGCGTGTGTGTATCTACTTCTAGGGTTCGTGTTGCGTGCCACAAGTTGATAAACCATCACATCTTCACCAACCTCATCCTCGTCTTCATCATGCTGAGCTCCGCCTCTCTTGCAGCTGAGGATCCAATCAGAAACTTCTCCACCCGTAACATCGTAAGTCCACACACACACACACACACACACACACGGATGTTCCACCGAACGTTGTTTATTCGTAGGACAGATTAATTTATTAACCAGGTGGATTAGAGCTGCGTTCACACAGCGGGTAAACATGGCCAGATCTGATCTCACGTGGAATGGGCCGCGTTATTCAGCCAGCTATTCCGGCTTTAGGTTTTCGGTGGCGCTGCGGTCTCGCTTTCCTACAGCCATACTCTGACACTTCTTTATAAAGCTGTCTGGAAACAGAGCGATACAGATAAGAGCTTCAACTTTAGTGTGTACAGAAACATCAGCCCAGATGCTCGAGGTCTCAGCAGTCGGATTGATGAGTGATGAGTCACGTTGCTGTGTATCGGATTCAGAACCACATGTCAAAGTGCTCCAAATCAGACCTGAAAATCTCAGTCACGCCCGAGTCACGCCCGAGTCACGCCCGAGTCACGCCCGAGTCACGCCCGAGTCACGCCCGAGTCATGCCCGAGTCACGCCCGAGTGTGAAAGAGGGTCACGTTTGAGACACCTTTACCTGCTGTGTGAACCCAGTTCTAAAGGCTAACTAAGTAGTGTGTCTGAGAGTGAGGTTCTGTAACACCACCAGGGGATTGTTCACCTGGTGCTCACCTGGTGCTCTGTTACACACAGTGCTCACCTGGTGCTCTGTTACACACGGTGCTCACCTGGTGCTCTGTTACACACACTGAAGGAGCTGTGTATTTGAATGTGTATTTGTTTTAGGATGTTTATGTAAATGTTATTAAGCTGTTATTAATGTGACTGATGTATATGATCTGATCAGACGTGCTGATGATATTTTCAGTCCTTGTTAAACGTGTACGTTGCTCTTTGCAGATACTTGGTTACTTTGACTATGCCTTCACGGCTATCTTTACTGTAGAGATCGTGTTGAAGGTAAATTGTGACGCCGTGTCTGTGCCGTGTCTGTGTGGTGTGTGGTCAGTAATGCTGTATCTGGTCTATTCCAGGTCCTAGGCTATGCAGATTATGTCTTCACTAGTATGTTTACGTTTGAGATCGTTTTGAAGGTAACCTCTCGAACGGTGCACACGGCCTTCCTGCATTCTCTCCCCGTGTGTCACCTGCTCAGTCTTCAACCTGGCTTGATGCCTTTCTTTCTTTCTTTCTTTCTTTCTTTTCTTTTTCTCCTGTTCTTCTCTCTCTCTCTCTCTCTCTCTCCATCTCTCTCCCTCTCTCTCTCTCTCTCTCTCTCTCTCAGCACCTCTTTTAAACTAAAAAGAAAAGAAAAAATTCCGCAGCATACATTACATCTCCACACATTCCACTTCATCTAATGGCACAAGAGTTGTCGGTTTTTCAGCTAACCCTTAATTAACCTTTATTGAACGCTTAATTAACACTTAATTAACCTTTTAATTACCAAAATTAGGCTGAGAGCTCAGTACTGATCTGATTGGTGTGAGCTGTTTTATCTGTGGGTAGTTTTTAGAGTGCATTGATGTCACTTCCCTGCTGGAATTCTGCCCTCCTGTGGTCAGACTGAGTGGAACAGGCAGAGTGTAACCGCTGGAGCTGGGAGTAACACAAATAACACACGACACTAACATTTAACACTGGACACTAACACTAAGCACTGATACTAACACCGAACAAATACAGAAACTGAACACTGACAATAACACATGACACTAACATTTAACACTGGACACTAACACTAAGCACTGATACTAACACCGAACAAATACAGAAACTAAACACTGACAATAACACATGACACTAGCAGTTAACACTGACACTGACACTGAACACCAAACACAAATACAGACACTGAACACTGGCAATAACACACGACCCCAACATTTAACACTGAATACTAACACTAAGCACTCATACTAACACCGAACACAAATACAGACACTGAACACTGACAATAACACATGACACTAACATTTAACACTGACACTGGACACTAACACTAAGCACTCATACTAACACCGAACACAAATAGACACTGAACACTGACAATAACACACGACACTAACATTTAACACTGACACTGGACACTAACACTAAGCACTGATGCTAACACCGAACACAATAGACACTGAACACTGACAATAACACATGACACTAACATTTAACACTGGACACTAACACTAAGCACTGATACTAACACCGAACAAATACAGAAACTGAACACTGACAATAACACACGACACTAACATTTAACACTGACACTGGACACTTAACACTAAGCACTGATGCTAACACCGAACACAATATAGACACTGAACACTGACAATAACACACGACACTAACATTTAACACTGACACTGGACACTAACACTAAGCACTGATGCTAACACCGAACACAATATAGACACTGAACACTGACAATAACACACGACACTAACATTTAACACTGACACTGGACACTAACACTAAGCACTGATACTAACACCGAACAAATACAGACACTGAACACTGACAATAACACATGACACTAACATTTAACACTGGACAATGAACACTGGACACTAACACAGACACGAAACACTGAACGCCAACACTGGCACTCAGCTAGTCTTCCTCACAGTGGGCGGAGCTGCAGACAGCCATGACATCACATGCATACCCTCTGTGAAGCGACCATTCAGTGTTCTGCTACAGTGATGTTGCTGTGCAGCTGCTGCTGTGAGGGCGGACAGGCTCTATTGAATCAGCCTGATCAAATAATCAGACCGGCTCATCCAGCGTGTCCCTATTGCACGCCGACTGTACCACCAAACACCGCCATCACCACTCTAACGGGCTTCACACAGTCAGAGTATCAGGATACAGGGGACTTCAGAACTCAGCCAGTTAGAACAGAGAGACTGAAAGTGGTGTGAGGTGTGTACAGAGTGTTTAGAGGGGACGTCTGGTTACCTTCACCACCACTGAGCACAGTTCTGACTTCTAGAACCGAGAGTTTCACCCTGAACCCGCTCTGGACCAGTCTGTTAACACTGTAACCGTTACAGCGCACAGGTTGTGTGTAGTGGGTGGAGTTCTTTAATGCCAGCCTGGTGGGCGATGTAGTGGTTCCGCGGTTTGTTTAGAGCAGCGTTTATGGACACGGCTCCGCCAGTGTCCTGTAGACTGTCCGTCCTCACTGCAGCAGGTGTGTGGTCAGAACCTGGAGCTTAGACGTGAAACAGTGCAACTCCTTGTGAAATGAGGAACATGAGATGATGTAAGTAGATTTGGAACACATACTGCTTTGACTGAAGCGGGGTTAAACACCCTCTGCAGCCAACGCTTCACCGTCACACATCCATAAAAGAGGGGGCAAGAACAACCATGTTCAGGCCGGACATGGTTCAGATGACGATCCCCTTTGCTAAGCGCATATGAATGCAGCATATTCTCTAGACCCCTAGGGGGCAGCATAATCCACTGCTTCCGCTTAGATTGAGCTTTCTTCAGTAGTTAGCACACTTCTCTGGGAAGAGGTCGTCTGTCCCACTGACCTGAGACCAGCATCTGCTGTCCCAGCTCCATTCTCAGCCATTATCAGAGACGATGCAGTGCTGGTCTCAGATCAGCCACCAGGGCAGCTTCCTCCAGCGGTATCGGGGTCTCTGGGTACGGCTGTATTGACATGCGCTTGGGAGATGACTCCTGTGCGCTTCTGGTTTGGAGAGACTTGCTTTGGTCTTGGCTGATGTTCACTGTGTGTGCTGAACCTGAAGGGGGCGCTGGAGCCTCTCTCTGGCTCCTCTGGGTTTAGTAGAGGGTTAGGGTGGATTATGAATAACGGCTCTCATGAATGTTACAGTGAGGAGGTTCTCGTTTCAGATCGCTCTACTGTTTGCTCTGTCCCTTTCCGTCTCTCTCTCTCTCTCTCTCTCTCTCTCTCTCTGTGTCTCTCTCTGTGTCTCTCTCTCTCTCTCTCTCTCTCTCTGTGTGTCTCTCTCTCTCTCTCTCTCTGTGTCTCTCTCTCTCTCTCTCTCTCTCTCTGTGTGTCTCTCTCTCTCTCTGTCTCTCTCTCTCTCTCTCTCTCTCTCTCTCTCTCTCTCTCTCTGTCTCTCTCTCTCTCTGTGTCTCTCTCTCTCTCTCTCTCTCTGTGTCTCTCTCTCTCTCTCTCTCTCTCTCTCTCTCTCTCTCTCTCTCTCATTTTCCTGTCCTGAATCTCCTCAGCTTGGCAACAAACTGCATGCTGTATTGCCTGGTCCCCAGCCTGGCAGATTGTGAAATGAAGAGCTTACTACTACATTCATGCCCACAGAGCCGTGAGGGTTTGGCAGAGTTAGCTTTAGCTTTTAGCATCTTGCTCTGCCACCCTTAAACAAGAGTGATGTCCATTTAGTGTATCTGTGTGTCTGTATGTCAGTGTTTCTCTGTGTGTCTGTATGTCAGTGTTTCTCTGTGTGGGAGTGGAGTGTGCGAGTGTTTCTCTGTGTGTGAGTGGAGTGTGCGAGTGTTTCTCTGTGTGGGAGTGGAGTGTTTCTCTGTGTGGGAGTGGAGTGTTTCTCTGTGTGGGAGTGGAGTGTGCGAGTGTTTCTCTGTGTGGGAGTGGAGTGTTTCTCTGTGTGGGAGTGGAGTGTGCGAGTGTTTCTCTGTGTGGGAGTGGAGTGTTTCTCTGTGTGGGAGTGGAGTGTGCGAGTGTTTCTCTGTGTGGGAGTGGAGTGTGCGAGTGTCTCTGTGTGGGAGTGGAGTGTGAGTACACTGTGTGTGGAAGGTGTGGGTGTGCGTGTGAGTGTAGAGTGTCTGTGTGGGAGTGGCAGTGTTTCTCTGTGTGGGTGGAGTGCGAGTGTTTCTTCTCTGTGTGTGCGAGTGTGGAGTTGTTTCTCTGAGGAGTGTGGAGTGTTCTCTCTGTTGTAGTGGAGTGGAGTGTGTGTGGAAGTGAGTGGTTTCTCTGTGTGTGAGTGGAGTGTGCGAGTGTTTCTCTGTGTGGGAGTGGAGTGTGCGAGTGTTTCTCTGTGTGGGAGTGGAGTGTGCGAGTGTTTCTCTGTGTGGGAGTGGAGTGTTTCTCTGTGTGGTAGTGGAGTGTGCGAGTGTTTCTCTGTGTGGGAGTGGAGTGTTTCTCTGTGTGTTTGTGTTGTGTGAGAGTGTTTGTGTGTGTGTGTGGGAGTGGAGTGTTTCTCTGTGTGGGAGTGGAGTGTTTCTCTGTGTGGGAGTGGAGTGTTTCTCTGTGTGGGAGTGGAGTGTTTCTCTGTGTGGGAGTGGAGTGTGCGAGTGTCTCTGTGTGGGAGTGGAGTGTGCGAGTGTCTCTGTGTGTGAGTGGAGTGTGCGAGTGTTTCTCTGTGTGGGAGTGGAGTGTGCGAGTGTTTCTCTGTGTGTGAGTGGAGTGTGCGAGTGTTTCTCTGTGTGGGTGTGGAGTGTGCGTGTTTCTCTGTGTGGGAGTGGAGTGTGCGAGTGTCTCTGTGTGGGAGTGGAGTGTGCGAGTGTCTCTGTGTGTGAGTGGAGTGTGCGAGTGTTTCTCTGTGTGGGAGTGGAGTGTTTCTCTGTGTGTGAGTGGAGTGTGCGAGTGTCTCTGTGTGGGAGTGGAGTGTTTCTCTGTGTGTGAGTGGAGTGTGCGAGTGTCTCTGTGTGGGAGTGGAGTGTTTCTCTGTGTGGGAGTGGAGTGTGCGAGTGTTTCTCTGTGTGTGAGTGGAGTGTGCGAGTGTTTCTCTGTGTGGGAGTGGAGTGTTTCTCTGTGTGTGAGTGGAGTGTGCGAGTGTTTCTCTGTGTGGGAGTGGAGTGTTTCTCTGTGTGGGAGTGGAGTGTGCGAGTGTTTCTCTGTGTGGGAGTGGAGTGTTTCTCTGTGTGTGAGTGGAGTGTGCGTGTGGGAGTGGAGTGTTTCTCTGTGTGGTAGTGGAGTGTGCGAGTGTTTCTCTGTGTGGGAGTGGAGTGTGCGAGTGTCTCTGTGTGGGAGTGGAGTGTTTCTCTGTGTGGGAGTGGAGTGTGCGAGTGTTTCTCTGTGTGGGAGTGGAGTGTTTCTCTGTGTGTGAGTGGAGTGTGCGAGTGTTTCTCTGTGTGGGAGTGGAGTGTTTCTCTGTGTGGGAGTGGAGTGTTTCTCTGTGTGTGAGTGGAGTGTGCGAGTGTCTCTGTGTGGGAGTGGAGTGTTTCTCTGTGTGGGAGTGGAGTGTGCGAGTGTTTCTCTGTGTGGGAGTGGAGTGTGCGAGTGTCTCTGTGTGTGAGTGGAGTGTGCGAGTGTTTCTCTGTGTGTGTGCGAGTGTTTCTCTGTGTGGGAGTGGTGTGTGAGTGGGTGCGTGTGGAGTGGGAGTGGTGTTTGCACATCTTGCTGTTATGGAGTGAGTGTTTCCCTGTCTTTGGACTCAGTGTGATACTAACTCAACACTCCCCCTTTCTCCACTAGCTGTCATATGTGTGACGCCGTAGCGCGTGTTCACTCTGTAGCTCGACGTAATGTAGACGCGTGATGCGTTCTCTTCAAAGGGTGTGACTAGTGACTGCAGTGGAACTAATTCACCTGCTGGACCTTCTGGTGGTGGGCGTTTCTCTCTGAGTGTCCTTTCGCAGTAATTGCTTGTGTGGTGGAAGCTCCTTCAGCTTGTGGTTCTCGTCGTCCCGTCTATTCTCCCTGGGTACTGCTGCGTCGTATTCCCTGGGTACTCAAGCTCCAAATCCTCCACCACACCAACTTAAAAGTATAAACTCACAGACCGGTAAACTCACAGACCGGTAAACTAACTCACTATGGTAAACTCACACACCGGTAAACTAACTCACCGGTAAACTCACTCGCACACCGGCTAGTGCGTGATTTTTTTTGGGGGTAAACTAACTGCACTCTGGTAAAACGCACACGACCGGTAAACTAACTCACTCTGGTAAACTCACAGACCGGTACAAACTAACTCACTCTCTGGTAAACTCACAGACGATACGGTAAACTAACTCACTCTGGTACACTCCACACACCAGTAAAGCTAACTCACCTTTCTGGTCAAACAAAACACCTCACACCAGTAAACTAACTCACACTCTGGTAACTCACACCCCAGTAAACTAACTCACTCTGGGTAAACTCACAGAACGTTAAACTAACTCACTCTGTAAACTCACAGACGGCCGGTAAACTAACTCACCGGTAAACTCACAGACCAGTAAACTAACTCACCGGTAAACTCACAGACCGGTAAACTAACTCACTATGGTAAACTCACACACCGGTAAACTAACTCACCGGTAAACTCACTCGCACACCGGTAAACTCACAGACCGGTAAACTAACTCACCGGTAAACTCACTCGCACACCGCTAAACTCACAGACCGGTAAACTAACTCACTCTGGTAAACTCACAGACCAGTAAACTAACTCACTCTGGTAAACTCACAGACCGGTAAACTAACTCACTCTGGTAAACTCACACACCAGTAAACTAACTCACTCTGGTAAACTCACAGACCGGTAAACTAACTCACTCTGGTAAACTCACAGACCGGTAAACTAACTCACCGGTAAACTCACAGACCGGTAAACTAACTCACCGGTAAACTCACAGACCGGTAAACTAACTCACTCTGGTAAACTCACAGACCGGTAAACTCACAGACCGGTAAACTAACTCACCGGTAAACTCACAGACCGGTAAACTAACTCACTCTTAGCGTAAAAACTCACAGATCGGGCGGTAAACTAACTCACTGCCGGTAAACTCACTCAGACCGGTAAACCTCACTCGCAAACAGTCAGCACACGGTAAACTCACAGACCTGTAAACTAACTCACTCTGGTAAACTCACAGACCGGTAAACTAACTCACTCTGGTAAACTCACAGACCGGTAAACTAACTCACTCTGGTAAACTCACAGACCGGTAAACTAACTCACCGGTAAACTCACAGACCGGTAAACTAACTCACTCTGGTAAACTCACAGACCGGTAAACTAACTCACCGTTACAAACTCACAGTGTACTCGGTAAACTAACTCACCGGTAAAACTCCGGTAAATCTCCACCTGACCGGTAAACTAACTCACTCTGGTAAACTCACAGACCGGTAAACTCACAGACCAGTCTAAAAAACGAAACTAACTCACCTCAGCAGACCCCGGTAACACTCACTGCAGACCGTTAAACTAACATTC
>JAMWET010002420.1:0-43309 GCA_024036415.1 Prochilodus magdalenae
CTGTCCCCCCCCCCCCATTTGCAATAATTGACACCCCCTGAGTCAAACCTGCCACATATTCATCCATAATGTCTGTATACTTTTTTCTCTACTTTGAACTTCCTTCTTTGAACACACAGTTCTCTATTGAGAGTTAGCTATCAACTCTCTAGGATCAGAATGGTTGGTGGGACATATCATACCACGTTTCTGATCCCCTCAGAGCGGAGCCCAGTCTTCTGCGTGCTGTGTGTGTGGAGTGATCTGACAGAAATCTCGACGAGGAGAGAAAAATAAAATTATATTATTTCTTAAAAAACTACAGCTAATTATTTATTGTCTAACTATTTCCATATCTAGTGGTCATACACTGAATAAACACCTATAGCTGCATTATCATGTGAAGCAGGTGGTAAATAAAGAAGGACGGTAAAACTAGGTAGGTGGTGTACACGAGCCACGGAAAATAAACGGTTCTGTTATATACATGTGAATACTTGTAAACTCAAGGTGTGTTGTGTACAGTACCAATGTACAACGTTTTTGATCTGTCGTTATATATTAGCCAAAACCGTTACATTAGACCTAAATGGGACCACTAGTATTCATAATTTAAATATTTCAATCTCTCTCACCCTCTCTCTTTGACATTTGGGATAATCAATAATGCAGAGAAAAAACACACAAACCAAATGTAATCAAATCTTCTAACGAGAAGGGTCAAATCCAATCTGACTAATGCTTACTGGAGAGAACCTCTGTATTGGGTTACAGTCCTAAAATGTGTCACTTAGTCACACTGGCATGAAATGAGTATGTAGTCAAAGCTGATAGCTGTCACATCTCAACGAGACTGCAATTGGAGTGGGAAGGACCTCAGACAGAGTAGATACGAAAGACAGAAGTCGCTGATGTGTGTCACTGGAATGAAGTATGCTCCAAGCAGGTTAGCAGCAACAGCCGTCATGGCTGCTAGAGTAGTGGAGGAGCCTACTGCAGCAGTTTCAATCCCATGCAATGGGAGGCAGTTGGCTTTGCTGTAACACCATACTGGCGGGAGAAGGGTGGTTGGGACAAAAACCATAGTGCACGTGTGGCACGAGGAAGCCATGTATAAACCATGGCAGTACATCAAGTCATAGGCCACACATTTTAAGTGTGCCATTTAATCTCGATACTAGTTTTCATGTCACTGTTGGATAAAGGGTCTGAGTGATTCTTTATTCTGATGATTTTATTTTAAACAGTAAGTCATTAATTAAGTCATGTAAAACATTAATCATGCTTCTTTTCATTTCAGGCTCTTCAGGAGAGCCTCTTAGCCAGGACTGCAGTTCGAGTCTTCATCAGGATCTTGATCAGTCTCTTTCCACCTCAGAGCGTCTTCTCTCAATGGACTGAATCAGTTCAGTAAAGATCTTCTCCACTGTCCTCCACGTGCATGCTGTGCAGAGCTCTGTGAGGAGACACATAGAGAGGAGGGGCTTCATCTGAAGCAGCTCTTTCACTTATATCCCCACAGTGGGCTCAGTGGGGAAAAATGACCCTGGGCTCCTAACTGGTCAGTGTACTCACCTTGAGATTCTCCATAGCTTGTTTCAGCTCCTGTAGTTTGTTCTCCGTCTGCTGGATTCTCTGCTGGAATGTCCTCTGATTTTCCACCAGCTGCTTCTACAGAGAGCATACAACAGCGTATGTGCTAAAAAGTGCTGCTAGTTTGTATGTTGTTCTCTTTAGAAATACATTTTCCCAAACTTAAACTAGAGATACACCAGCCTTGCTTTTACACCCGTACCACCCACTCCATGTAATGTAAACAATTTAGTACAGTTTAAATTCAGCATTTTAGACTTAAATTAAAGAACCAGAAGCTTATATTCCTCTCACCTTCCATAAACTGTTTACCAGACTCAGTGTGACACTCCCAGTTACACGTATATTATATTAATGCTGTTCTATACGAGTAATGGAGATGTACTTCTGTTATTGTTCAAACTCTGATCTTTATACCTGAATTCAGACTCATAGTAGTGGCTTAGGATTGTAGTACAGGTGGTATTTTATTGGAACTGCGGTGTAAGATAAGATGGGGTGCGGCGGTGATAACACTATACAGAGAACCAGATGGACTACAATCTGGAATGGTAGAGCTACAAGGTGCACCTCTGTGCACAGGTTAGCGGCACTGAGGGAGGGTGGAGCAGCAGCGAAGAGTCGGTGTGATGAAGGAGAAGATTGAGAAGATCAAGCAGAGACGATCTCATCAAGTTTTCACGACCACACAGTCAGAGCCACAGAGGAGCAGGATGGCAGCTGATTAATTAAATATGCTGGCATTTACATGTCAGTTATTTCCCTACTTGGATTATTTACAGGAATATGCAGCATATCGTCAATCAGACATTTGGAATTGGCCTCACTTGAGGTGTCGTATATATGTATGTAGGTATATATAATGTGTGAGGTTTTATATTATGTGTGTAGCCTTGAATAGGTGTTTGCACATGGGGGACCTGGTAGTAAGTCAGAACTTGTTGGCAGGATTGGGCTGTTTTATTGAAAGTTTACCGAGTTGTTTTTTAGGTGGTTTTTTTTGTACGCATTGCTTTAGTGCCTATCTATATCTATAGCTTGTGCTAAATTGGCTTTGTCCGCCCTGTAGGCAAAGGACAGCACAGCAGTTATGCCTTTGTGGGTTCTGGTAGCAGTCGCTGGGCCTGGCACAACGTTTAAACCTGTCTGTGTAGGCAACACAGCGTGGGTTGATGCACACAGCTTAGTGTGGAAGGGAGCGTATAAAGGCATATAGCGCTTTACCTGTTTCAGCTGGTTTTTCTATGTGTGCTGGCACAGTTTGGTAACACAGTGCTACTCTCTCCTCTGTAGCTTCGCTGTTTGGAGACGGGATAAACAAGCCCCAGTGTCCGATTACGGGGCCGCATCCAATACATTGGAAGCAGGTAATGTGATATTTTTATATTTGTTTTAGCATTGAACAATCCATACAGCCCCTTGGTGTTTTTTGCGTATAGCTCTGGCCATTGCTGCTAGTCCGGTTGAGTGCTTAAATTGGGAGGTTATTTTTCATACCGAGTCTTTATTTTAGATATTTATTTTAGGTGTATATATACTCCTATATATTTACCCTTTCTTGTACTCTAGCCCTCTGGTTATGTCTGCCCTGATTGTGTTGTTGTTGTGTTACACTGCCAGCCTGTTTAATAAACATCCCTTTGCTTTTAGCTCAGCGCGCGTCACAGTCTGTCTGTCAGTCGTCACACAAACCGGAGGATTCATCGTCATCACTGGCCACTGCAAGGAGCAATATAATATAGGGTATCACTTAGACTGTATAGGTATGGGTTAAGGACAGGCAAGGCAGGCGACTGCTTGGGGCCACAGGCCAGTCGGTGGGGCCGAGGGGTATATTTATATTTTTGAATTACAAGTCTTTTTATTTATATTAAGTGTTTATATAATAGTCATGTGAACTTTATAAATTACAATTGTTTACATTTCACAATTTCTATGTTGCTATCAGATTATTTATAACATAATGGTGATGAATGCTGGTTGGAGGGACCCCCTGTGAATGTTTACCTAGGACCCCAGCAGACTCTAGTGATGTCCTCTTTAGGGTGATGGAGAAACACACAGGTGCTCAAATTCAGTTAACTCGTCTTTATTGATTTACTCTGGTAACACAACGGTACAGAACAGAAACCCTTTAAGGCTGACAGGTGATATGGCTGCTAATGAAATGGCTTATTAGTGGGAGCACAGTACAGCTCCCCTCATCTGTTTGCCATTGCACACACGCTTAACCAACAGCTACACAGCGAAGCAATAATACAATGTTCGAGTAACAACAATGAACAGTTACAGGGCAAACTAATTTTATACTGGCTAAAATCCTAATTTGGAGCTTTTAAACTAGAACTTGCTCAAACAAGTCACATGGCCAGCTAATCAGCTCAGCCTCTGTACAACATTAACAATCAATCAAAGGCACCGCAAGGCTGTACAAGTGTTCCTTCAGTCAGAACTATTACTCAGAGTTCATCACAGGTGCACACAAACCCAGCTGAATTCCAGTAAACCCACTTCCCACTCTGCTCTGACAGTGTGTCTCTACAAACACTGCTGACTGCTCAGCTCCATGTGCTCAATACTGCTGCTGCACACTTCTACCGCACCAGCAGCCTACAGTCGTCCCAACAGGCAGCGTTCACAGACCGGAGCGGTGAACAGAACCATCCACCAACAATTTCCCACATTCCCAGTACAGAAAGTCCTCCTGTCTTTCTAAACCCTAAATAAACTACCTGCACTGAGAGAACTCTCCTCTCTTGATCCACCATCCATCCACACTGTCCTCAACATGGCCAGATTTGGTTTCAGGATGCTTTTTAGCACAACAGGTGAAAAATAACTGGTCTTTATTAATTCCTATAATTATGAAGTGTTTTTAATCTCTATGCTGTATCCCGTAACCGCCGGTTACACTTCCCTCAAACCAACCCTCTTAATCCACAGGAAACAGTGTAGTCTGTCAGAGATTTATTTTTCCAGCACATGTTCAGCTTTTATTAGTATATTAATTAAGATCACAAATCTGAAGGACATTATCATAACCATAAACCCTGAATCCGGGATAGAGGGGCTGAGTGAAGGTGGTGTGGACTCTGTGGAGGAGGGTCATTGTGTCAGAGACGCTGTAGAAGGACAGAATTCCTGCACTGTGATCCACATAGACTCCTATTCTGGAGGAGCTGGACTTTACAGGGAGTTCAGTCTGTTCATTATTGTGTCTGAAAGAAAAACTGGACCCCCAGTGGATCAGATTCCAGGACTGATCAGTAGACCCAAATCTAGACTCATTACATCCACCTTTCCTGCTGATGTCTTTATAAGACACTGCTATATTAACAGTATTCCTGTTTAACTCGACCTCCCAGTAACAGCGTCCAGTCAGACTCTCTCTACAGAGAACCTGCCTCACGTTATCAAATCTCTCTGGATGAGCAGGAAGTGTCTGGGTTTGATGCATCAACGTCACTTTTCTGTTCCTCTCAGACAGAGCGAGCTGACTGTGTGCTGTGTTTGGATCCAGACTGAGCTGATAGGAATCTGATGGAGGAGAGAAAATAAAACTAATATTATTTCTTAAAAAATATTATTCTTATTAGACACATTCCAATCATATATAAATATATACAGCTATGATTATATATGTACAACAGCAACACGATATATGTTATGCAAATACATAATATTAAAGTAATGTTTATTTAATCATTTAAGTAGATGTAAATAAAGAAGGGGGTAAACTAGTAGTGGCCATGGATAATCCCCTCACGGTCCAGTACGATGAACTGCGAATAAATTTCTATTTTTTTCAGAATAATTGTTAACATATTAATTAATTATTATTATTATTAGTAGTAGTACCGGTAGTATTATTATTTTAATGTGTTCTGTGGTAATTTTATAACAAAGTGGTGTGTAATTCTGAAGAGTCCAACTGGAGCAGAAGATCTGCTTGTTACATGTGACTTTTCCAGGGCCAAATGTGCCCACAGACCCCCAAACCAACAGAACAGAACCCCCGGTTAAGAACGGACATTGTCTGCTGCTCTCTGAGACCTTCTAGCTGCTTCACATTGTTAGACAGAGAAATTATTCCAGTTCAGAATGGAACACTTAATAACTTGCCTATACATACGGCAACATGTGAATACAGAGAATACCGGCACTGCGTGTGGATAATAAACTGGAACGTGCGTATATAACCATGTAGGTGATACTCACATTTCAGAAGGTCCTCTCTGGTCTTTGGCATCAGGCCTTCAATAACTATTCAGAATAAAACAGAGGCATTCATTTCTCTCTCAGTGAACTTCAACCGTCAGGATCAAACCTTTACTATATTCCTCCTACCTGCTGAAAACCTGACTATTTCTGATTTCACTTGTTCCTTTATTCCAGTCACAGCTGCCTTCAGCTCCTCCATGGAGAACTGTGGACTGATTGTGATACGGGGTAAGTCTGCTGATGGAGGAGGAGCAGAGAGGGACTGGAAACTCTGCAGAGAGATGAAGAAACACACACAAGAGCAAAAAAATCAGTTTAATGAGTGTAAGACTCCGTGAACTTTTTGAGGGACACGTTCTGTAGATGATCAGAGAGTCTGTACTGTTACCTGGAGGAAATGGATGGGATCCTCTGTGTGTGAAAGCTCCTCCAGCTCAGCATCTCTCCTCCTCAGATCAGCTATCTCCTGCTCCAGCTTTTTCAGGAGCTCTTCAGCCTGACTCAGTTCAGTCTTCTCCTGAGCTCTGATCAGCTCTTTCACCTCAGAGCGTCTTCTCTCAATGGACTGAATCAGTTCAGTAAAGATCTTCTCACTGTCCTCCACTGCTGCCTGTGCAGAGCTCTGTTAGGACACACACACAGAGAGGAGGGGCTTCATCTAAAGCATTCAGTCTTTGCTCTCCTGGCAGTGGGCCTGGTGCGCACAAGCCTATAGCAGAGATGGAATACCTTATCACTGTCACCACCCAGAGCCACCCTAAGAGACAGCGCCTAATGGTGCTCCAGAGAGCACTGCAGAGCTTGGACCCTGGCTCTAATAGCCATCCAGTGTTCCACAGAGCACCACTGGGCTGTTCAGTGCTCTGGTAAACGCACATAGGAGCCAGCGCTCTATCTGAACATGCTGTACACGGCTGCATCCCCTCCAAAGCCTTGCCCTTTCCCACTGAGACTAAGCCAGACAAAGAGAGGACATGGAATCTGGTCAGTATATACTCACCCTGATGGTCTCCATATTCCGCTTCAGCTCCTGTAGTGTATTCTCCGTCTGCTGGAGTCTCTGCTGGTATGTCTTCTGATTCTCCACCAGCTGCTTCTGTACACACAATACATCAAATTCTACAAATTATACATGTGGGTTTATGAATTGTTCTTCCTACAACATGTAAAAAACAATATACAGTTGAAATAACTGTATTTAAAATGGTATTTAAGTGTTTAAGCTGTAAGAGCCCACAGTGACATATGTGTCCCAAGCAGAAAGTGCGTAAAGTTCTTTATACAGCTTTATCCTTCACCTGAACACACGGAGTCCCTGAGGGACTTATACCGGACATCCTGGCTACAGTCACATCACAGTTGGTGAACATATTACCTCATTTAGAAAATGGCGATGTGGTTGGTTAGTGCAGTTAGAGACAAAACCAGCTCATTTTACAGTCTCGGTTTAGTAACTATAAGATTTCAACCATTTACAAGCTCCAGTGTTCATATACCCATATTCTATATCACATATACCCATATTCTATATCACATATACCCATATTCTATATTACATATACCCATATTCTATATCACATATACCCATATTCTATATCACATATACCCGTATTCTATCACATATACCCATATTCTATATTACACATACCCATATTCTATATTACATATACCCATATTCTATATCACATACCCATATTCTATATTACATATACCCATATTCTATATTACATATACCCATATTCTATATCACATACCCATATTCTATATTACATATACCCATATTCAATATCACATATACCCATATTCTATATTACACATACCCATATTCTATATTACATATACCCATATTCTATATCACATATACCTATATTCTATATCACATATACCCATATTCTATATCACATATACCCATATTCTATATTACACATACCCATATTCTATATTACACATACCCATATTCTATATTACACATACACCCATATTCTATATCACATATACCCATATTCTATATTACATATACCCATATTCTATATCACATATACCCATATTATATATCACATATACCCATATTCTATATTACATACCCATATTCTATATTACATATACCCATATTCTATATAACATATACCCATATACCAGTATTATGACTCTTTAATACTCACAGAGGACACCATGTGACCTCTTTGTCACAATAAGACTGATCTTATATGATCTTATAACTGACACTTCATTATTTTCCCATAAGGGGAAACGGGTCTGGGCTCTTATGTGTTAAACAATACTATATTATATTACTATGGTCAGAGATTTATGTCCACTTCACATGTCCATTACTGAGCTTTAACTACACTCACAGATGAAAATAATAACACACCAGAAAGGAGTTGTTGGATTGAACTAAATATTGATATGTGTGAATGTAATGATGATGTATGTGAGTGACTGCAGTATAAGACTGAAAGGATAAGCTTACTGAGGAAAACTGTACAACTGAAGGTAGGCTCTACTACCCTGTTCGGCCATTAGCCTGTATACAAGATGAGATACAGTTGGGCATGGTGGCATTCAGGTTTCGATGCTGAAGCTAGCCCTGTAGATCCTGCACAGTCATAGGCTGCCGAAGCTGGCGTCCCAGCTGGTCCCATAAATGCTGGAGTGGTGATAAATCTGGAGACCTGGCAGGCCAAGGAAGTGTTCCAATGTGGCTGATAAATTCCTGGGAAACCCTTGCCGTGTGTGGACTAGCGCTATCCTGTAGAACAATGCCAGTTGGAGGCCCTGAAGTGAAGGGTAACACATGTGGCCGGGGGATGTCCTTCACCTATAGCTGAGCTGTTCGTGTCTCTCGTATCACTACAAGGTGTGACTGACTGATGTATGTGATGGCTCTCCAGATCATCACACAAGCAGTTTGGCCAGTGTGTTGCTCCACAGCATAAGCAGGATTGAAGCGCTCACCATGAGGCCTCCATACTCAAACCTGGCAGTCCAGTTTCTCCTTCATGACGCCAATGCAAACAAATTTCCTCCTGCTAAGTGCCTGGAAGAGATCTGGGTAGAGACAGGAGTGTGTAATGAAGGTGCCACGTTTGGATCAGGAAACTGTGGGAACCGTTTGCGCTTGTCAGCAGACCAAACAATCCTTTCTATAGGTGCTTTGTCTGGGCCATCTAGAGCCTGTTCGCCATGTGTATGTGCCCTCACGTAACAAGACCACACCTCTAATCTAATATACATACATGCCAGAGACCACTGCAAGCTGGAAATCTGACGTTTCTATCTGGGTGTGTTATTTTGTGTGCTCACAAATGAACTCTTGACCAGTACAGCAGTACAAGATGCAACATAAAAATCCAGTGTTGTACTTGTGCTCTAAACACGATTTCATCTTCACCTAGCACTCTCCCACTCCCACTGTGATTTAGTACAGCTGGGTGTTGGCTGACTGAAGTTCACCGTGCTGCTTCCGCATGCTGACAAAATGCTTATAACAGAGCTTCCAGTAAAGTCCTTACCTGCTTCTCAGATCTTTCCGCTGCAGCTGAGACTGTCTTATGACCACTGTGTTCATCCATTACACACAAATAACAGATGAACTGCTGATCAGTGCGGCAGAAGATCTCCAGTAGTTTATCATGAAGAGAGCAGATCTTCTCCTGCAGGTTCATGGAGGCTTCAACCAGCTTGTGCTTCTTAAACGCAGCAGATTCATAGTGAGGCTGAATATGAGCTTCACAGTAAGAAGCCAGACACGCCAGACAGGACTTCACAGCTCTGTGTTTTGTTCCAGTGCAGACGTCACACTCCACATCTCCAGATCCAGCAGGAGATCCAGCAGGAGCAGCAGCTTGAAGCCTCGTCCTCCTCAGACCCTCAGCTAGTTCAGCCAGCATGGTGTTCTTGTTGAGAACCGGCCTTGGAGTGAAGGTGTGTCTGCACTGGGGGCACCTGTAGACCCTCGTCTGATCATCGCGATCCCAGCAGTCCTTAATACAGCCCAGACAGAAACTGTGTCCACAGGGAATAGTCACTGGATCCCTCAGTAGATCCAGACAGACTGGACAGTTGAAAGACTCCTGAGTTTTTAGAACAGCTTCTGCCATTGTACTGTCCACACAGGAACGAAGAGAGCGAGCAGAGAGAGATACTTTACTTTCGTTTCTCCAATGATCTGTTCATTCTGTGGGAGGGGACTGCTTGTTCCTGTTATTAAAAAGAGGGTGATTACAGACAATCATTTACATGGACAATCTCACTGATCATAGCCAATATCCTGCTTTTTATGGTAGGGACTTTTCCCACTCCAGGAACAGCTTCTCCTATATTCCTATCAATATTAAATATTATAATATATAATTCTAAGAAATATATAATGTATAATCTGAGCAAACAGTAAACAGGCGAGCTGTAAAATCCTCGTTGCTACATCTACAATTGATATGGCCCAGAGCCATGCTGCCTTTTCTCAGTGTTTTCTCCTTCCACAGTTCCAGTGTTACTTTAGTGAAGGTGCACCACTGAGGACCTGGTTTGCAAAAGTTCAGATAATAGATAATAATAGTTCAGATAATAATTCAAGTTTATTTTTGTTTTACATACAGAAAATAGAAACTTGGTGAAAGATATTCTACTGGTACATCAGATACAGCACATCAGATGGTACAGTGCAGATTTTAAAGATGCCATAGAATGGAAAGTTCACTACATAGGACATACCAAGAACCTCAAATACTGTTGTTCCTCCTCCAAATGTAAACTGGTATTTGTAAAAGAGAACAGTGAAACTGCCAGATTTCAAAATCCTAAACTGTTGCATAACAGTCCCAAAATTAATATACACCAGCTCCTGTTGTATCTCAGTGGAAAAAAGACAACAGAGGAAGAGCAATATAAATGGGGGACTATATACAGAACTCTGTACTGGATCTGTGTGAAAGGGATGTCTGCACTTTCTGAGAACCAAACGGTCAACAAGCAATGTGGATGTTCATCTTTAAACAAGTCTAAACCGGCTTTCTATTCACCAGCCTCTTAACTGAATACTCCATTCCACCTTAAATGCTACAGCTTGTCCAGGCAGCAGAATGTAACTGCAGCACCATTTAAGGTGGAACTGACGAAACCGAAGCTGACTTAAGATTCTGGATGACTTTAATTGAGAGTTGTTAGTTTCCTCTGCACAAATCCAGCAGCTGTGCTCACCGTTTAACACTGAAGAGACTGAAGAGAGGAGCACCTCCACCTTTATTAGCATAGCAGCCTTAACAGCAACCTGTAGTAGCAGCCATGCTTTGTGACTGTACCAGATCATCTTAAACATCTTAAAGTTTTCTAGTGAAGAACCACTTTAATGTAATGTGTGTTGATGTCCAGATGGGACGCGAGTAGTTAGTATAGGTAACGTTAGCTACTAGCATTAGCTCCAAGCTAACTAGCATAGCTAACTAAACAGTAAGACGACGAGACGGCATGTTGTGTCTGGGTGACCATTGCGGTGTCTTGCTGTAAACCAGCCAATGAATTTTTAAAGAACCCCAACAGACTCTACAATCACCACTCATTAAGGATGATGTAATTGTAATATATTTGGTGGAATTAATCAGGAATCATTCCAGGAAACGACGTTAGAGCAATACCGTGGGGTACTTTATTGACGTGTCTCAGGAACCAAAAACTGGAACGCACCACTCGCGTTGATTACTTACATGTCTGCAAGTATTAGTGCCATTACATAAATAGTCCGCCAGAGGGCGCGCACCTCATTTTGCTAGACAGCCAAACCCAATACATAACAGTAATGTTCTCCTTAGGGTTTAATCAGAATACACAGGTGCTCAGATTCAGTTAACTCGTCTTTAACGATGAACTGGTAGCACAGCAGCACAGAACAGAAACTCTTTAAGGTTACAAAGACAGTAAATATCAGCAAAAATCAAATCACCACATATATGCAAATGAAATGGCTTATTAGTAGAAGTACAATACATCTCCCCTCATCTGGTTGCTATTGCACATATGCTTAACCTTCAGCTAAACAGCGAAGCAATAATACAAAATTCGAGTAACAACAATGAACAGTTACAGGGCAAACAACCTTCATAGGTTTCAGAAGTGTTTGGTTTTCCTTATCATAGATTCCACTGAACGCAGTACTCCGCTCAGGAAGTGTATCTCTACAGTTATTCACTACTGACTACTCAGCTCAATGTGCTTAATAGTGCTGCTGCACGCTTCTACCACAAGAGGGCACCTGCAGCCTACAGCCTACAACTGACTTAACAGGCAGTGTTCACAGACCGCAGTGATGAGCAGAACCATCCATCAACAGTTTATAGCTGTGTTCAAAATAGCATACTACATACTACTAGCATACTAAATCTACCTAAAAGTAGTATGTAGTATGTAGTATGAACACTGACTCCAGTCAGGTTTTCTAGTATACAGGTGGAGCTATCTTCATAGTGTACTGCATCCCATCATGCACCACGGCCTCACCAGCTCTCAGTCTGCTTCAGCCAGAGAAAATGGCAACGGGTGACACTGGATAGCAAACCACAGCCCACTCTGTATATAAATGTGGGTGTAGTGATGTAGTGGGGTGTGTGTCCATCAGAACGAGCCTCAGAAAGTTAAATATACAGGTCTGAAGATTAATAAAAGATAAAAAAAAGATAAGAATAAAAGATGAACTTGCTTGCAGTACAGTAGTGTACCATTTCGAATACAGTGTTTCCCAGCTTTTCCCGTTAGCCGCAGCAGTGAAATAACCTGGATGTTAATATTTAAGACCCATGGACGCTATGGGATGAATTCAGTTTTATACAACTAAATAAAAGAATGCAGAAAGTCCTCTTGCCTTTCACCACCTTAAATAAACTATCTACACTGATATAACTACTCTCATGGTCATGCACCCCATAATCGCTACCTTGCCCGGTTACATTGCCGGTTACAATGTCTGTCAGATATTTATATTTCTAGTCTCCCACATATGATTGTAGCTGGAGCACATGTTCCGATTTTACTAGCATATTATTTTAGATTATAATATGAAGAAAATCTCCATAATAGCCATAAACTCCAAATCCGGGATAGAGGGGCTGAGTGAAGGTGGTGTGGACTCTGTGGAGGAGGGTTATTGTGTCAGAGACGCTGTAGAAGGACAGAATTCCTGCACTGTGATCCACATAGACTCCTATTCTGGAGGAGCTGGACTTTACAGGGAGTTCAGTCTGTTCATTATTGTGTCTGAAAGAAAAACTGGAGCCAGAGCGGATCAGATTCCAGGACTGATCGTTCCACCCAAATCCAGACTCATTACATCCTCTTTTTCTGCTGATGTCTTTATAAGACACTGCTATATCAACATAATTCCTGCTGAACTCGACCTCCCAGTAACAGCGTCCAGTCAGACTCTCTCTACAGAGAACCTGCTTCACCCTGTCAAATCTCTCTGGATGATCAGGAAGTGTTTGGGTCTGACACATCAGCATCACTTTTTGGTTCCTCACAGACAGGGCGAGTTGTCTGTGTGCTGTGTTTGGATCCAGAGTGAGCTGACAGGAATCTGATAGGCGAGAGAAAATACAATTATTACTGTTTTTTACAACCTAAAAAAAAAATACAGTTTTATTTATCATAACTATTTCCATATATGACCCGACACTGATATGCAGCTATAACTGTATTATCATTAAGCAGATGTAAAGGAGGAGGAAAACTAGCAGTTGTGTAACGGGTCACAGATCACCCCTTACAATTTGGTTCATGAACTCAGATCAATTGCCAAAATAAAAAATATTTTTAGATTATTGTTATTATTACAGCTAGTAATGGTATTAAATTGTGGTGTGTGTGTGTGTGTGTGTGTGTGTGTGTGTGTGTGTTTGTAAAGTATGTAAATTATGTAAATAGATAGAAAGGCAGCAGCTGCTGTGTGTCACGTGAATGAAGTATGCTTCAAGCAGGTAGCAGCAACAGTAGTCATGGCTGCTAGAGTAGAGGAGGTGCTTGAAAAGCCTCCTGCATTGTTTAAATTACACATATGGGGGCAGTTTGTCTTTTCTGTAACACATACTCATGGCGGAGAAAGGGTGGTGAACAAAACCGCTAGAGTATGTAGACACTGTGACACAAGGAGGACATAACACCACGACAGTACACCAAGACCCCACCACTACGTCAGTGTCACTGTAGTGATCAAAATAGTCCACCTCCAAAATAATGCCTGTTCTGTGGTGGTCCTGTGGGGGCCCTGACCATTGTGGAACAGGTCGAAAGGGGGCTAACAAAGTATGCAGAGAAAAAGATGAAGTATTACTTGTAACTCGGGACAACACAGCGCTTCTATATGGCATGTGCAGCTAATATAATGGAGAATAATAAACAATGTTGATGTTATGGCAGATCAGTGTATATAAAGATAAATAAATCACAAATAAAAAGTAAAATATAAAGAATAAGAAGTGAAAGTAATGATGGCCATTTTGAGCTGTTAAACTGGTATAAAGTCATGGAGCTCAGTGACCTCTTAGAATAAAACACTCTATATGATTTCTGAATGAATGCGGAGCTAATATGCTCTTGGCTGAATGGGCTGGTTAAAATAAATGATTTGGCTTTTCATGACATTCCAAAAATAAATAATTAAAAATGGGCTGGTGTTCAGGCTTTCGGTGGACTGGCAGCCTGTCCAGGGTGTTTCCTGTGATAGGCTTCAGAAGCAAGAGGTAAGCTCTCCCCAACATCTCAACTGACAGATACAGAGCTCCAGAATTATATAGACAATTAATATACATGAACAGAAAGGCCATGAAAATGTCGTATTTACAGCTATTAAATGTTCTACATATTAATGTGATTATCAGGTGTCAACGTTTTTTTTAAAACATTTTTTATAACATTAATTTATATAATTTAGTCTCACTGAAAGATTAGATTTATCTTATACTTTAATCTAAAGTCACACTGATAAACTACAAAGACAATTTAAAGCCCACTGATGGGGCCAGTAAATAATCTATTCTGTGTCTAACTAAAGAGCTAAAGAAACTGGAGCAGGAGATAATCAGGAGCAAATAATCACTGTCAGAATGGAACTTCATGTTTCCAAAATTAGAAAAATTACACACATAATATGGAGAGTGACTGCAAACACAAGGTAGGTGTAGCTGATGACTTGTAAACTGGGTGTATAATCATGAATGTCTGTGATACTTACATTTCAGAAGGTCCTCTCTGGTCTTTGGCATCAGGGCATCAAGTACTATTCAGAATAAAACAGAGGCATTAATTTCTCTCTCAGTGAACTTCAAACTTCAGGATCAAACCTTTACTCTATTTATCCTACCTGTAGAAACAACATTCAGTTCCACTCGTTCCTTTATTCCAGTCATGGCTTTCTTCAGCTCCTCCATGGAGAACTGTGGACTGACTGTGATACGGGGTAAGTCTGCAGATGGAGGAGGAGCAGAGAGAGACTGGAAACTCTGCAGAGAGATGAAGAAACACACACGGCTGAAGCACTTCCAGCTGAAAGAACTTTTTGAGAAACATGTTCTTTATATAGTCAGTGATGTTACCTGGAGGAAATGGATGTGGTCCTCTGTGTGTGAAAGCTCCTGCAGCCCAGCATCTCTCCTCCTCAGATCAGCTATCTCCTTCTCCAGCTTCTTCAGGAGTTCTTCAGCCTGACTCAGTTCGGTCTTCTCCTGATCTCTGATCAGCTCTTTCACCTCAGAGCGTCTTCTCTCAATGGACTGAATCAGTTCAGTAAAGATCTTCTCACTGTCCTCCACTGCTGCCTGTGCAGAGTGCTGTTAGGAGACACACAGAGAGGAGGGACTTCATCTGAAGCAGCTCTTTCACTTTCACAGTGGACTCATTAATAATAGTCATTAATAATAGTATTAGTAGATTATTTTTGTGAGGGTAACTAACATTAAAAGCAATATTAGCTTCTTTGCTAACTAAATACTCAACAGTAATCATTTCACATGTTTCATAGGTTTTATGTGAATGTAAAATTAACTGTAGTGTACATATGCCTCAACATGTTGCCCAGTGTTTCACAGAGCACTGTCTGGTTGCTCGGTGCTCTGCTCAGTGCACCAAGGCCAGTGCTCTAGCTAAGCATGTTGTAAACAGTAGCACCACCCCCAAAGCCTCGTTTAGACGTTATCTGTGCCACTGGGGTCAAAGAACTCGAGGTTTAGCCAGTACACTTTAAAAACATAGGCTTTGTAAGCCATAGAAATAGAGAGGATTTAGGAGAGATACAGTTAACTCTTAAAGTTTGTAGTGACTGTCCCAGTTTTGTGTGGTGGGACAGATGTTGGTGTTTAGAGGGTGGTGAGGCCAAGACCTCAAATATGGCTCTGAAGGCCAGCTCTGTAGAGTAAGCAGATGTTCTACTCTGGTCAGTGTGCTCACCCTGATGGTCTCCATAGTCTTTTCCAGCTGCTGCAGTTTTTTCTTCGTCTGCTGGATTCTCTGCTGGAATCTCCTCTGATTCTCCACCAGCTGCTTCTGCAGATAACATAATCATACATGCAGATTTACAAACTGGTCCTCTTGCAACCAATATTGAAACCACTTTAATTTAGACCTTTATGAAGTTCAATACTGTGTTTTTGGCTATCACTTTTCCACTCTCAAACGTTCACTGTGTTTTATTACTGCTGGGTGTTGGCTGACCGAAGTTCATTCACTGTGCTACTTTGCACTTTAAGATGCTGATTAAAGCAGGACTTTCAGTAAAGTTCTTACCTGCTTCTCAGATCTTTCTGCTGCAGCTGAGACTGTCTTATGACCACTGTGTTCATCCATTACACACAAATAACAGATGAACTGCTGATCAGTGCGGCAGAAGATCTCCAGCAGTTTGTTGTGAAGAGAGCAGATCTTCTCCTGCAGGTTCATGGAGGCTTCAACCAGCTTGTGATTCTTATAGCCAGGAGACGCATAGTGAGGCTGAATATGAGCTTTACAAAAGGAGAGCAGACACACCAGACAGGACTTCACAGCTCTGTGTTTTATCCCAGTGCAGACGTCACACTCCACATCTCCAGATCCAGCAGGAGATCCAGCAGGAGGAGTAGCTTGGAGCCTCGTCTTCCTCAGACCCTCAGCTAGTTCAGCCAGCATGGTGTTCTTGTTGAGAACAGGCCTTGGAGTGAAGGTGTGTCTGCACTGGGGGCAGCTGTAGACCCCTCTTTGATCATTCCAATCCCAGCAGTCCTTAATACAGCCCAGACAGAAACTGTGTCCACAGGGAATAGTCACTGGATCCCCCAGTAGATCCAGACAGATTGGACAGATAAAAGATTCCTGAGTTTGTAGAGCAGCTTCTGCCATCGTACTGAACATAAAGATGAACAGAGCGAGCAGAGAAAAAGAGACTTTCCTTTCGTTTCTCCACTGATTTATTCATTCTGTGGGAGGAGCTTTCAGTACCGTTTTGTTCACATGATAAACAGGTGATGCTTTATTTCAGCTCCTCTGCAGTAGAACACTTGTTGTCTAGACAATGTACTGAAAGCAGTTCATACCTCCACTGATCCTTCAGCTTATTAAAATGATGAGAGTTATTTCAGACAGTCTGTGTAATGCAAAACCTAATTTATAGGACCAATATCCTATAACCTTATAATGAGTTTGTGGTAGTACCATTTTACTTCCTTATATTAAGGAGCCGGCACCTCCCGAGAGTCTTTACTGGTGACCTCACAGAATCCTACGAATGTGCAGGGGCACAATCTTGGCTGTTTTGGGGTGATGGCAGGTTGTTGCAGGTTGTAACACTGCAACAACACAGGTTGTATGGGTTCTTGCTGTATGCCATCCAAATGTATTCCTCGGCCCTTATTTATGTTCCTGCTATGGAGCCTCGCCTGCTATACAGCCATCTTCAACCCCTGTTTGCATTAAATGCTTTTTTTTTTTATTCACCACTTTGCAGTCAGACAGTAGTTCATCAGTTGCTTACATGCAGTTAAAAGAACATTCACACTAACAGTCACACACAATGAACAACAATCCAACTTAACAACAACTTAATATACAGGAGAGGGTATACAACGGAACCAAGGGAGTAGTATCAATTAGACAGAAAGTTCAGTTATACAGTATTATCAGTAGATTATTACCATTGCTGAACTCCATTGATTAATTTCCACCCCTGCAATCTGTAATATGTTATTTCTTCAATATTATGTAGTTCCTATGTATGCTGAATCCATGATTGGAATGTTGGCCCTCCTCTGTATAACTCCTAACAAGGACACTAAGGGTTCTTTAGAGATAGCTATATCAAAAGCAAGGCTTAGGGCACTGTAGATATCGTCCCAATACTTCCTCAGGTTTTCATATGAGCAAAAATATGGTCAAAATTGAAGTCCGATTCCCCACAGCTCCTCCAGCATTCACCAGACGAAAATGAGTCAGTCTTATATGGTGTTTTATAACATCTGAGTTCCATTTGAATCCTCTCCAATTACTGGAACACTAATAAAATGACATTCTGAGCACATTCCCATCCTGGACAAAGCCTGATTGATGCACGCAGAGCTAAAATCAAGGCTGGATTTATTTGACAGATTGGCAGTGAGGTTCAACAAACAGAATCCGGGCAATCAAAGCACAAGGGACAGGCAAAGTCAAAAGCAGGAGACAGGCAAGATTCAAAATACCTAACAGACAATCGGCAGGGCAGACTTATTTCAGTGTGTTTTTACACAAGTGTAAAGTTTTACTTTATATGTGCCAGGGTTATTTTATTTTCACCTGCTGTTCCTAAGAATCTCTATGGATATAAATGAATATTATAATATAATTTAAGGGGTTTAGGACTTTACTATTGTATTACTGTTGCTGGTTTCGACTTTTACTTTTTCGATTCTCCTTTGGTTCTGTCTGCTTGATTCTAATGTCCGCTGGTTTTCGACTCTCCTTCTATGTTCCTGACTACTCTCTTGGATTTCCCCTCTGATTCTGTTTGCTAGCTTGTTTGACTTCCTGGTTTTCGGCCTCTGTTTGTCTCTCGATCTATAACCTGGCATTGCCCTGTTTTGATGAGTGCTTGTTCTTTGCTATTGTGTTCAGCTACCAGATTGTTAAATAAAGCTCCTCTGGCTTTTAGCTCTGTGTGCGTCATGCCAACAGCATAAAATACACACATGAAATGAGATATTCCACTGAGTTCAGCACATACAGGACAGATATAAAGCTATTTCATTATACGTTGTTACTAACAGATTTTTAGATTTTTCATCCACATATGATTGTAGATGGAGCTTTTATTAGCATTTTAATTGAGATCACAAATCTGAAGGACACTACCAATCAATACATAACCCCTAAACCCGGGATAGAGGGGCTGAGTGAAGGTGGTGTGGACTCTGTGGAGGAGGGTCATTGTGTCAGAGACGCTGTAGAAGGACAGAATTCCTGCACTGTGATCCACATAGACTCCTATTCTGGAGGAGTTGGACTTTACAGGGAGTTCAGTCTGTTTGTTATTACAACTGAAATAGAAACTGGAGTTGGAGCAGATCAGATTCCAGGACTGATCATTAGACCCAAATCTAGACTCCCTTCCTGTTGATGTCTTTATAAGACACTGCAATATTAACATAATTCCTGCTGAACTCGACCTCCCAGTAACAGCGTCCAGTCAGTCTTTCTCTACTTTGAACTTCCTTCTTGAATCACGTTCTCTATTGAGAGTTAGTCTATCCAATCTCTCTAGATCAGAATGTGTCTGGGTGTGACATATCACTAATGTTCTGTTCCCCTCAGACGGAGCCAGTCTTCTGCGTGCTGTGTTTGGAGTGATCTGACAGAAATCTGACGGAGGAGAGAAAATAAAATTAATATTATTTCTTAAAAACTACAGTATTATTTATTATAACTATTTCCATATATGGTCATACACTGATAAACACCTATAGCTGCATTATCTGTAAGCAGGTGTAAATAAAGAAGGACGTAAACTAGTAGTGGTGTAACGAGCCACGGATAAACGGTTCTGTATACATGTGAATACTGTTAAATCAAGGTGTGTGTGTACAGTACCATTACAACGTTTTTTATCTGTGTTATTATTAGCCAAAACCGTTCATAGACCTAAATGACCACTAGTATCATAATTTAAAATATTTCAATCTCTCTCACACTCTCTCTTTCATTTGGATAATCCATAAGCAGAAAAAACACAAACAAATAATCAAATCTTCTAACTGAGGGTCAAATCCAATCTGACTGAAGAAACTCTGATTCGGGTACAGTCCTAAATGTGTTACTTAGTCACTGGCATGAAATGATTATGTAGTTAAAGTGATAGCTGTCTACATCTCAAAGAGGAATTGGAGTGGAAGGATAGACAGATAGATAGAAAGACAGAAGTCGCTGTGTGTCACGTGAATGAAGTATGCTCCCAGCAGGTAGCAGCAACAGCCGTCATGGCTGCTAGAGTAGTGGAGGAGCCTCCTGCATCGTTTCAATCACATGCATGGGAGCAGTTTGTGTTTCCTGTAACACATACTGGCGGAGAAAGGGTGGTGGACAAACCATAGTGCACTGTGGCACGAGGAAGCCATATAACCATGGCAGTACATCAAGCATGGCCACACATTTAAAGTGCATTTAATCTGATACTTGTTTTCATTCACTGTTGGATAAAGGTCTGAGTGATTCTTTTATTCTGATGATTTTATTTTAACATTAATCATTAATTAATCATTAAACATTAATCATGTTCTTTTCATTTCAGCTTCTTCAGGAGCTCTTCAGCCAGACTCAGTTCAGTCTTCTCCTGATCTCTGATCAGCTCTTTCACCTCAGAGCGTCTTCTCTCAATGGACTGAATCAGTTCAGTAAAGATCTTCTCACTGTCCTCCACTGCTGCCTGTGCAGAGCTCTGTTAGGAGACACATAGAGAGGAGGGGCTTCATCTGAAGCAGCTCTTTCACTTATATCCCCACAGTGGGCTCAGTGGGGAAAAATGACCCTGGGCTCCTAACTGGTCAGTGTACTCACCTTGAGATTCTCCATAGCTTGTTTCAGCTCCTGTAGTTTGTTCTCCGTCTGCTGGATTCTCTGCTGGAATGTCCTCTGATTTTCCACCAGCTGCTTCTACAGAGAGCATACAACAGCGTATGTGCTAAAAGTGCTGCTAGTTTGTATGTTGTTCTCTTTAGAACCATTTTCCCAACTTAAACTAGATACACCAGCCTTGCTTTTACACCGTAACCACCCACTCCATGTAATGTAAACAATTTAGTACAGTTTAAATTCAGCATTTTAGACTTAAATTAAAGAACCAGAAGCTTATATTCCTCTCACCTTCCATAAACTGTTTACCAGACTCAGTGTGACACTCCCAGTTACAAGTATATTAATGCTGCTTCTATACGAGTAATGGAGATGTACTTCTGTTATTGTTCAAACTCTGATCTTTATACCTGAATTCAGACTCATAGTAGTGGCTAGGATTGTAGTACAGGTGGTATTTTATGGAACTGCGGTGTAGATAAGATGGGGTGCGGCGGTGATAAACTATACAGAGAACCAGATGGACTACAGTCTGGAATGGTAGAGTTACAAGGTGCACCTCTGTGCACAGGTTAGCGGCACTGCGGGAGGTGGAGCAGCAGAAGAGTCGGGTGATGAAGGAGAAGATTGAGAAGATAAGCAGAGAGATCTCATCACTTTCAGACACAGGCAGAGCCACAGAGGAGCAGATGGCAGCTGATTAATTAAAATGCTGGCATTTACATGTCAGTTATTTCCCTACTTGGATTATTTACAGGAATATGCAGCATATCGTTCAATCAGACATTTGGAATGGCCTCACTGAGGTGTATATATGTATGTAGGTATATATATGTGTGAGGTTTATATATGTGTGTAGCCTTGAATAGGTGTTGCCATGGGGACCTGGTAGTAAGTCAAATTTTGGCAGGATTGGGCTGTTTTATTGAAAGTTCACCGAGTTGTTTAGGTTTTTTTTGTACGCATTGCTTTAGTGCCTGTCTATATCTATAGCTTGTGCTAAAGTGGCTTTGTCCGCCCGTGTAGCAAAGGACAGGCACAGCAGTTATGCCTTGGGTCCTGGTAGCAGTCGCTGGCCTGGCACAACGTTAAACCTGTCTGTGTGGCAACAGCGTGGTTGATGCACAGCTTAGTGTGGAAGGGAGCGTATAAAGGTATAGTGCTTTTACCTGTTTTAGCTGGTTTTCTGTGTGTGCTGGCACAGTTTGGTAACACAGTGCTCTCTCCTCTGGTAGCTTCGCTGTTTGGGACGGGATAAACAAGCCCCAGTGTCCGATTAGGGCCGCATCCACTACATTGAAGCAGGTCTGTGATATTGTTTATATTTGTTTAGCATTTGACCAATCCATACAGCCCCTTGGTGTTTTTTGCGTATAGCTCTTGGCCATTGCTGCTAGCCGGTTTGCTAAATTGGGAGGTATTTTTCATACCGAGTCTTTATTTTAGATTATTTATTTAGTTGTATATATACTCCTATATATTTACCCTTTCTTGTACTCTAGCCCTCTGGTTATGTCTGCCCTGATTGTGTTGTTGTTGTGTTATACTGCCAGCCTGTTTAATAAACATCCCTGTGCTTTTAGCTCAGCGCGCGTCACAGTCTGTCTGTCAGTCGTCACACAAACCGGAGGATTCATCGTCATCACTGGCCACTGCAAGGAGCAATATAATATAGGGTATCACTTAGACTGTATAGGTATGGGTTAAGGACAGGCAAGGCAGGCGACTGCTGGGGTCCACAGGCCAGTCGGTGGGGGCGAGGGGTATATTTATATTTTTGAATTACAAGTCTTTTTATTTATATTAAGTGTTTATATAATAGTCATGTGAACTTTTTAAATTACAATTGTTTACATTTCACAATTTCTATGTTGCTATCAGATTATTTATAACATAATGGTGATGAATGCTGGTTGGAGGGACCCCCTGTGAATGTTTACCTAGGACCCCAGCAGACTCTAGTGAGTCCTCTTTAGGGTGATGGACAAACACACAGGTGCTCAGATTCAGTTAACTCGTCTTTATTGATTTACTCTGGTAACACAACGGTACAGAACAGAAACCCTTTAAGGCTGACAGGTGAGGGCTGAATGGTATGTGGTCTATAACAGGAACAAAATCATTATCAACATTAACAATCAATCAAAGGCACCGCAAGGCTGTACAAGTGTTCCTTCAGTCAGAACTATTACTCAGAGTTCACCACAGGTGCACACAAACCCAGCTGAATTCCAGTAAACCCACTTCCCACTCTGCTCTGACAGTGTGTCTCTACAAACGCTGCTGACTGCTCAGCTCCATGTGCTCAATACTGCTGCTGCTGCACACTTCTACCGCACCAGCAGCCTACAGTCGTCCCAACAGGCAGCGTTCACAGACCGGAGCGGTGAACAGAACCATCCACCAACAATTTCCCAAATTCCCAGTACAGAAAGTCCTCCTGTCTTTCTAAACCGTAAATAAACTACCTGCACTGAGAGAACTCTCCTCTCTTGATCCACCATCCATCCACACTGTCCTCAACATGGCCAGATTCGGTTTCAGGATGCTTTTTAGCACAACAGGTGAAAAATAACTGGTCTTTATTAATTCCTATAATTATGAAGTGTTTTTAATCTCTATGCTGTATCCCGTAACCGCCGGTTACACTTCCCTCAAACCAACCCTCCTAATCCACAGGAAACAGTGTAGTCTGTCAGAGATTTATTTTTCCAGCACATGTTCAGCTTTTATTAGTATATTAATTAAGATCACAAATCTGAAGGACTTTATCATAAACATAAACCCCAAATCCGGGATAGAGGGGCTGAGTGAAGGTGGTGTGGACTCTGTGGAGGAGGGTCACTATGTCAGAGACGCTGTAGAAGGACATAATTCCTGCACTGTGATCCACATAGACTCCTATTCTGGAGGAGCTGGACTTTACAGGGAGTTCAGTCTGTTCATTATTGTGTCTGAAATAGAAACTGGAGCTGGAGCGGATCAGATTCCAGGACTGATCAGTAGACCCAAATCCAGACTCGTTACATCCACCTTTCCTGCTGATGTCTTTATAAGACACTGCAATATTAACAGTATTCCTGCTGAACTCGACCTCCCAGTAACAGCGTCCAGTCAGACTCTCTCTACAGAGAACCTGCCACACTCTGTCAAATCTCTCTGGATGAGCAGGAAGTGTCTGGGTTTGATGCATCAACGTCACTTTTCTGTTCCTCTCAGACAGAGCGAGCTGACTGTGTGCTGTGTTTGGATCCAGACTGAGCTGAGAGGAATCTGATGGAGGAGAGAAAATAAAACTAATATTATTTCTTAAAAATATTATTATTAGACACATTCCAATCATATATAAATATATACAGCTATGATTATATATGTGCATATACAACAACAACACGATATATGTTATTCAAATATATAGTAATGTTTATTTAATAACTTAAGTAGATGTAAATAAAGAAGGGGGTAAACTAGTCGTGGTGTAACGGGCCAGGGAAAATCCCCTCATGGTCCAGTACGATGAACTGCGAATAAATTACAATTTTTTTCAGAATTATTGTTAACATATTTATTACTATTATTATTATTATTATTATTTTAATGTGTTCTGTGGTTATTTTATAACAAAGGGGTGTGTAATTCTGGAGAGCCCAACTGGAGCAGAAGATCTGCTTGTTACATGTGACTTTTCCAGGGCCAAATGTGCCCACAGACCCCCAAAACAAAGTTTCACTGACTTCGTTTTGCATCTGTATGTGAATGGCTTAAGAACAGAACATCATCTGCTGCTCTCTGAGACCTTCTAGCTGCTTCACATTGCCAGACAGCTCTTCACAGACAGACAGTGTGTGTGCATTCAGCAGAAATCAGTGCAAAGCAACACTGAACCACAGTAAGAGAAATTATTCCAGTTCAGAATGGAACACTTAATAACTTGCCTATACATACGACAACATGTGAATACAGAGAATACCGGCACTGCGTGTGGATAATAAACTGGAACGTGCGTATATAATCATGTAGGTGATACTCACATTTCAGAAGGTCCTCTCTGGTCTTTGGTATCAGGGCATCAATAACTATTCAGAATAAAACAGAGGCATTAATTTCTCTCTCAGTGAACTTTAACCTTCAGGATCAAACCTTTACTCTATTCATCCTACCTGTAGAAACAACATTCAGTTCCACTTGTTCCTTTATTCCAGTCACAGCTTTCTTCAGCTCCTCCATGGAGAACTGTGGACTGACTGTGATACGGGGTAAGTCTGCTGATGGAGGAGGAGCAGAGAGGGACTGGAAACTCTGCAGAGAGATGAAGAAACACACACAAGAGCAAAAAAAATCAGTTTAATGAGTGTAAGACAACCGCACTCTGAACTTTTTGAGGGACACGTTCTGTAGATGATCACAGAGTCAGTGATGTTACCTGGAGGAAATGGATGTGGTCCTCTGTGTGTGAAAGCTCCTCCAGCCCAGCATCTCTCCTCCTCAGATCAGCTATCTCCTGCTCCAGCTTCTTCAGGAGTTCTTCAGCCTGACTCAGTTCAGTCCTCTCCTGAGCTCTGATCAGCTCTTTCACCTCAGAGCGTCTTCTCTCAATGGACTGAATCAGTTCAGTAAAGATCTTCTCACTGTCCTCCACTGCTGCCTGTGCAGAGCTCTGTTAGGAGACACACAGAGAGGAGGAGCTTCATCTAAAGCATTTAGCCTTTGCTCTCCTGGCAGTGGGCCTGGTGCGCACAAGCCTATAGCAGAGATGGAATACCTTATCACTGCCACCACCCAGAGCCTCAGCTGGTGATCGAATGAGGACCTAGAGCTCTCATTGCGCACCACCACCCAGAGCCACCCTAAGCGACAGTGCCAAATGGTGCTCCAGAGAGCACTGCAGAGCTTGGACCCTGGCTCTAATTGCCATCCAGTGTTCCACAGAGCACCATTAGCCTGTTCAGTGCTCCAGTGAGCGCACCAAGGAGCCAGATGCTCCTTTTATCCCCTCCAAGCCTTGCCCTTTCCCATTGAGACACAGTCACTAGATGTTGTCTGTGCCACCCCTAAGCCAGACAAAGAGAGGACTTGGAATCTGGTCAGTATATACTCACCCTGATGGTCTCCATATTCTGTTTCAGCTCCTGCAGTGTATTCTCCGTCTGCTGGAGTCTCTGCTGGTATGTCCTCTGATTCTCCACCAGCTGCTTCTGTACACAAAATACAACAAATTCTACAAATTTAATATGTGGGTTCATGGAATTACAATATATAGTTGAAGTACAACTGTTTAAAATGGTATTTTAGTATTTAATTAATACTATATTATATTACTATGGTCAGAGATTTATGTCCACTTCACACGTCCATTACTGAGCTTTAACTACACTCACAGATGAAATAGTAACACACCAGAAAGACTGAAATAAATATTGATATGTGTGAATGTAATGATGATGTATGTGAGTGACTGCAGTATAAGACTGAAAGGATAAGCTTACTGAGGAAAACTGTACAACTGAAAGTAGGCTCTACTACCCTGTTCGGCCATTAGCCTGTATACAAGATGAGATACAGTTGGGCATGGTGGCATTCAGGTTTCGAATGGCATCCTGCGACACATTTGCCCTCAGATGCTGAAGCTAGCCCTGTAGATCCTGCACAGTCATAGGCTGCCGAAGCTGGCGTCGCAGCTGGTACCATAAATGCTGGAGTGGTGATAAATCTGGCAGGCCAAGGAAGTGTTCCAATGTGGCTGAGAAATTCCTGGGAAACCCTTGCCGTGTGTGGACGAGCGCTATCCTGCACAACAATGCCAGTTGGAAGCCCTGAAGTGAAGGGTAACACATGTGGCCGGAAAATGCCCTTCACCAATAGCTGAGCTGTTCTAATGTATGTGATGACTCACACAAGCAGTTGGGCCAGTGTGTTGCTCCACAGCATAAGCAGGATTGAAGCGCTTACCATGAGGCCTCCATACTCAAACCTGTCAGTCCAGATTCCTCGTTCAAGACACCAATGTAAAACAAAGGCAACGGTGGCCACATTTCCTCCTGCTAAGTGCCTGGAAAAGATCTGAGTAGAGACAGGAGTGTGTAATGAAGGTGCCACGTTTGGATCAGGAAACTGTGGGAACCGTTTGTGCTTGTCAGCAGACCAAACAATCCTTTCTATAGGTGGTTTGTCTCGGCCATCTAGAGCCTGTTCGTCATGTGTAAGTGCCCTCACGTAACAAGACCACACCTCTAATCTAACATACATATTAGCCAGAGACCACTGCAAGCTGGAAATCTGACGTTTCTATCTGGGTGCGGTATTTTGTGTGCTCACAAATGAACTCTTGACCAGTGCAGCAGTACAAGATGCAACATAAAAATCCAGTGTTGTACTTGTGCTCTAAACACGATTTCATCTTCACCTAGCACTCTCCCACTCGCACTGTGATTTAGTTCAGCTGGGTGTTGGCTGACTGAAGTTCACTGTGCTGCTTCTGCATGTTGACAAACTGGTTATAGCAGAGCTTCCAGTAAAGTCCTTACCTGCTTCTCAGATCTTTCCGCTGCAGCTGAGACTGTCTTATGACCACTGTGTTCGTCCATTACACACAGATAACAGATGAACTGCTGATCAGTGCGGCAGAAGATCTCCAGCAGCTTATCATGAAGAGAGCAGATCTTCTCCTGCAGGTTCATGGAGGCTTCAACCAGCTTGTGCTTCTTAAACGCAGCAGATTCATAATGAGTCTGAATATGAGCTTCACAGTAAGAAGCCAGACACACCAGACAGGACTTCACAGCTCTGTGTTTCGTTCCAGTGCAGACGTCACACTCCACATCTCCAGATCCAGCAGGAGATCCAGCAGGAGGAGCAGCTTGAAGCCTCGTCTTCCTCAGACCCTCAGCTAGTTCAGCCAGCATGGTGTTCTTGTTGAGAACAGGCCTTGGAGTGAAGGTGTGTCTGCACTGGGGGCACCTGTAGACCCTCGTCTGATCATCCCGATCCCAGCAGTCCTTAATACAGCCCAGACAGAAACTGTGTCCACAGGGAATAGTCACTGGATCCTTCAGTAGATCCAGACAGATTGGACAGTTTAAAGATTCCTGAGTTTGTATAACAGCTTCCGCCATTGTACTGTCCACACAGAGACGAACAGAGCAAGCAGAGAGAGAGACTTCACTTTCGTTTCTCCAATGATCTGTTCATTCTGTGGGAGGGGACTGCTTGTTCCTGTTATTAAAAAGAGGGTGATTACAGACAATCATTTACATGGACAATCTCACTGATCATAGCCAATATCCTGCTTTTTATGGTAGGGACTTTTCCCACTCCAGGAACAGCTTCTCCTATATTCCTATCAATATTAAATATTATAATATATATAATTCTGAGAAATATATAATGTATAATCTGAGCAAACAGTAAACAGGCGAGCTGTAAAATCCTCTTTGTTCCATCTACAACTGACCCAGAGCCATGCTGCCTTTTCTCAGTGTTTTCTCCTTCCACAGTTCCAGTGTTACTTTAGTGAAGGTGCACCACTGAGGACCTGGTTTGCAAAAGTTCAGGGGAACTGAATCGCATATGACACACCTGCAGCTTGTGAAAAGAAAATGTCCTGGTAAACCAAAAAGTAAAATGTACACGTGCTGAAACTGCATACTGCTGAGTACTGGGCCAATTCGAGCACTGGCTCTTCAGCGTAGAAGAAGCCGAGGGGAACGCATCACTTTTAACATCAACATTCTTTCCAAAAGCAGCAGTGGAGAACCGCTACCTGCACAATCCCAACCAGGAATGCAGGCCAAGGGTAAAAAGATGGACAAACTAGAAACACAGAAAGCCTCCACAGACACAATTCAAGTTTGTGTCTTTGTGTTTATTTTTAGTTTTACATACAGAACATAGAAACCTGGTAAAAGACATTCTAATGGTACATCAGATAAAGCACATCAGATGGTACAGTGTGGATTTTAAAGATGCCATAGAACGGAAAGTTCAGTACATTGAACTGATATACCATGAACCTCAAACAATGTTGTTCCTCCTGTTCACCATGTGTATGTGCCCTCACGTAACAAGACCACACCTCTAATCTAATATACATATTAGCCAGAGACCACTGCAAGCTGGAAATCTGACGTTTCTATCTGGGTGTGTTATTTTGTGTGCTCACAAATGAACTCTTGACCAGTGCACATACCAGTGCAACTCAAACAATGTTGTTCCTCCTCCAAATGTAAACTGGTATTTGTAAAAGAGAACAGTGAAATTGACAGTTTTTTAAAATCCTAAACTGTTACATATCAGTCCAGACTCATTAATGACACCCCCAAAATTAGTATACACCAGCTCCTGTTGTATCTCAGTGGAACAAGACAACAGAGGAAGAGCAATATAAATGGGGGACTATATACAGAACTCTGTACTGGATCTGTGTGAAAGGGATGTCTGCACTTTCTGACAACCAAACTGTCAACAAGCAATGTGGGTGTTCATCTTTAAACAAGTCTAAACCGGCTTTCTATTCACCAGCTTCTTAATCAGTTAATCCACTCCACCTTAAATGCTACAGCTTGTCCAGGCAGCAGAATGTAACTGCAGCACCGTTTAAGGTGGAACTGACGAAACCGAAGCTGACTTAAGATTCTGGATGACTTTAATTGAGAGTGGTTAGTTTCCTCTGCACAAATCCAGCAGCTTTGCTCACCGTTTAACACTGAAGAGACTGAAGAGAGGAGCACCTCCACCTTTATTAGCATAGCAGCCTTAACAGCAACCTGTAGTAGCAGCCATGCTTTGTGACTGTACCAGATCATCTTGAACATCTGAGAGTTTCCTAGTGAAGAACAACTTTAATGTAATGTGTGTTGATGTCCAGATGGGACGCGAGTAGTTAGAATACATAACGTTAGCTACTAGCATTAGCTCCAAGCTAACTAGCATAGCTAACTAAACAGTAAGTGGACGAGACGGCATGTTGTCTGGGTGACCATTGTGGTGTCTTGCTGTAAACCAGCCAATGAATTTTTAAAGAACCCCAACAAACTCTACAATAACTACTGATTAAGGATGATGTAATTGTAATATATTTGGTGGAATTAATCAGGAATCATTCCAGGAAACGACGTTAGAGCAATACCGTGGTGGTACTTTATTGACGTGTCTCTGGAACCAAAAACTTGAACGCACCACTCGCGTTGATTACTTACATGTCTGCAAGTATTAGTGCTATTACATAAATAGCCCGCCAGAGTGCGCTCACCTCATTTGCTAGACAGCCAAACCCAATACATAACAGTAATGTTCTCCGTAGGGTTTAATCAGAATACACAGGTGCTCAGATACAGTTAACTCCTCTTTAACGATTAACTCTGGTAGCACAGCAGCACATAACAGAAACTCTTTAAGGTTACAAAGACAGTAAATATCAGCAAAAATCAAATCACCACATATATGCAAATGAAATGGCTTATTAGTGGGAGTACAATACATCTCTCTTCATCTGGTTGCTATTGCACATATGCTTAACCTTCAGCTAAACAGCGAAGCAATAATACAAAATTAGAGTAACAACAATGAACAGTTACAGGGCAAACAACCTTCATAGGTTTCAGAAGTGTTTGGTTTTCCTTATCATAGATTCCACTGAATGCAGTACTCTGCTCAGGCAGTGTGTCTCTACAGTTATTCAATACTGACTACTCAGCTCAATGTGCTTAATAGTGCTGCTGCACCCTTCTACCACAAGAGGGCACCTGCAGCCTACAGCCTTTCCTACAGGCAGTGTTCACAGACCGCAGTGATGAGCAGAACCATCCATCAACAGTTTATTGCTGTATTTAAAATAGCATACTACATACTACTCGCATACTAAATCTACCTAAAAGTAGTATGTAGTATGTAGTATTAAAAAACTGACTCCAGTCAGGTTCTACTCCAGTCAGGTTTTCTAGTATACAGGTGGCGCTATCTTCATGGTGTACTGCATCCCATCATGCACCACGGCCTCACCAGCTCTCAGCCTGCTTCAGCCAGAGAAATTGGTGTCGGGTAACACTGGATAGCAAACCACAGCCCACTCTGTATATAAATATGGGTGTAGTGATTGAGGTGGGGTGTGTTTCCATCAGAATGAGCCTCAGAAAGTTAAATATACAGGTCTGAAGATTAATAAAAGATAAGAAAGATAAGAATAAAGGATGAACTTGCTTGCTTAGTAGTTTTTAACCAGGTAATAGTTATTCCCTAAATAAAAGCAGAAAGCAGAAAAATATGGCCCCTATTATCAAATCCCTTCGGTATAACTCCTAACAAGGACACTAAGGGTTCTTTAGAGATAGCTATATCAAAAGCAAGGCTTAGGACACTGTAGATATCGTCCCAATACTTCCTCAGGTTTTCATATGAGCAAAAATATGGTCAAAATTCAAGTCTGTTTCCCCACAGCTCCTCCAGCAGTCACCAGACGAAAATGAGTCAGTCTTATATGGTGTTTTATAACATCTGAGTTTCCATTTGAATTCTCTCCAATTACTGGAGCACTAATAAAATGACGCTCTGAGCACATTCCCATCCCGGACAAAGCCTGATTGATGCACGCAGAGCTAAAATCAGGGCTGGATTTATTTGACAGATTGGCAGTGAGGTTCAACAAACAGAATCCAGGCAATCAAAGCACAAGGGACAGGCAAAGTCAAAAACAGGAGACAGGCAAGATTCCAAATACCAAACAGACAATCATTTACGGCATTTAGCTGACACTCTTATCCAGAGCAACTTACAAGGTTAATCGTTTACAGGTGGGCCAATGTAGTGTTAGGAGTCTTGCCAGTGTAGTCACCCACACCGGGATTTGAACCCCAGTCTCCCACATGGTGGGTGGCGCTAACTGGTGGGTAGCGGTGTTATCCGCTGAGCTACACCAATCACCAAGGCAGACTTATTTCAGTGTGTTTTTACACAAGTGTAAAATTTTACTTTATATGTGCCAGGGTTATTTTATTTTCACCTGCTGTTCCTAAGAATCTCTATGGATATAAATGAATATTATAATATAATTTAAGGGGTTTAGGACTTTACTATTGTATTACTGTTGCTGGTTTCGACTTTCACTTTCTCGATTCTCCTTTGGTTCTGTCTGCCTGATTCTAATGTCCGCTGGTTTTCGACTCTCCTTCTATGTTCCTGACTACTCTCTTGGATTTCCCCTCTGATTGTGTTTGCTGGCTTGTTTGACTTCCTGGTTTTCGACCTCTGTTTGTCTCTCGATCTATAACCTGGCATTGCCCTGTTTTGATGAGTGCTTGTTCTTTGCTATTGTGTTCAGCTACCAGATTGTTAAATAAAGCTCCTCTGGCTTTTAGCTCTGTGTGCGTCATGCCAACAGCATAAAATACACACATGAAATGAGATATTCCACTGAGTTCAGCACATACAGGACAGATATAAAGCTATTTCATTATACGTTGTAACTAACAGATTTTTAGATATTTTTATCCACATATGATTGTAGATGGAGCTTTTATTAGCATTTTAATTGAGATCACAAATCTGAAGGGCACCACCAATCAATACATAACCCCTAAACCCGGGATAGAGGGGCTGAGTGAAGGTGGTGTGGACTCTGTGGAGGAGGGTCATTGTGTCAGAGATGCTGTAGAAGGACAGAATTCCTGCACTGTGATCCACATAGACTCCTATTCTGGAGGAGCTGGACTTTACAGGGAGTTCAGTCTGTTCATTATTACAACTGAAATAGAAACTGGAGTTGGAGCAGATCAGATTCCAGGACTGATCATTAGACCCAAATCTAGACTCATTATATCCCTTCCTGCTGATGTCTTTATAAGACACTGCAATATTAACATGATTCCTGCTGAACTGGACCTCCCAGTAACAGCGTCCAGTCAGTCTTTCTCTACTTTGAACTTCCTTCTTGAATCACGTTCTCTATTGAGAGTTAGTCTATCCAATCTCTCTAGATCAGAATGTGTCTGGGTGTGACGTATCACTAATTTTCTGTTCGTCTCAGACGGAGCCAGTCTTCTGCGTGCTGTGTTTGGAGTGATCTGACAGAAATCTGATTGAGGAGAGAAAATAAAATTAATATTATTTCTTAAAAACTACAGTATTATTTATTATAACTATTTCCATATATGGTCATACACTGATAAACACCTATAGTTGCATTATCTGTAAGCAGGTGTAAATAAAGAAGGACCTAAACTAGTAGTGGTGTAACGAGCCACGGATAAACGGTTCTGTATACATGTGAATACTGTTAAATCAAGGTGTGTGTGTACAGTACCATTACAACGTTTTTTATCTGTGTTATTATTAGCCAAAACCATTCATAGACCTAAATGACCACTAGTATCATAATTTAAAATATTTCTATCTCTCTCACACTCTCTCTTTCATTTGGATAATCCATAAGCAGAAAAAACACAAACAAATAGTCAAATCTTCCAATCTGACTGAAGAAACTCTGATTCGGGTACAGTCCTAAATGTGTTACTTAGTCACTGGCATGAAATGATTATGTAGTTAAAGTGATAGCTGTCTACATCTCAAAGAGGAATTGGAGTGGAAGGATAGACAGATAGATAGAAAGACAGAAGTCGCTGTGTGTCACGTGAATGAAGTATGCTCCCAGCAGGTAGCAGCAACAGCCGTCATGGCTGCTAGAGTAGTGGAGGAGCCTCCTGCATCGTTTCAATCACATGTGTGGCATGGCTGTAAGCTTAACGTTAATGTAAATAATAATGAGAGCTCCCTTATTGGGAAGACCGCAATGGCAACAGTGAAACACCTAGCCGTTTTGAACGTTCCCTCTGGTGTGGGACACACCCACTGTAGGCAGCGCGCAGGTAGGTGCCGAAGGGGGGCGATAAAGGTGAGCATACCTAGGTGTACTCACTTCCTCTCAGGGTGAACAAAGACGGCGCAAATTGTTTGGCGTGTGACTGTCGCGGCTGGAGGAGCTGATTTTGCGTTGGTGCATTGGTGGCCATCCAATTGGGAAGCGGAGAAGTACACGCACAGCGGATTTAACCGATTGGGAAGTGTTGGCTTCAGCGGTGACGGGCGTGGGATTGAGTGCTGCTTGCATATTTATTGGCTACGGAGCAAGTAGGCCTTTAAGCGCATTGTCAGCGGCTACATCCTTGGCCTGTGTGGAGCTGCAGCCGGGGTGCTTGCAGGCCACTGTTTTCCCTACCTTGTACATTTTGAAGCATTTTTATATTCTAGTGGATTGGAAATATTGTGGTTTATATAGACATCCTGATTCATGTTATGCCAACAGCTTTGATCTTGTCAAACAAGCTGTTTTATTTTATTGGGGGTTAAGCCTGACAATATTAGCTACTGATAAAACGTTGTAATAGTCCTGCACTGCTCTTTTATTAATCGTTGTTTTTATATTTTATTTGTTTGTTTGTGGTCAAGGAGTGGGCCACCCCAGTGTTCCAGGTTGTGCCCTTTGTGGGGTGGTTGTGTAATTGTTATTGTGGAGCACGGTTGGTGCAGCTGCTTGGTGTGGTTAATAGTATTTGGTGTAGTAGTGGTGCTTATTTGTGGTCCTTTGTGAAGGAACACTGTGGGTTTGGGACACGTTCTTGGCCGCATCTTTTTAGCCTGTGCAGTACTAACTAACTATACTGTATTAGTTTACAGAGCTTATCCCCCAATTTAGCATCTTTTTGTATGGTATCAAAGGAGTCTTAATATTTTTATATTAGTGTTGAAATAAAATGCATATTGTGATCTAATTCGATACTGGTGTATTATTGGCTGGTTCTTTTCACTCATTTAGTTGAGTGGCCTAGCAAGGGGTCCCCTTCCCCGTATTATAGGGGTGGCGTAGTCAAGGTGCTATACGTTTTGTGGGTGTGCATAAGTGTGGATTTGGGGGTACTTTAGTATTATGTGTACTCCGAGCATATAAAGGTAAAAGTAAGTTAGGAGCGCACCACCACACATGCATGGGAGCAGTTTGTCTTTCCTGTAACACATACTGGCGGAGAAAGGGTGGTGGACAAACCATAGTGCACTGTGGTACGAGGAAGCCATATAACCATGGCAGTACATCAAGCATGGCCACACATTTAAAGTGCATTTAATCTGATACTTGTTTTCATTCACTGTTGGATAAAGGTCTGAGTGATTCTTTTATTCTGATGGTTTTATTTTAACATTAATCATTAATTAATCATTAAACATTAATCATGTTCTTTTCATTTCAGTTTCTTCAGGAGCTCTTCAGCCAGACTCAGTTCAGTCTTCTCCTGAGCTCTGATCAGCTCTTTCACCTCAGAGCGTCTTCTCTCAATGGACTGAATCAGTTCAGTAAAGATCTTCTCACTGTCCTCCACTGCTGCCTGTGCAGAGCTCTGTTAGGAGACACATAGAGAGGAGGGGTTCATCTGAAGCAGCTCTTTCACTTACATCCCCACAGTGAACTCAGTGGGGAAAAATGACCCTGGGCTCCTAACTGGTCAGTGTACTCACCTTGAGATTCTCCATAGCTTGTTTCAGCTCCTGTAGTTTGTTCTCCGTCTGCTGGATTCTCTGCTGGAATGTCCTCTGATTTTCCACCAGCTGCTTCTACAGAGAGCATACAACAGCGTATGTGCTAAAAGTGCTGCTAGTTTGTATGTTGTTCTCTTTAGAACCATTTTCCCAACTTAAACTAGATACCCCAGCCTTGCTTTTACACCGTAACCACCCACTCCATGTAATGTAAACAATTTAGTACAGTTTAAATTCAGCATTTTAGACTTAAATTAAAGAACCAGAAGCTCATATTCCTCTCACCTTCCATAAACTGTTTACCAGACTCAGTGTGACACTCCCAGTTACACGTATATTAATGCTGTTCTATACGAGTAATGGAGATGTACTTCTGTTATTGTTCAAACTCTGATCTTTATACCTGAATTCAGACTCATAGTAGTGGCTAGGATTGTAGTACAGGTGGTATTTTATGGAACTGCGGTGTAGATAAGATGGGGTGCGGCGGTGATAAACTATACAGAGAACCAGATGGACTACAGTCTGGAATGGTAGAGTTACAAGGTGCACCTCTGTGCACAGGTTAGCGGCACTGCGGGAGGTGGAGCAGCAGAAGAGTCGGGTGATGAAGGAGAAGATTGAGAAGATAAGCAGAGAGATCTCATCACTTTCAGACACAGGCAGAGCCACAGAGGAGCAGATGGCAGCTGATTAATTAAAATGCTGGCATTTACATGTCAGTTATTTCCCTACTTGGATTATTTACAGGAATATGCAGCATATCGTTCAATCAGACATTTGGAATGGCCTCACTGAGGTGTATATATGTATGTAGGTATATATATGTGTGAGGTTTATATATGTGTGTAGCCTTGTATAGGTGTTGCCATGGGGACCTGGTAGTAAGTCAAATTTTGGCAGGATTGGGCTGTTTTATTGAAAGTTTACCGAGTTGTTTAGGGTTTGTTTTGTACGCATTGCTTTAGTGCCTATCTATATCTATAGCTTGTGCTAAAGTGGCTTTGTCCGCCCTGTAGCAAAGGACAGGCACAGCAGTTATGCCTTGGGTCCTGGTAGCAGTCGCTGGCCTGGCACAACGTTAAACCTGTCCGTGTGGCAACAGCGTGGTTGATGCACAGCTTAGTGTGGAAGGGAGCGTATAAAGGTATAGCGCTTTTACCTGTTTCAGCTGGTTTTCTATGTGTGCTGGCACAGTTTGGTAACACAGTGCTCTCTCCTCTGGTAGCTTCGCTGTTTGGGACGGGATAAACAAGCCCCAGTGTCCGATTAGGGCCGCATCCACTACATTGAAGCAGGTATGTGATATTGTTTATATTTGTTTAGCATTTGACCAATCCATACAGTCCCTTGGTGTTTTTTGCGTATAGCTCTTGGCCATTGCTGCTAGCCGGTTTGCTAAATTGGGAGGTATTTTTCATACCGAGTCTTTATTTTAGATTATTTATTTAGTTGTATATATACTCCTATATATTTACCCTTTCTTGTACTCTAGCCCTCTGGTTATGTCTGCCCTGATTGTGTTGTTGTTGTGTTATACTGCCAGCCTGTTTAATAAACATCCCTTTGCTTTTAGCTCAGCGCGCGTCACAGTCTGTCTGTCAGTCGTCACACAAACCGGAGGATTCATCGTCATCACTGGCCACTGCAAGGGGCAATATAATATAGGGTATCACTTAGACTGTATAGGTATGGGTTAAGGCAAGGCAGGCGACTGCTGGGGTCCACAGGCCAGTCGGTGGGGGCGAGGGGTATATTTATATTTTTGAATTACAATTCTTTTTATTTATATTAAGTGTTTATATAATAGTCATGTGAACTTTTTAAATTACAATTGTTTACATTTCACAATTTCTATGTTGCTATCAGATTATTTATAACATAATGGTGATGAATGCTGGTTGGAGGGACCCCCTGTGAATGTTTACCTAGGACCCCAATAGACTCTAGTGATGTCCTCTTTAGGGTGATGGACAAACACACAGGTGCTCAGATTCAGTTAACTCGTCTTTATTGATTTACTCTGGTAACACAACGGTACAGAACAGAAACCCTTTAAGGCTGACAGGTGAGGGCTGAATGGTATGTGGTCTATAACAGGAACAAAAATCAAATCAGCACATAGATGCTAATGAAATGGCTTATTAGTGGGAGCACAGTACAGCTCCCCTCATCTGTTTGCCATTGCACACACGCTTAACCAACAGCTACACAGCGAAGCAATAATACAATGTTCGAGTAACAACAATGAACAGTTACAGGGCAAACTAATTTTATACTGGCTAAAATCCTAATTTGGAGCTTTTAAACTAGAACTTGCTCAAACAAGTCACATGACTAATCAGCTCAGCCTCTATACAACATTAACAATCAATCAAAGGCACCGCAAGGCTGTACAAGTGTTCCTTCAGTCAGAACTATTACTCAGAGTTAATCACAGGTGCACACAAACCCAGCTGAATTCCAGTAAACCCACTTCCCACTCTGCTCTGACAGTGTGTCTCTACAAACGCTACTGACTGCTCAGCTCCATGTGCTCAATACTGCTGCTGCACACTTCTACCGCACCAGCAGCCTACAGTCGTCCCAACAGGCAGCGTTCACAGACCGGAGCGGTGAACAGAACCATCCACCAACAATTTCCCAAATTCCCAGTACAGAAAGTCCTCCTGTCTTTCTAAACCGTAAATAAACTACCTGCACTGAGAGAACTCTCCTCTCTTGATCCACCATCCATCCACACTGTCATCAACATGGCCAGATTCGGTTTCAGGATGCTTTTTAGCACAACAGGTGAAACATAACTGGTCTTTATTAATTCCTATAATTATGAAGTGTTTTTAATCTCTATGCTGTATCCCGTAACCGCCGGTTACACTTCCCTCAAACCAACCCTCTTAATCCACAGGAAACAGTGTAGTCTGTCAGAGATTCATTTTTCCAGCACATGTTCAGCTTTTATTAGTATATTAATTAAGATCACAAATCTGAAGATCAATACCATAACCATAAAACCCAAATCCGGGATAGAGGGGCTGAGTGAAGGTGGTGTGGACTCTGTGGAGGAGGGTCACTGTGTCAGAGACGCTGTAGAAGGACAGAATTCCTGCACCGTGATCCACATAGACTCCTATTCTGGAGGAGCTGGACTTTACAGGGAGTTTAGTCTGTATGTTATTGTGTCTGAAAGAAAAACTGGAGCCGGAGCGGATCAGATTCCAGGACTGATCATTAGACCCAAATCTAGACTCACTACATCCTCCTTTCCTGCTGATGTCTTTATAAGACACTGCAATCTCAACATCATTCCTGCTGAACTCGACCTCCCAGTAACAGCGTCCAGTCAGGCTCTCTCTACAGAGAACTTGCTGCAACCTGTCAAATCTCTCTGGATGATCAGGATGTGCTTGGCTGTGATGCATCACGGTCACTTTTCTGTTCCTCTCAGACAGAGCGAGCTGACTGTGTGCTGTGTTTGGATCCAGACTGAGCTGATAGGAATCTGATGGAGGAGAGAAAATAAAACTAATATTATTTCTAAAAATATTATTCTTATTAGACACATTCCAATCATATATAAATATATACAGCTATGATTATATATGTACATATACAACAACAACACGATATATGTTATGTAAATCCATAATAATGTTTATTTAATCATTTAAGTAGATGTAAATAAAGAAGGGGGTAAACTAGTCATGGAGTAATGGGCCAGGGTTAATCCCCTCACAGTCCGGTACGATTAACTCTGAATAAATTACATTTATTAATTTTTTTCAGAATTGTTGTTAACTTATTAATTAATAAATTATTATTATAGTTATTATTATTATTATTGTTGTTGTTGTTGTTATTATTTTAAATCGTTCTGTGGTAATTGTAACCCAACAGGGTCTGTAATTTTGGAGAGTCCAACTGGTGCAGAAGATCTGCTTGTTGCTGGTGTAAAAAGACTTTTCCAGGGTTAAATGTGCCCACAGACCCCCAAAACAACAGAACAGAACCCCCCACAGAACAGTAAAAACTACTCAGTTAAGTTTCACTGACTTCGTTTTGCATCTGTATGTGAATGGCTTAAGAACGGGACATCATCTGCTGCTCTCTGAGACCTTCTAGCTGCTTCACATTGACAGACAGCTCTTCACAGACAGACAGTGTGTGTGCATTCAGCAGAAATCAGTGCAAAGCAACACTGAACCACAGTAAGAGAAATTACTCCAGTTCAGAATGTAACACTTAATAACTTGCCTATACATACGGCAACATGTGAATACAGAGAATACCGGCACTGCGTGTGGATAATAAACTGGAACATGCGTACATAATCATGTAGGTGATACTCACATTTCAGAAGGTCCTCTCTGGTCTTTGGTATCAGGCCTTCAATAACTATTCAGAATAAAACAGAGGCATTCATTTCTCTCTCAGTGAACTTCAACCTTCAGGATCAAACCTTTACTCTATTTATCCTACCTGTAGAAACAACATTCAGTTCCACTTGTTCCTTTATTCCAGTCACAGCTTTCTTCAGCTCCTCCATGGAGAACTGTGTACTGACTGTGATACGGGGTAAGTCTGCAGATGGAGGAGGAGCAGAGAGAGACTGGAAACTCTGCAGAGAGATGAAGAAACACACACAAGAGCAAAAAAATCAGTTTAATGAGTGTAAAACAACCGCACTCTGAACTTTTTGAGGGACACGTTCTGTAGATGATCAGAGAGTCAGTGATGTTACCTGGAGGAAATGGATGGGATCCTCTGTGTGTGAAAGCTCCTCCAGCTCAGCATCTCTCCTCCTCAGATCAGCTATCTCCTGCTCCAGCTTCTTCAGGAGCTCTTCAGCGTGACTCAGTTCAGTCTTCTCCTGATCTCTGATCAGCTCTTTCACCTCAGAGCGTCTTCTCTCAATGGACTGAATCAGTTCAGTAAAGATCTTCTCACTGTCCTCCACTGCTGCCTGTGCAGAGCTCTGTTAGGAGACACACAGAGAGGAGGGGCTTCATCTAAAGCATTTAGCCTTTGCTCTCCTGGCAGTGGGCCTGGTGCACACAAGCCTATAGCAGAGATGGAGTACCTTATCACTGCCACCACCCAGAGCCTCAGCTGGTGGTCGGATGAGGACCTAGAGCTGTCAATGAGCACCACCACCCAGAGCCACCCTAAGAGGCAGCGCTAAATGGTGCTCCAGAGAGCCCTGCAGAGCTCGGACCCTGGCTCTAATTGCCATCCAGTGTTCCACAGAGCACCATTAGGCTGTTCAGTGCTCTGGTAAACGCACATAGGAGCCAGCGCTCTATCTGAACATGCTGTACACGGCTGCATCCCCTCCAAAGCCTTGCCCTTTCCCATTGAGACTCAGTCACTACATGTCTGTGCCACCCCTAAGCCAGACAAAGAGAGGACGTGGAATCTGGTCAGTATATACTCACCCTGATGGTCTTCATGTTCCGCTTCAGCTCCTGCAGTGTATTCTCCGTCTGCTGGATTCTCTGCTGGTATGTCCTCTGATTCTCCACCAGCTGCTTCTGTACACAAAATATAACAAATTCTACAATTTTAATATGTGGGTTTATGAATTGGACTTACAATATATAGTTGAAGTACAACTGTTTAAAATGGTATTTTAGTATTTAATTAATACTATATTATATTACTATGGTCAGAGATTTATGTCCACTTCACATTACTGAGCTTTAACTACACTCACAGATGAAATAATAACACACCAGAAAGACTGAAATAAATATTGATATGTGTGAATGTAATGATGATGTATGTGAGTGACTGCAGTATTAGACTGAAAGGATAAGCTTACTGAGGAAAACTGTACAACTGAAGGTAGGCTCTACTACCCTGTTCGGCCATTAGCCTGTATACAAGATGAAATACAGTTGGGCATGGTGGCATTCAGGTTTCGAATGGCATCCTGCGACACATTTGCCCTCAGATGCTGAAGCTAGCTCTGTAGATCCTGCACAGTCATAGGCTGCCGGAGTGGTGATAAATCTGGAGACCTGGCAGACCAAGGAAGTGTTCCAATGTGGCTGAGAAATTCCTGGGAAACCCTTGCCGTGTGTGGACTAGCGCTATCCTGCACAACAATGCCAGTTGGAAGCCCTGAAGTGAAAGGCAACACATGTGGCCGGGGGATGTCCTGCACCAATAGCTGAGCTGTTCGTGTCCCTCGTATCACTACAAGGGATTGACTGACTAATGTATGTGATGGCTCTCCAGATCATCACACAAGCAGTTGGGCCAGTGTGTTGCTCCACAGCATAAGCAGGATTGAAGCGCTCACGATGAAGCCTCCATACTCAAACCTGGCAGTCCAGATTTCTCGTTCACCACACCAATGCAAACAAAGGCAACGGTGGCCACATTTCCTCCTGCTAAGTGCCTGGAAGAGATCTGGGTAGAGACAGGAGTGTGTAATGAAGGTGCCACGTTTGGATCAGGAAACTGTGGGAACCGTTTGTGCTTGTCAGCAGACCAAACAATCCTTTCTATAGGTGCTTTGTCTGGGCCATCTAGAGCCTGTTCGCCATGTGTATGTGCCCTCATGTAACAAGACCACACCTCTAATCTAATATACATATTAGCCAGAGACCACTGCAAGCTGGAAATCTGACGTTTCTATCTGGGTGTGGTATTTTGTGTGCTCACAAATGAAGTCTTGACCAGTGCAGCAGTACAAGATGCAACATAAAAATCCAGTGTTGTACTTGTGCTCTAAACACGATTTCATCTTCACCTAGCACTCTCCCACTCGCACTGTGATTTAGTACAGATGGGTGTTGGCTGAAGTTCACTGTGGTGCTTCTACATGTTGAGAAATCTGTTATAGCACAGCTTCCAGTAAAGTCCTTACCTGCTTCTCAGATCTTTCTGCTGCAGTTGAGACTGTCTTATGACCACTGTGTTCATCCATTACACACAAATAACAGATAAACTGCTGATCAGTGCGGCAGAAGATCTCCAGCAGCTTATCATGAAGAGAGCAGATCTTCTCCTGCAGGTTCATGGAGGCTTCAACCAGCTTGTGCTTTTTGTAGGCAGGAGCTTCATAGTGAGGCTGAATATGAGCTTCACAAAAGGAGAGCAGACACACCAGACAGGACTTCACAGCTCTGTGTTTCGTTCCAGTGCAGACGTCACACTCCACATCTCCAGATCCAGCAGGAGATCCAGCAGGAGGAGCAGCTTGGAGCCTCGTCTTCCTCAGACCCTCAGCTAGTTCAGCCAGCATGGTGTTCTTGTTGAGAACAGGCCTTGGAGTGAAGGTGTGTCTGCACTGGGGGCAGCTGTAGACCCCCGTCTGATCATCCCGATCCCAGCAGTCCTTAATACAGCCCAGACAGAAACTGTGTCCACAGGGAATAGCCACTGGATCCTTCAGTAGATCCAGACAGATTGGACAGTTGAAGGAGTCCTGAGTTTGTAGAACAGCTTCTGCCATTGTACTGTCCACACAGAGACGAACAGAGCGAGCAGAGAGAGACTTCACTTTCGTTTCTCCACTGATCTGCTCATTCTGTGGGAGGAGCTTCCTGTGTGTGCACATGAACCAATAAGAGGAACATGAGAGATAAGTATATGTATGAATGGTAGAGTCTATTATACTGAACGTATTTATTATATTAACGTTGATCTTATTTGTGTAAAACAGATATACTACTGTTATTGTTCAAACTCCGATCTTTATACCTGAATCCAGACTCATAATAGGGGTTAGAATTGTAGTAGAGCTCCATCTGGTGGTAGTTTATGGAACTGCAGCGTAGGTATTGATTGGTGTGTGCGGTATGGCGTTGTGAAACAGTGTGAGGTCACCTAAAACGGCTCAACACACTTCATCATGAGTCAATCAGCATGCTTTACTTTAGGCTAAAAAGTGATGGTGGGTAATAAATATACAGGAATCAGATGCACTCCAGTCTGGAAT